>QLSS01000009.1:405417-435531 GCA_024372645.1 Trichomalopsis sarcophagae
AAAAAAAAAAAAAAAAAAAAAAAAAAAAAAAAAAAAAAAAAAATTTAAATATTAAATAATATAATATAAACAATTTCGCCCTACAATAAGCGGTTTAATAAGCCAAAGTGAACCAACATTACATTGTAATAAGAGTTCCGAAAGTACAAATAAAGATAAGTAGTAAACAGTAGCAGGCTCTAAACATCTACACTTTATATATCTTCGAACAATTCGAACGACATATAATTAATGATTAAACGAACTTACCTGTGAAGTTCAATCATAATTATATGAGTGAATTGTTCGAAGATATATTTTCCCACCCTAGAGTGTGGATTAAAATTAAAAATTTCACACCCCAACCCATAGTAATTAAACTCTAAACTAAATGAACATCAAGGGGATGAGAGATAGACGGACCAGTAAAGAAAGGCCGATAGCGCCCTCAAGAGCGGAAAAAACGACTTTTAAAATCCAGATCTATCTCTGAATAGTGGCGTCATCTGGGCAGTCAGGAAGCGTACTACACTTTATATCTTCGAACAATTCACTCATATAATTATGATTGAACTTCACAGGTAAGTTCGTTTAATCATTAATTTTATGTAAATCTTTTTTTTTTCGACAATTTTCTATGTTAAACAAATTTTTCAATTATATTCAATGTACTTCCATATCTATCATAATCATATTACGTCATCGATCAAGTTATAAGATTTTTTTCATGAAGTAGGATCGAATCACATTTAGTTATATGTATTAACGAAGTATACTAATGTTTTGAAACTCATGTTTACAATATAAATATTCAAATTCCTTAACGAGTTCCCGCGCATCGGCGCATACCAGTCATCAGACCTACCAACTTTTGATTCTGATAAGATTAATGAAGAAAAATACTATAACTCAGCGAACAAGTGAAGACGGCTGCTGCGTCGGTACATTTTACTTATTAGTTTTAGTACTTGGAAACGCAAATGGTAGAGAACGGCCGCAACTCTGCCGACGACCATCCGATGTTCAATTTCGATCAGATTGAGTTTTAACTCATCGCCAGGGGCCACCTCCTAGATCGCGAAAAATCCAGCTTTTCGAGGTAAAGGTAATTCAGTACAGGCTTGACAAGCTCATCGCTGCTCGATGGAGACGGAAACGCTGGAGCTTGAGGACGGAGAAGTCGTCGACGACGAGGTAGGCCTCTTATTTGACAGAATAAGAACATAACCTTGTTTCAGCGTTTCTTTGATTGCTTAAGAATATAAGCTCTTAAAATTTATCAATTACTGATATGACGACTCCTTAAGCATTCCTGTCAATTATTACTCCTTTCACATTTCCATCCATCGATATTTATTTACTTTGTGTTTGTGTCTTGAATGGTATTTTTCACTGCCTAAAATTTGTTATTTTAATCAAGCAACATTATTGAGTGTATCACCTTTAGATACATAATGCTGTTAAAAAACTTTATTTATAAGGAATTACTTTTGTTACATTCTTTATGATAACTGTCATTTGCAAGCAGGTTGATTGTTCAGAATTATTAATTGATTGTTTTCTTGTTTTAGCCCATCGATGCTTTTGAAGCTTACAATGTTCTTCAACGACCACATAGTCATGTTCCCCCTGTTCCAGAGCAATCCAATAAGCTCAGATATAGTGATGATTCAGATGTATCAGAAGCTTCTGAAAGTGACTCTGATTCTGATGCAGGACATTGTAGGATAAAGAGACCTAAAATCAAGATAAAACGCTGTAAGACATTGAATCAACAGTCTAGGTCTAATGACAAATACAAAGTATGGTGTACACAGGTGCAAGAAGAATCATTGACAGAAGATTTGGTCTCTTGCGGAGTAACAAGAAGTTTATACCATGATCGTAATGTTGAAAGTTATGATTACACAATGGGATACTCACTTAATAAAAAAAGCCGAGATAACAATACTTCTGATGAGGATCAAGAAGCAGAACCAAGACTGACAAACAAAAGAACATTTAATGATAGGCGTAATGCTAAATTAAGATTGGGTAAAAGGAGTAAAAGTCATGAAAATGAAGAAGATCCAAAAGGAGCAGCCAGAATCCTTCCAGATTTAATTGTAACTACAGAATCTTCTGTTGATGAAGTAGCAGCCGATATTGCAGACAAATTATCAGAAAAAAAGGATACCCTCATCAGTAAGTAGATATTGCTTTTTTGAATGTATAAACATTAATTTTGAATTTGTCGTATAAATAAAAAAATTTTGTAACTTGCAGAAAGGGTGGTTGAAATTTTAGGAAAAGAGCAAGCTATCGACTTTTTCCAAAGAACAAAGAAGATAGAAGAAGAAGGAGGTATGTTGATCATGAATGGTTCCAGAAGAAGAACTGCAGGCGGAATTTACCTCTACCTTGTTAAAAATGACGATCACATTCCTCAGCCAAAAATTCGAGAAATATTCTACCAGGACAAAAGAGAGAATACAGATAGAAAAAAGATGATAGAGACCACACATAGAAAACAACAGACTCAAGAGCTTATGAAACTCTTAGAAAGTATGTAAATAACTGAATATTTAACAAAAAGTATAAATTTGCAATAACAGTTGCTTATTTAAAAAATCTATTTTTTCAGATGGTTCAAATAAAGATTTACCAGCTTTATTAAACCGAGCTGAACTTTCAACACGACAAATAGCAGAAGAAGCAAGATTAAGAAGGGGCGAAGGTATGGATAGAATTCCAATCGATTCAGATCGTACAGTCTCTAATCCGCCACCAAGTCCCGTAACAGACGATCCCGATCATTCTGAGCCCCCGAATCCGGTTTGTTCAAGACGGATTCAAGAGTATGGAGATGATTTTCTTGATATTGGCGTAGAAGTGGACATGGAAGTCTTTTAAGTCAATTACCTGAATCATTTTCATTTTTTTTTTTTTTTTAATTCAGTTTTAAGCCACTATTATTATCAATTAATTATTGTTTAATTAATATTATCGTTACATGAAATTAGTTAATTTTAAATTAAGATTAACTTTGATTCCTTTTCATAATTTGCGTATATATAAAACTCGAAGTTCATATGTGATTGTAAATATGCGTGCTGATTGCCAACTCACTCGCTCACTTTGTACAGATCTTTGCAAATATTTATGTACAATTTCATAACGAAAAATTTCCCAAAATTGAAAAAATCAATAGCTATTATGCAATAATCAATTATGATTAAGCTAAAACTTGATATTGTCAAACTGATTGCACCTCAATCAAATCATTGTAAATTATTGCATTATCCAATAATGATTTTATACTTTAAATAGATTTTATAGGAACCTTGTAATTTTGATAATGTTCTTGCTATTAAAGAACTAAAACCTTTATAAATGTCACAAAATGAATTAAAAGTATCAGTGTCAGGAGACGATGATAATCGATAAACCAATCAAATTAAATTATTTAATGTCGTACTTTGCGTGATTGATTTCAAACTTATTATTTTAAAATTTATTTCAAATTTTTTTCACTTGTAATTTTTCAAAATTGGGTATTTTGACACTGATACTTTATTTTGTAACTAATTTATCTCAAAAATAAAATTTTTATAGTCGATTTGGTTTAATATTTGTATAAATTTTACTTACTGAAATCGCTTAGTATAAAAATTAAAAAATAGCAAATAATTATACAAAAACTTTCCTGTCAAAATAAGTGAAAAATAATAAATGCGTGTATGATGGGCAAAGTTTATATTAGGCACTTAAAGTTGTAAACAGCGTTTTTCTACAATATAAGCCTATTGTAAGACTGCAGTGTATTGCAACAATTTATATTTAAGTACACGTAAATGTAATGTACATAATAGAATTTCATGAGAGTGGTGAACCAGTAAATTTGCATTCTGCTAAAATAAAATGGTAATAAACTTGTGAAAAAGAAGCATCGTTAAAGTTTAAAAGCCATTATTAAATAAATTGAAATAAAAAAATGTAAATTTACGGTACTTCAATTTTTTATTGTAAACTATTTACACTTTCTATAAAAACAAACTTTGTACAAAAACATCATGTACAAAAAAAACAATGTTATCGTTATGCCATTTTTTCTATCAGAGACAGTAAATATTCACATCGTTCCTTCACCTAGAAAATATAAATAAATTTAGTTTAAAAGAATGTAAATCAAATATAGTTTTAAATTTGAATAAACATCCATATTTACCTGATGAACAGATCTATTTTTCAATGATGCACTAATTAAGTTAAAAGTTTTTTCCGAGTATTCTTTCTGTACATTCTCTAAGAGTATTTTATCTTCTTGCATTGTCCAAGGCGTATCAATAGCGGACAGCTCAGTTTCCAAATTTGTACTGCTATCAGAATCACTAGAATTATCTAACTTTTCCACATTTGTGAAAGAAACGTTTACTTTTTCCGGGCTTGTCAATGCATCGTCTTCATGACTATCGGTACTTATTTCACCAAGTTTACTACCAACTATATAACAAATATAATAATAATATGATCGATGAATCGAAACTTAATATTCGTGGGATTCCATTTAAACATTTAATACTTACACAAATCCACATATTCATCATTAGTCGTATTACAGCCTATACCTTCCTCAAATTCCGTATTATCAGTATTAGGACCAAATTCGTTTTGATCGTCATCAGTCTTTGGCTCAAATTTGACATCTTTTTTATCAGTCCTTTTCTCTCGTTTACTTTTTACAGAAGCAGATTTGACTAATTTTTTAGAATCTATAGATTTAGATGGCGATTTCATGCCCTTTTTATTAGACTTTGTCAACGGTTTATCGCTTTCTTCCAAACTATCTTTCGTAGGCGATCCTTTGGATGAACAAGGTTTAACGTTGGATTCCTCAGATAATGAATCTCTCTTAGAAGATTTCCGACGCTTTCTCGGCGGTGGGCATGGAACAAATCTTTCAGTTGTTTTTAAAGATACTCGCGAAATGTTCTCGAGCTTTTCATCGTCTGCTCCAGGGAACGTAATTTTCGCTGGCCTCAAACCTTCGGAAGTTTGTAGATATATCCTTCCGTTCAAAAACTAAAAAAATATACGCATTTGTAATTGTATGTAGATTTTAACAGTCGAAGTTTTTCAATATTCTCATTACCCTTGTCCCACAAGACGCGCAATGTTCGTTGGTTCCTTTGGCTTTCGAATCAACAAAATTGTGACAATCACACTTGCAACTATCACCTCCGTAAGGGTCTTCTTGAGGAGTAGACACTGGTAGCTCAATGTTTTCATAAAATTCTGGAGCATCCGCATCGTAGGCCTTGTTTTTGTCATGTGGCCCAACTGGACACAAAAGATTCTCGAACATATGAGCAGCAAACAAGCTAATCGTGAAAAGCAATCTAATTATAGAACAATACATCGTTAATTTTGTATGGTGCCGTAAATTAAAAAGTAGTAGGTACAGTACCTTTCAGGAGGTTTCCCTGTAGGAAGAATTTGCAAAAACAGATCCATAATTAATGGATGTCCTTTAAGAGCTGCGCCCATTACAGCTTGTGCCGTCTCGATCGTTACAAACGGATCCGAGGATATTTGTGTCATTGCTTGCATAACTTTTCCTATACGAGAAGGTTGTTTTGCGAAATACATTTCGGTTACTTGAACAAATTCGCGCATTTTCAGCAAGTGTGTGTGTTCAACGGATTTGTCTACTAGTGCCGCCTGATGAGGTGTCAAAAATAATAAAAAATCTGTGAGCAGATCCGGATATTCCTGGAGTTTTTCATTGACTTCTTTATAAAGTTCCACTGCAAGTTTATCTCTATCAATATCCTTTCTTTCTGTGACTTGTAAATTTTTACCACCAGGAAGAGATGCATTTTCATCCAGAAAATAATCGCTGCCATTATTCTGATCAAGATTTTCTATCTTTTCACTGTAGTCCAAAAATAACTTGAATACTGCCCTATATAGCTCTGGGTCTTTCGATTCCACTTTCATGCTAATCTTTTGAATATATGAAGCCGCAAATTCTAAAAAATAATTATTTTAAGAAAAGAAAAAAATACTAATATGAATGAAAATATTAATTAAACAAGATTCAACATACTCGTAGCTCTATCGCATTCATTAATACTATTTTCAGCCTCTAACAATCGTTTTAAATTTTCCAACTCTCTAGCTTGCTTTGTCTTCTTTCGACTTGCAGTATTCTTCTTTATGGTTGTGCTAGCAAGCATAAGTTCAGCTATTTCGTCTTCATTATCCTTACATATAAAAAATCATGATTAGTGTATTATTATCGCATACTTTTCTATTTTTACAATGGCTATATGCTCACCCCTTTGCTAAACGAAGATGCGTCGTCGTCATTCTTGTCGGAGTAGTCTTTGTTCTCATTGATGGTATTAGTACTCGACGTGGTAACCTTTGGTGATAAATTCTGGGCCATAAGTTTCATGTTTTGAACACTCTTGATTTTTGCTAGACGAGGTGTAGTCATCCTTAATCGAGTTGGCCTCGACTCTTCTTCGTCCGTTTCGCATGTCCTCATACTCTCTGCAGACTCTGCATCGGATTCAGCTTCGTTTACCCTCGACTGCGTTATTTTTGGCTTTGAACTATTCGCAGAGCTGCCACTTTTTGAAGACGATGTGCTAGTATCTGCTTTTTGGGGTGTCATTAACGAAGGCATATTTCTCATCACGTTAACTATCGGATTTCTCAATTCATGATCTTTATGTATCATGATCTCATCGTGGGATACTGGAAGAAATTCGTCGTCATAGTCTATCTTTTTTGACTTCGTGAAACATAAGAACTCCTCGAGTGTGCCATACCGTATCTAAAGAATAATATACATCACGTTTTAAAATTAACGAATTTCATTGCTTATAGAACTTATATATGCTTATATATCTTTAATATGTTCAGACATACATTGTCAATCATATTTTTCCAAAATGGAGGTAAAAAAATTATAGGTTGATCTATTGGTGCTTTCAGGTCGTATTTATTTAAAACACAGTGTTCTGTTCTTGGAGCTGAGCCAGTTATATAATAATGCTGGAATTAAAAAAATGCAAATTATCTTTGAATGTTTATCAAGTAGTTATTGAGTACATTATTTTTGCTGTATACATACCTTAATGGGGTTTTTTATCTTAGCTATTTTACGTCTTTTTATGTGCATTATCATTCCTTTCACATCTTTTGTTGGTAGCAAATATTTTTGTATTTCTTTTACAGCATCGGCAAATATATGGCAGTCTTTATTAAATCGCTTGTTCAACGACTTCATGTATGGTATGAACTGTTCTAATCCAATAGCTATAAGACTATTTAACAAAAGAGAAAAATTTTAGTAAAAGAGAACAAATTTACTAATTAATATAAAATTAAATAAAATTTCTAGTACTGTTCTTCTGATGATAAATATTTGAGCTTATCGTGTATTGAAGTAGAATTAGGGAAAACGGTTGGAAGCAATTGGGGATGCATAAGTGCTTTACTATCGACCATTAGCTTAATTAATTCAGGGTGGAACTGGTTTTTATATTTTCTTTTTGTCTTAAAAAAGATTTTTTCTTGTTCGATTTCTGCATCTAGAAATTCAGCATATTCCTTAGAAAATGTCTCATCAGTGAATTTTAATTCCCAATCAGAAACTAACTGAAATGCATCTGCAAGATTCTGAGCTATAAATTCTGAACCAATATGTGCACCTAAAGTACTATAAAAGAAGAATAATGTTTTTAATATACATTATTCATAAACTTCTAAATATATTAAATATTTTTCATTTGACTATTTTTGTAGATACCGTAAACTGCCTAAATTATCTTTACAAATTTGTGAATGTTTGTGTAGCATTGGATGTTTATAAGTCATTATAAATTGTTGGGCCATTAGTTGCACATGTTGAGAAAGCTGAACTGATATTAAATAGCGTTGGTGTGGATTAACAATTTCTGGAAGTTCTGGTTCAGCTAACACAGGCAATAATTCCACCATTGGATTTCCCTTTAATAATTGTGATGTATTTAGAGAAATTTCAATAATGTTTTCCAATGTAAAATATTATTGAGTTTTTTCACCCTTACAGGAAAAGAAGTCTCCATTGATACAAACGAAGAATCGGGAGTTCTTTTCTTTTTGGATATTTTATGTTGTTGCTGCTGCTGTTGTTGTAATAGTTGTTGTCGTTGTTGTTCTTGCTCATGTTGTTTTGCAAACTGGTCTGCAAATTCATCAAGTTCTGCTATCAAAGTCTTCAATTCTTTCTTGGTTATTTTGACTGCTTTGTCTTCTCTGAGTTCTTCTTCTTTATCCACTGAATAGAATTTGATGGTTAAATATTAAATAGTATGAGATTTCACTAAAAAGAGTTTACATAAATTATAAAAATATACATACGTAATTCTATGTCTTCATCCTCCAGAATATTATACTCTGGATCTGCTTCAGGATCATCATCAATGTTTATTTCTTTTGGAATAGGCTGAGTATACAATTCCTTCAAAAAGTTGATATACTCGTCTTCTGGTTCCCAGTCCCAGTCATACATGTCTGTTGTGATATCTGGTGGGATAAATGCTTGTTCTATTTGTTCTAAAGGTGTTTCACTAAGACACAGTTTTGATCGAGTTCTGTGGCCTATACTTTCCTCTTCAGTTGGAACATGTGGAATACTTCAAAACCATGTCATATAATTATAAATATGATGACTTGATTTATTAAATGTAATTTCCATTGTAATGAAGGATGAAAATCAAAATAAATCGACTCACTTTTGTGGTACTTTAAAAACTCCTTCTTGATCATATTGGACATCAGGTGTGATTGCTCTCTCCATTGAAGCAGATAACTCACAGGGAGTTGCAGGTGTTCTTGGCTGAGAATCCATATCGCTTCCTACAGAATTATCCACATCTTTATCGTCATCGCTTGGTGGATCTTGGTCAGGTTGATATTCTTCATCAGAGGAATCTTCAGGAAATTCTTCTTGTATAAGCACTTGAACCTCAGAAGTTGTGGTCTTTACTGGTGTCATAGGCCAAGGGATATCAGGTTGAGCCAAAGCTAGTTCTCTGTTACAAAGGAAAACAAATATACAAAAAATTGAAAACTTTAAACAAATGAAGAAAAAACTTACTTGGCTTTAGCCCTTGTTAATTTAGGTTCAAAAACAATATCATCATCTCCTTTTGTTAGTCTTTTATTGACCATTGCTCTAACATGTTCATGTGATATAACATGTTTCAAAATATTTTTTACATTCGTAGCAGTCAAGTTAGATTTAGCTGCCTTTGCATCCAATTGCCGTTCAATCTCCTCTTCCATTTCATTCAAAAAAGATGTTTCATCAACAGTCACCTGTCTTCTTAATTTAGTTGTATTATCATTATTGAAATCATCCACTTCTGCAACATCAATTTGAAGCCCATCATCAGTTGCATCCGAATCTAATGAAGAATCACTGACTACGGAATCTAAATCCAGGCTAAAGGAAAAAGATACACTGCTCTTTTCCGCTGACTCGTCCATTGTGGTATAGTTTTAGTTTAACTTATGCAGAAATGATTTCTTCCCTAGGGACACATAAACTCTGATTGAATTGTGTTTTAATAGATTTCGAAACAGAGCTCGTTAAAGCAAGCTTATTAAATAATTCAATTTTAATTTTATTGTCGTATTGTATTTCTAAATTTTATTATATTTCACCGTATAATGTGCAGTTCAAAACGTACCTATAGTTACATGAAAAATAGAACGCGCATATATCAACATGTAAGAGGTTATGTTCAGTATTTGAAACGCGAAAATTTTTTAGAATTTTATCTCACAACACGATCCATCAATAAAAATAAAAATATTATAGTAATACCCACCCTTATAAAATATCTTATTCGTATTATTGGATATTTATCGTTTGCATATGTTGTACTAAAATTAAGGATCTCTTTGTTTTGACAAACCACTGCACCCGATGCGGTGTATATATATATATATATATATATATATATAGGACCTATATAAGCGTATAATTGGCGGGAACGGAACATCGATATATGATACGCACACAATATATATATAAGTATATATAAGGGATGCTGCGGCTATCCTCATAACCCTTGGGGTTATCTATTAATACATATATAATATTCAATAATGAACAAATATTTCGAAATTTATGAAACATAATCCCTCTATTAAAAAGTAGAAGATATGCGAAAGTAATAGATCAAGTTTTATAGATAAAATGTATATAATATTCCGTAATATAATTGTACGGCGAACCCATAACAATCAAAGAATGCATAATAAGTACAGGTGTATCGTACATTTTTTATATAATAATAATCCGCGTCAGCCATCTTGAAAAATATATATAGGTAGTAGTGGCTTGGGCTTTATATTTTAAAACCGTTAAAAGAAAATAGAAAATCAATCAATTAGGTTTCAAGTACTTGGATTAAAGTTGTTATAAAAAAATTTGCAGCTCCCTAAAAGGTCACTGTAAAAATCCGTCTACAACTTTAACGAAGCATAACTTTTATATAAAATTGCCCCAGGGGATAATAATAATAATAATCCTATAACGGTATCGGGGCAATATTATACAGATTGAATTTAAATACAGAGTGGGGTGAAAAAATTAATCAGAAAATTGTACACATAATGTTTCAAACTTAATTTTTTTATTTTTGTAAGTGCTGTGACATAGGTAGTAGATGAAGCTTTTATATGATATTGGCGACATGGCCACATGTCGCTACTATATATAGGTCAGTCATCCCTTAATTATCACAGCTTATGCGGCATTTGACAGCTTTTTTCAGCATACCGCATTTTTATTGGTATTTTTTTAGTATCTCCGAACCATTTTAAGCTATAATTAAAGTACTAAAGGCATGTGTATAAAAAATGGATTTCAAGTCCATATTTCTCTATGTTAATCCTATGTACAGTATTGCCCCGTACTTGATGTACAAACTAGCCCCAAAGGTTTTGAAAAATTCAATTGTCAATATCTATAGCCTTAAAACTTACGCACAGCAAGCGACCCGGCGTCAAAATCACCCGTTTAAAGTGTACTTTTTGATCTCTATCACAGGCCCGCAATATTAATTTTTAGACGCACGCATAACCGCTGCTTATAGAAAAATATGACGGTTCAATTGTTGGTTTTAGTCAGATATGACATATATTTTACCGGCGGAGCATAGGTGCGCTTTACTCAAAAGTTATAGAAGAGTTATTATAATATTGCGCCGCGTTCAAGTTCGCCCCCCCCCCTCTCCCCTATCCATTTTTCATCGCATAAAAAAATACCCGATTATAAATATACGAAAAAAATATCATATATGTCAGTCCTTATTATATGCTATCCCTGTTGAAAAGAAGTACACAATCTTATCACGTATTTTTTGTATGTAATAAAATTATGTATGTAAATAATATGACCTATATACAGTACAATTATGTACAACATATGTATAGGTCATATGCTAATATTGTTTGACGTTTTACTTTAACTTGTTAAAATAATTCATAAATTATGTTACTATATAATATATCCGCATGGTATACTTTGATTAATGTGCGTAAAAAGTTGAATTTAATTAAGACTTTTAAAATCGATGTGTAATTTTGGCATGTGTTTTTATTATGTATACCTTTATCACATATACTTTTCTATACAACTGCAGTCTCAAAATGTATTTCTTTTCAACAGGGATAATATTCTGCAACTGCTGTTTTACTAATTGTATAGCCCAAATTTGAGTGTCTAAATTAACTGAAATGAAGTGTTATATAACAGATTACAAGATGAATACAAATTAATGCAATATGTATAACATGCAATCCTAGAAATACGTTAAGCGGACCCTCGCTTCTATTTTTTTCTACTAATTTAGCTTCATTTTCTTCTAATAATTTCTGTAGGTATTTTAGAAAATCGATGGCATATTTGTAAGACACTACAATGCATATTACAAAGTACTGTAATTATCCTAATTAAGGTACATAACAGCGCCTATGACGAATCGTCGATAAGACACTATACGGCAAAATCGTTCTCGAAATCGTGACCGCAGCGCGCAGCGCATTCTCAAGCCTCATCAGCACGAGAAAACGGTTAATCATACCCAGATATAGGAATATACGCCAGCGTTATAATAATATCGTATACCTATATCGAATAATCAATCTAACAACGCCCAATCAAAAAGCTGAAAATAGGCGTGCATCCGGAATATATAATTTACACGCGCCGGCATCGCAACGACTTCGTCGAACATCAACTTCGTCGTCCGAAAAGCAAAGTCCGAGAGCTGCAGTAAAGTCGCAATTAAAAAAAAATCCCAAGTCCCATTCTCTCTGACTCTGCGGCGCGAGATAAAATTCGTTTTCCCGGAATCGGAGTCTCCATCAGCTCCGTTATATAGTCGACCGTATACAATCGCATAATCACGTCGCAGCGGCTGCCCAATCGTCGCCGGTCATTATACGCGTTATAGCCACAGCACACGGATTTTTCCCCCCCGACGAGCGGGGCTAACGATCGGGAGAGACCTATTAAAGGGCCAGTGGGTCCCGAGTAGACGTCACTCGACGACGAGCAGCGCTACTTGACTTTTGGTCGAGAGACGTTATATACAGAGAAAAGTAGGAGAGAACAACCTTATAATCGTCACATAATGGCTGCGAGAAACCTTATCGTCGTCTGTCTGCTGATGTGCCTGGCGGCTTCTACTCTGGCGCAGGACATCTCGCTACTGCTGCAGAACAGGGAGCTGGTCAACAGGGAGATCGGATGTGTGCTGCAGCGCAACCCCTGCGATATCATCGGCAAGCAGATCAAGGGTGAGTTTTTATTTTATTTCTTTCTTATTTTTCACTGAAAACGCTTTTTCACCCTTTTTCGCCGACCGGTTGAACAAATTTTCATTTCCTGTTCCAAGTGTGTATAATCGAGTTTTCGCTACGTCGAATTTTAATTTTCCTCGCTATTACGAGTGCGTTATGGTTCGTATGCTACGAGACAATGTAGGAGCTGAAGTGACAACTGGTTCGCAAGGTCAGGGAAACAAACGCGATCGTAGTATATCTCACTTAAATTTCCATCAACCGCGATGGTTCTGATGTTCTTCTAAGCTTATTTCGTATTTGAAAAGATACAATTTTTAAAATACGTTTTGCTTTGAAGAAAATTTAGGAGAACTCAAAATCCAACTGTAAAATCTGTATTTTTATCTTTCCATTGTAACCATTCAGACAACTTTTCGTACAATCTAACGAGTAATTTTGAAAAATCCTCGTTTCTTCAATTTGTTAATTTTCCCGTGTATAGCAGCATTATTTCGTTAACTAATCTTCCGCTATGTTTCGGACAATCAAGCGGCCGCTATCGTGACGTTATCGCGGCGAAAAGTGAAATTTCCCCTTATCGCTGCTTATTGTACTCTATACTGCCAATCAAGAGTACGACTATGCGCTTAGGTGTACACGGGGAAAAATTACGAAGAAAAATCATTCATTTTTTAAATTGATCAAGAAAAGTCTCTATTAGATGTACGCATATGGAAGTGGGTCGTGAGTGATGGATAAAAGTATTATACCGTTGATGGCATACGTTTAACTCGCGAACGTAATAAGTATATTCGCGAATGAAATGATGAATAAGGCGTCCCTTTCATACACGTGCGATACGTATACTATTACAAATCGTATACTTAGCCTTTATTATTGTTTCGACTGGATACAATTCGAGACTACGAGATTGAATAGATATTTTGTCCTAACGCAATCGCATAATAAAACCAAATCAACGGATTTTCCGATCTTCCACCCGAACTCGGTGATTGAGAAAAGAAACAAGTTCAAAACCAGACATGCATATGTGTGTCAGTAGATGCATATCTTTGATAGGTGTACCGCTGCATCTACTTCATGCACACACACACACTGCATATATTTTCTCGACTTTCACGTGCAAGCGGGTTATAATAGAGACACACACACACACACACACACACACACACACAGGACGGGTCAATGCACTTGCCCAATTAAAGGTCTCGCGCGCCGGGGTTTACCCTGCAATATACTTATACCGCACTGGCTCTCGCATACAACGATATAGTATAACGAAAAAATGATTGTCTCCTTGCAGCACTACTGCCGGAGGCCCTGTACAACGGCTGCGGTAGGTGCACACCGCAACAGGCGAACAACGCCAAGAAGCTGATGGCGTTCATGCGACAAAACTACCCGAACGAGTGGCGCTCGATCCAGCAGATGTATGGCAAACCCAGAGCCGTCTTCTAGACCATACTCGACCACCAGGAATATAACAATAATATGTATAACGATAATGAAAAGGCATAAGCGACACACTCAGCGCGGAGAAAGCGCCGCTGTCCGTTCTGCTCCGCGAGTATTGTTGTTCCATGTATACTTGTCAAAACACACGCACTTTTGCGCGCTAGGACGAGCTGAGCTTTCCTATATATCGCTGATGTATGATAGCGCAGGACGCGACACGCGGAGCTATTTGCGAGATGACGAGATGATCGCGCGACGTCTCATACGTCTGTTGTTCTGCGACGTGCCGTTGTTATTATTCTTGGATCTATTATGACTTTCTATATCACGATTGTTCTCTTTTTATTCAAATTTGATATTTTGCTTTGTGTATACGTGTGTCTATATATAACGATCGAGTATAATTTATGCGCATGCATGTATGCGTTTGACGAAATGTAATAGAGTGTGTAATAAGGATGTTTAATTGTTTAACTGTGTTATATTATTAAAGCTGCATTCAAAGATTCGTTATTTATATAATTTATTGTTGTTCGACTCGTGAGTCTTGCGTAGAACAAGAAATCGACAATTCAACTTTGTGCCCACTCAATTTGTTTTTGAATATTGATATCGACGATATAAAATATATGATAAATGATTACTCGAATATAATATCTGTATTTTTGTACCTGTCTTTGCCCTTCGACATTTTGTTATAAAAACATTGCTGCGATAAAATTGCTCTAATTGTATGGATGTGGATTTTTTACTGTATAGAGATTGAAACCTGAAAATTCAAGTTTCACGTGTAAATTTCACGAATCAAACGGCGTCCTTGGCTCGCTGGCTGCGGTAAATAACACATATCGGAAACTCGAAGACAGCTCTCGAGAAAGCACCAACACTCGTCACGTGCGAGTATATGCGTGTGCGAGACTCGCGCATACAGCCCATCAGAAGTCAGGGCTTTTGAAAATTGAAAAACCTGTTCGCCTGCTTTTGTTCCCGTCGTGATGATTATAATATCGTACTTTTAAGCGAGATGAAAGACGTCCAGAATAAACGAGTACGAGTTGAAGTATAATTTTGAATTTAGTCATAAAAATATCGTTTGCAACTGTCGAAATGAACTCGCTCTCATATTATTTACATATAGCGCTCAAATATCATCACGCTTCATCCACCTCAGAAACATTATTTAGTCTGATGTCCCGTATATCGCGAAGAGAAGATCGCCTGTACACATCTCCTCCAAAACACTTTCTCCGTTTGTTCCGGAGCGAGTTTCGTCACACTGTACGCCAGAGCTTTATGTATATACGTAGATATATGTACGTACATGATGCACGAAATCGAGAAGGCGGATACAAGCAAGTGTAATTATACGAACAAACGGTACACGTGCAGCGGCCGATTTCTCGACGAGGTCCGTTCCGAAATCGCTCGTCCCGATCGAGCGCTATAATTGGTCCATTGTCTTTTTTCGGTTTCACTCGTGTGACTTGTGTTATATATATATATATATATATATATATATATATGTATGGATGACTTTGGGGAAAACAAGTATACAATAGAGATGTATTCGGTGTATCGGAAAAGTTAATCAACAAAAAATGACTCGATCAGCTTTTCACTTTCCTTTCTTTTTTTTTGCATACATAAATCTCGTAACGTTTTTAACGGCATAGTATACAGATATTCGGTGTACGATTGGAAACGATCAGCAAAAACCGCTTCACGAAGGTCTATATATACTACTCGCAAAAATGGGGATGAGCGCATCACGTTTTCTCGTTATATGCACGATGGCTCACCCGCCCGACGAGCAAATGTTTAATGCAAAACGCGTAGGTCTCTCCGAAAAGAACACGCGCGTGTGTATGCGCACCAAAACAAGCCTGCTTTATAAATATATATATATCTATACGCTCAAGCGGGAGAAAATGAAAATGAGAAGGATATAGCTCTTAGCTCGAGGATGATGACCTTCGCTCTATTATATACACATGAGGCCAGGAACGCATTTTGACAGGCTAAAATTTACTCAATTACAACGCGCCGATTTTCGAGCGATATCACTATAATGCTGCAGTTTGTGCGACTATATTGCGAGTTTACTTCCCTTTGTAATGACACCTGCGGTAAACGACTTCCGTCGCAACGACGTCGCGAATATAAAGAAGAAAACGAACACCGCAGCCGCTAATTGTTGCCCGAAAATATCATTACCATAAAGCCGAACATAACTATTACAGCCGAGCGCACGAATAGATGCAAGTAAAAAAAAAAATATATATATATATATATATATATATATATATATATATATATATATACAGTAGCTGTTGATGAAGCGGGTCGTGATGCATATACATGCGCGGCGCAATCGGCAAACACACGAAATGGATTCGCTGAAATAAATGCGTATACTGGCTGAGAAAAATCGGAGATATATACCTAGAATTATCACGTCCAATGGTACACATCAGATGCTGTCGTCATACTGTTCGCCGACTCGCGCAAAAATCCCATTATGCGCCACACGCGGGCTTTGCTCAACGAGTTTACAAGAGAGATATTATATACGAAGGTGTATAAGCGCGTCTGTGTGCACGGAGATGAGTCCGCTTTTCAGGGTCTCGAGTCTATGGGTCGGCCGCCTGTAATTTTAAGCACGTTTGGCGTCTATTGCCTATTTTGTAAACAGATTTTCGAGACAAGGCGGCGCGCTGTTTCGAAAATGAGATGAAGAAGCCGATATGAATGTTCAAGTCGAAACGTCGCTTTTTAGTTGGACTTTGTAAAAGTATGTATACGAATTGTTAATAATCTCGCGGTGCTGTTGTTATTATAATTAAATAGAAAGTTCGCTTATGTAAGCGCGATATCACATACGCGCGCGAGTGCGTGTACCTTGGCGACACGAGGTAAATGTTGTATTGTACGAGTGTATTATAAATCTTCAATTTCTTCTCGCGCATTTTGATTTTAAGGAACGAGTTTTCAAAAGTGTGCGAGCGAACGCCAGTTGCTTATCCACTTTTTCTGTATACCGGTTCGAAAACCTTTCTTATGTAAACTATAACGTAAGTGTAATCTGCTTGGATTATTCGATATCGGATTCATATAATAGTTTAAAAAATCACTATAGCTGAACAGAGCGATGTCATTTGATTCGCGAGCAATCGTAGGTTGCTCGCAGTGACTTCTAAAATCCGTCAAACCGACGGGCTGAATTAGACATTGCTGAGTCGGATTACCCGATCATTAGAAGAAGAACCTCCCAGTGAAATAATCTATTTCCACAGGCCGATACAACAGCATCGTCATTATTAAAAATGCCCGCCCACATGGTTCCTTCACCCGGAAAGCTCATATCCGCGACAACAAAAAGCAAATCCGTCACGCACAAAACCGCGCCGTCTGGGAAAAATCGTTACAATCCTCTCCCCTAAAAGAAAGGAGCAGACCCGGACCCCGAAAGGGGACCGACAAGTACAGAATTATGCAACGCACGATTCGCCACACGACGATATATCTGGTTTTTCCAAGAGCGCGATGGAGTCTTTCTTCCGAGACGTGTACATTATACTCTTCCCGAGAGTGAGAGACGCTTCGTACGAGCCCCTCCAACCGGTCGGCTATATAACGCAGCCGGTCGCCGCCGTCCCGGTCACTCGCTCGAGCTCCACGTTCTCGGTCGCGTCCGTTTTATACAGCTTCTCTCTCTCTCTCTCTACGTTAAATAGAACACTTTGATAATATGAAGGTCTGCACGTTCGTCCTGTGCTGCGCAGCTCTGCTGCTGGCCGTCAATGCCGCCGAGTACACCAGCAGGTACGACGGTGTCGATGTCGACAGGATTCTCCAGAACGGACGCGTGCTTGGCAACTACATCAAGTGCATGCTCGACGAGGGATCCTGCACTGCCGAGGGCCGTGAACTCAAGAGTGAGTAGATATTTTATCATCCAGTTCTTGCAGTTTTTTTCTAGAATAATTTTTTCCTTTTGTAATCTAATATAGAAACAAAATTCAAATAAATCGATAAAATTATGAAATAGCTTTTAGTTTAAAATTTCTCTTGATAATATAACGCTATTACACGAGAAGAAACTTATAAAAAAACTAAAAAGCAAGCGCACATCCGAGCTTACTTTCTCCCTTTTCTCAAAGCCGAGAAACTATACTGACTTTCTTTCGCGGTGATTCGGCGCTTAAAAGTTTCAGCTGATCATACCTTGCGCTTCTCGGCCGCGCTCGTAAAAAAGTCGACTTTCTTTTAAACGTATAGAAATAGGTATAACACGACTCGTCGCTCGCGACGCTATGGATTCGCGCGTTTCGCTATCGTTACTCGCTTTCGACATTCAGAGGATATTACATACATCTCTCGCGATACGCAATAATACGCGAGCATGAAATATGCCAACTTTGCCGAGTCTAATCACGTAAGACAGTCGTTATTCAAACGAAATTTATAGATTCTTTTTCGTCTCTCTTGAGGCCGTAGTTACGAATTCTATTCGTATAGCTCTTTCATTCACCGGTACCGATATAATTATGTGCACTTCGAAATGCCTAACGTATACATACGAGTGCAGACAACTGCTGTGCGCCGAATAGTAAGAGCCGTAGCCCGCACGTAACGCGTCGCATACTCATTTCAAAATTATTCAAACTCCAGGCCACCTGGGTGGCTATCGACGAAAAGAAAATAACGCGAAACGTATGAAAATACACAATCTTCCTATAGAGTTCAAAACACTTTCTCTGTCGCGTCAGCCGTGCTCGCTATACACACACACGCGCGTGCACACACAGTTGCGTAAGGCCCACAATTTGAACTTTCACGTTCAACTTGCACCCGAGTCTGCGCTTGAGTAACCCGTTCTCTCGGGATCATGTGCGCGTGTAAGTGCGTCGTCGAGCTCGCGTATCCGTTATCCTTTGCCGATTATGCGTTAAATCGGAGTCGCCTACGCGCGCGTGCAGCGGAACGCGAAAAACCGGTGATGCCGATTTGCGCTCTTATCGTGAAATAATCGAGTGTTTTGAAATTTCGGGATTGACCGATCGGCTCCGGATATGGGATTGTTTTTTTAGGTCACGCGATCGGTTCGTTAGGAAACGTGATTTTACCTCACCGATGACGAATGGCTTGGTTGCAACGGTTTACTGTAACGAGTACGATGTTATTTTTTGCAGAAACTCTTCCCGACGCGCTGGCCACCGGCTGCCAGAAATGCAACCAGAAGCAGAAGGAGACCGCCGAGAAGGTGATCAATCATCTGATGAACAAGCGACCTGCTGACTGGGACCGACTTATCAAGAAGTACGATCCCAAGGGCGAATTCAAGAAGCGCTTCGAGGCGACGGGAAAGAAGTTCTAAATTAAAACGAGTCATCTAAGCTTATGAGATTTACACATGTATTTCCTCTTGTCGTTGCGAGAAACATTCCAAGTTTCTCACTTGTTTTTATACAGAAATGACGTTTTATTTGTAGTTGAAATTCATCAAAAATTTGTTTCATAGCTTATCCATTTGACGTGAATATCTGTCTTGAACATCGCGTTCACAATCAAGTTTAAAAAAAATCTTGTAGTTCGTTATTCATAACTAATGGCTTATACTCTTGCACTCAACACTCATTGAAGTATTCATTCTACACGTCGTTTTTTGACTAGGGACCCAAGCTGAAACAATAAAAAAAAAATGGATAAACTTTAGATGGCTAAACTTACAATAAAAATAAAGACTGCTGAATTATTGTTACTCCAAATAAATAAATATTGTAATAAATAAGTTAATAATAAATAAATGAATAAAAAGCTACATGGTTGTAAATAATTCATTCAAAACTTACAAGATCCGATATTGCTGGTAGATTATTCGTTTGGTCAGAAACAACAGGTTCTTGCTCACGAACCTCTTTTGCCGATTTTTTCATATTTCTGTGTTGCGGGAATGTTGGCATTAACTTCGGATCACAAGCTGCAAAAAGAGCATTTATTTTTAATACAGCTTGATTCATGGTATGCGTGATATGGACTTGGAAATTAAAAATACTCACGAAGAGGAGCTTCCTTGAAATAGCTACTCTGTAAACATTCCTCAGCTGTGGCTCTCTTTTTGGGATCGTACATGAATAGGAAATTAAGTAATCTAAGTCCTGCTGCACTCAACCATGGAAATCTTTGTTTCAAATTATTGTAAGGTTGTTGCTTTAGCGTGAAGTTTTGCAATGCTGGTAGTGCATTAAATTCAGGCCATATAGCTTCACTGGGAGTTCCCAGTAAGTCAACAATCAATTCTAATTGTTGAATCTCTGACCTTCCAGGTAATAAGGGTCTGTGTCCTAAAAGTTCACCTAAAAATGAAAGTAGTCGTTACACATAGAAATGAAAACAAAGATTATGATAATGCTGGCATCAACGTAAGTAATACGTATTAATTACCTAAAATACAACCAGCTGCCCACATATCTACTGAAGTTGTTTGTGTCTTTGCCTGCAAAAGTAGTTCAGGTGCTCTGTACCACAGAGTTACAACTCTTGGAGTCATCGGCTTTAATGGCAAGCCAAACCATCTAGCAAGACCAAAATCTGCTATTTTTACACAACCTTTATCAGTCATAAGCAAATTTGAAACTTTCAAATCTCTGTGTACTACAAAATTGTGGTGTAAATATCTAAGTCCCTTGAGGACTTGCAGCATAATGCATTTTACTTGACTTTCAGAAAAGGGAGCTTGCATATTGTCAAGTAAACTAGCTAAGTCTTGCTCGCAATACTCCATTGCCAAAAATATGCTTTCCAAACTCCTTCCTACAACTACTTCTTTTAAGTGAACAATGTTTTCATGCCTACACGATAAGAGGACACTTATTTCACGTAAACCGCTAACTGGTAAACCATCTTTTTCGTGTTCCATTCGTACTTTTTTTAATGCTACCACTTTGTCACTCTTTGTATCTCTAGCTCTGTATACAATACCATATGTACCTTCCCCAATACGATTTAGTTTTTCAAATTCAGATACAAATCTGCATTTTCCAAGCTGAAAAATAAAATCATTATAATGTTGCCTAAAAAAATAAAATTAAAAAAACCACTATTTTATTGAATACTTACAATATCTTGTTCAGGAATATCCATAGGTTTACCAGTCAGAAAAGATGTCAAGACCCCTTTACGAGTGATTGGTGCTGTTGGGTCAGGACCAGCATCGAGTGAGCTCTTCTTTTCAGTATCATTTGCATCATTGCCTTTTTTGTCGTCTAAAAGTACTGAGCAATTAAATAATTTGCTTATTTTAACGCGTATTGAATAATTATATCTCAAATTTATAGTCAACACTAACCACTAAAAATAGACTTTTCTAAAGAAGACTAAAAATGTATTAATCTTACCTTTTGTCATCTTCGAAATATGATTTTCGGCACCTTAATTTTAAATTATCACTATTTATCTATGAAATATGTACAATAACAAACGTTTCTTTTCATTAAATTAAATCGAGTCCGCTGTTGTTTTAGTTTGATATAACCTACGAAAACGAAACAGTAGTATTTCTACAACGCTAAAGCCGCAAAAGCAATGGAAAATGCAAACACACCCGAGTACCCGACGCGTGTAAACGAAAAGCGCATGCGCTTTCGTGATGCATTGTAGCCAACAAAATAATGCACCATTTGTCTATTTGAACAATAATGTTAAACTATAAAGTTTAAAGATACATATATTATTTAGCTATTTTTAATCAGTCAAATAGTTTCGAAATTTTTTATAAATATGTCGTAGCAAACATTACAAATTACAAAACCAATATTAGTAGTTTAAACATTTTTAATTATCAAAAATATGTATAAAAATTACTATCAAAACTATTATTACTTACAAACATACTTAATCGATGGTAAAAAGATTATTTGTAAGTATGAATATCAAATATTAGCAATCGTAGCGACGTTTGATCAAACGAACAAACCTATATACAAATCACCAGAAATATCACCGCTCATTCCCCTAGAATCTGGCAACAGTGTACAGAATTTGGCGCGAATCAACACGCCTGGCCGTAGTTCTTACGTGTAAATAAGGCACGAGAAGATGCTCCGAAGCATGAGTATTTCTTTCGTTTTAATGAGTACAATTTGACAAACAATTTCGTAAAAGTGATAATGGCAACTATTGCGGTTCAAGTTGTCACCGAAGAGATCGAAAAAATCTCGACGGAAAACGTCGTTCGTAAATCTCGTTCGGAAACTGTGACTGAAGCACTTGTTGCTCTGCCCTCGAAGAATATTGATGATGACAGTGGCATTTTGACGTGTACTAATAGCAACAATGAAAAATCTTCACAATCTGTTGAGCAGTCCTCAATCGGAAAGACTTTGCCCGATGAGCACGAAAATAAGTTATCTCAAGAAGCAAATAAACTTTCACTCGATAGCAGATGTTCTCAGGAGAGCAGAGCTAGCAGTTGCACAACAAAGTCTAGTTGTAGTTCTGTGAGCAAGAAGAGTGAATCTGCATCTAGTAGGTATACAAATGAGAACAGTAATTCCAGCTACAGCTCTACTGTAAAGGGAAGTCAAAAAGTTTGCAATGAAGACGAAGATTCACGTTCATCGATCTTCAGTACTACTTCAACTGTCAAAACGAGCCAACATACAAGTTATAAATCGGACGATGACAGTAATTCTAGATCTAGTTTCAAGTCTCCAAACAAAAGTTCACCTGAAAAGCAGAGCAATAATGAAAGCAACTTTAAAAGAAGTCAAAGTGTTCATTCAGAGGACGATGATTCTAATTCTACCATGGTAAGTTCGAATTCTAGATCAACTACTAGAAACAGCCAGCCTGTGGTTGAGAAATCTGATGATGAGAGCAACACAAGATCTAGTTTTCAATTAGCTAGTAAAAACAGTTCTCCTGAAAAAGCAAGTGATAGCAAGAAGAGTACACCTGAAAAAGACAGTGATAGTAAACAAAGTCAGCCAAAAAAATATTTCAACATTATAGACTCAGATTCAGAGGATGATATTACAATACCACAAAGATCAAAGTCCGATAAAGTACAGAGTGAATCAGATTCAGATGAATCAAAAAGTTTGAAATCTTCAAAGTCTGGAAAGAAACAAAAAATAAAAAACAAAAGAAAACTTGTAGACAGTGATTCTGATGAAGAGCCAGTCAAAACTGATAAGGGTTCTAGAAAGAAACAGACTGACAGTGGAGGTAGTGATAATGAGAGTGAAAAAGAATCTAATTCACATAATGTAAGATACTTTCATCATCTACTTAACGACATTTATAATTGTAAAAACACATTCTAAATTAACATTAATTTTCTTGCAGAAATCAAATAAAATAAGTAATATCATAGATTCAGATTCTGAAAGTGGCAGTGACAATCCTTCTGAGCATGGGAGCAATGCTTCTTCGGGTGAAGAAAAAGATGCTTCAAAAAAAACAAAAAAAGAAAAGAAGTTAGAGAAGAAACGAGCGGTAATGTAAATTATAGATTATTAATAATTTTAAAATGACAATGAGAAATTAAATAAAATGTTACAAATATTTTGTAGGGATCAGCACGAGCATCCAAGGATGCTGCTATGCAACAAATACATAGTGAAACGCAAAGATTAATGAGAGAAGCAGAAATATCTCTCCCTTACCATAGGCCGAAGCAACGTACTTTGGAGGAATTTCTGAGCAGAAAAAAGATTATGTCTGATATCCCTAAAAATTTAACGTTTGCTGAAAAAGTTAAGATGTTCCCTGAAGTTATTAGGTATCTTCTTTATTTGATGTTTGTTATTGCAAAAAAATATTGTAATTTTGTAATCCAAAGTTAATATTTATAACTTGCAGTAAAGTAGTACAAGAAAAAGAAGAAGAAGCTGAAATTTTTTATAAATCGTCGGATTCTGAAGAGGAACAAGATGAACCAATGGAAGTGGATGAAGCTGGTACTGCTAAGAAAGACAATGAGAATACAAATGAAAATGAAACAGCGACTGCAGTTGGTATTGCTGATACACAAAAATTAACTCAAGATCATATTCAGGATTCTCATGATAAAATGACCATTCTTCAGCGGCGATCTTTAGATTTTGGAGTACCGAGGAAATTATTCTTAGAAGATATGGATGAGAATGGGCCGACTGAAAATACACCACTATCTGAACCAGAACGTGTCCATACTGATGAGAGTATTAATACCGATATAACAGTTCTCGAGAAAAAACCTAGGGAAGTCAAAACTGGAATTAGGGAGGCTAGTGTTCCGCGAAAATTATTTACAGGTCAAGAAATGGACATGGATGTAGATACAAACGAAGACGATAAATGTATGCCAGAAGAAAAGAACGAAGAAATTATAACAATGCCAGAAAATATAGAAAATATTGATAAGAATACGGAAAAAATGAACAAATCCACTCTCGGAAACAGTAATGAAGAAATCTTATTAAACTTATCTGAAACCGAAAATGATATCAATGACGAGAAAAAATCATCCGAGTCTAGTGAAAATAGTGATTCAGAACGAAACAAAGATCAAGAGAGTATAGTGATATCGGAAACCCCGTATATAAGTAATAAAGAAATCGCAAAAACCAATAGAGCATTGTTAGTATCGTCAAAAGATCAAATTATCATTGAAAATAAAGAAAACGAATCTAGCAATAAGGAAGAACAGAAAGATACTGATGATCTGATCTTAGAACTAGCTTCAGAATCCAAGGACGTCAACGATGACGAGATCATAGATCGCGATATACTACGAGCAGATTTCGCTCTGCCAAAGGATCTTGACGAACCTGTAGTAAAAAAACCAAGCATGAAAGAAATTATTTTAGCTAACGCTTTAAAAAACAAGCCCATGATTAAAGCCTCACCAGGTTCAACAATCGATTTCACAGAAAGTTCAGGTCAAATGAAGGAAGGTGTCACGCAGCTGCTGGACAGATTTGCGCGTCACTCAGCTACTTATAGGCCTAGGATCAACGAGATCTCCGAGGTAAAAACGATACGTACTGAAGGCACTGGCAATGAAATCACAATCGTGGAAGAAGTATTACCCTTTACGAAGTCGATAATAGAGGATGACCCTAAAAAAGATAGGAAGCCCGGAGAGAAGCTGCAGAAATTAAGGGAGGACTTGAAGCGTAAAATCGCTTCTGCAAGAAATGAGGAATGGAAGCAAAGGGAAGAAAAGGACAAGGAGGAAGAAGAAGAAGAAGCAAAATGCAAAGGTGAAGATTTTTACGAGGGTCTCCCTGACGAGGAAGAAGAATTGGAAGACGAAGTAAGTACGGAGAGCGAGCCGGAGGAAGACGATGTACCTATGAAAGAAAGTCGAAGGCCGAAATGTGCATTCGGTGACGAAGAGGCTGAAGAAAGTGAGGATGAAAATGCTGCAGTTTTCTGTGTTAATGAAAACGAGGAGGACGAAGAAGAAGATGAAGAAGTGGAGGACGAAGAAGAAGAAGAAGAGGAGGAAGAGCAGGAATGTGGAAAAGAAGAAATCGTAAGTTCAAGTTTCTAATAAATGATTCATATATTGTTAATGTATTAATTTGTAATATATTTGAAACTATTTACAGGATGACAAACCAAAGAAACTTAGAAGAATCATCCGTCCCTTCGATGATGATTCAAACGAATCAAAATCGAGTGTAAGCAACGATGCCAAATCAAAGCTTTTCCCGGGCAGCAACCGAGTCTGCAATAAGACTGACGAGGACATATTCGCCTCGCAAGCAAGCCATGGCTCTGAAGATCTTGAAACTGACTCTATACCGCCTTTTCAATCTCGAGATCGCTGCGGTTCGGATTCGCGTAGTCAAGCCTGCAAAACTCCTTTACCCAAACCTAACAACTTACTCAGCATGGTCTCGCCCATAACACAGCTCACGGCTCTAAATACGTCTTATGATTCAACAAGAAAGTCGGCTTCGAAGACCCCGAACGCTTTGAATTTGGGTCCTGTTGGTACTTCAGTCGAGAATACCCCTACTGAAGACAGGTATTTTTCTTAACTTTCACTGATAAGCAAAAATTTTCGATTAATCTAAAAGTTTGTAATATGTTTTTACATTTAATTTTTTTAGTGCCAACAGGCCTCCAGCAAATTGCAATATGGAGAAAATGATTGGTTTGCAAAAGAAACTTTTTGAAGATCCACCTGACACTGTAAACGATGACGAGCTGCTTCAAATTTGCTCGGGTCGATTTACGAATACCCAGAGTACGATAAGACCACCGAACACGATGTCGCAAAATGGAGTAACCGACTCGCAGCTGATGGAACTGTGCTCAGGTGCTTTTGTCAGTCAGCCTTCCGACATGAAAGAACTAGAATCAGATAACGTTGATTCTTCAAGGCCAGAATTTGGCGATGAGACTTCGCAGGATATAACGTTGACCCTCGACGATGACGATGACTCAAAAAGTAGTCCCACAAAAACCGTATCATCACTAAAAAGGAGCGATGAGTCCATGTTCAGCAATGATTCCAAGAGTCCAGTAAAGTTGCCTACCTTTGGTGGTACCAGTTTTAAGAACCCTATGGAGGCTTGGCTTAAGAGAGGGAATGATAAGCCGGTAGTAGAGACCCAACAAAAATCAGACCAAGTTACAGATTCGCAGTTAATGGATCTGTGCTCAGGGGCGTTCACCTCGCAAGCAGTAAACTTGAAGGCATTGGAAGAGAATGATTCACCGCAGATCCATGATGACGCATCGCAAGATTTTAATTTAACGCTCGATGATAATAGTAATAGTCCATTCAAAAAGACTTTACAAAATCAGAAAACCAAGTTAATTGAACAACCTAAGAAAAAAGTCACAGCTTTTGATGACGATTCAAATGCTCCGAGAACAAATTTTGCGATAGTTTCCTCCTCAGATGAAGAGGATGGAGAAGTAAAAAAAGATCGACCGAAGAAAAAACTTTTGAAGAAAAAGAAGGTCAAAAAGCTCACACTGTCTGATGATGAGGATGAAGATGAAGCTAAGGAATTTTCCGACGGAGAAGAGAGCGAACTCGATGAAGAAGAAGAAGAAGATGAAGAGAAATTCGTTGATTACGACTCCGAAGAAAACGAGGTAGTGGTTGTTCCTAAAAAAGAGATCAAGAAAGTGGCAAAGAACTTTCTGGAGAACGAGGCTGAGCTGAGCGAGAGTGATTGGGATTCGGCTGATGAAGATGAACAAGGAATGGATAAGCTCGAATTTGAGGAAGCCGACGCCGAAGAAATAGATGAGGACAAAATGAAGGAACAACTCGATCGAGTACACATGAAGCAAGTGATGGATGAAGATCAAAGGGAAGTGAGGATGCTCCAGGAGCTACTTTTCGATGACGGAGACCTGCACAGCGAAGGCGCTGGCCGCGAAAGAAAATTCAAATGGAAAAACATAGGTGAGCCATACTTTGATTGCGTTTAGATTACTAAGTTTAAAGTTTTATTTTAATAATGCAAATGTACGAGAATTTGTTTGATTTGCAGACAGCTTAGGCGATTTTGGTTTAACACCCAGGACTGACGACAATGGCGAAGAAATAGATGATGAGGTCGATGCCGAAATGGAAGTTCAAATGCGAAAAATGAGATATGAGCAACAAAAGTTCCTCGAAGAAAAACAGGTATGTACCCTAAACAATGTGACGATAATATTATCATATAAACAGACAATTCACAGAGAATGTCTTATATTTACAGAAAAGCTTAGATGTAGCGATCAATGAAGATTTTAGTGAAAGTCAATTATTTAATCGTGGATTAAAGGTCGTGACTGTTCGATCAACTACTAAGACTTCAATAGAAGAGCAAAAACTGGTTAAAAGTAGTTCAGTTGGTAATAGTACAAATATATTAATGGCGAAAGGAGTAACCAACGTCTCGAAAAAAACCATCACGAATTCGAAAAGCCTCTCATTCGTAAGTTAGCACTCATTTTGTAAATATTTTCAAACTTTATTCAAGATTATAATAAAAAATTATTGAATTTTAGTCCAACATGAAAGGTTCATTTTTATCAAGAGGAGATGAAACGTTAGTTCGAATTGCACAAAATTTGCCAGAAAAGAGTAAAATGTCGACAAGTGCTGGACGCAAAGGGAATTTCGTTTTCCAACACCTGAGTCCGTCCGTATCAAATGCGGCGAAAGATGATTCAGAGCAGGAAAACGACAATACTCCAGACCAAGAAAAAAACAAGGTAAGATTTTATTGTATGCAAAATAAAATTGAGCATAAAAATATGTATGAAGAAACAGTAATGAATAAAGTTTACGTATACGTATATTTTTCAGAGAAAACGAAAAATGTTCGCAAGCCAGAGTTCAGGTCAGACACCACGAAGCACGAAAAAATTGAAGGTCGACGAAAGAACTGCAGGCAAAAAATTATTCTAGTATCTCAATTTCAAAATGAATTTTAAAAGTATTGTTTATAATCTTGTAAATAATCGGAAGCGCGTTAATTAATTTTATATTATATCACACCTGTAAGGTCACACTGTAAAAATATAGACGGATATACTGTTGTAAAAAGATTATCGATTAAATAGCAATATTGTTTTATATAGAATACCGAGTCTTATAAATTTGCGATCACTCGAAAGTTGCACCAAACTGATATTTACAATTCATACAACCGATATCAACTGCAAAGTAAATACGCATGAAATTCGATTTATTTACACTGTCAAACGCAAATTATTTAAACATTTAAAAAGTGTAAACCGTGATCGTCAACGAAATAAAATCTTATCAATATTCGGGGTACATACACGAAGCACTTGGACCAACGCAGGAATGACATATCGGGACTCGCTCGCGTCTGTCGTTCTATGCCGGTATTGAAAACCGGCGAATCGAGCCGCCGTGACAGCGGGGTCGGTGTTTGATGTAATTCGATCCAATAATGCACATCCTGGCCTTCGGCGAGGCTCTCGGTCTTCTCGGGACTCTCTGTCTCCCCGACTAGCCGTTGTGTGTACCCACATGCATTCGACAAACAAATTCGAAAGGCAGGGCTGCTCGTCGACAGCCTGCATTACGCGAGATGTGTTTGGCGCTTGTTTGGATGCCTTTCTAGCGAGGCTTTTAAGTGTGTCAAGTTTACTCGACATTGGAATTCGCATCTCACTTTGTTCTCGGCAAATGTTTATACGACCGTCAAATGGTGACCTACTTTTTGAATTTGCAGCAACGACTCATCGGGCTCTTTTATAATAATAAAGTATGAAGAACGTCGATGTCATTCGTGAAAACCCATCAGCGCAGCTTTGTACTTACCACAGACACAAAAAGAAGAAGGGCCGCGAATCTCAGAGCAGCGGCGGTAAAAGACAAGCCACAGGACCGCAGAGTAACGCTCGATGCCATAATCATCAGCAACAGCGGCGGTCGAAAGACAGAGGGGCAGCTAACGTTCCTGCGAGAGAGAAAGCAGAATCTAGCGACAGCCCGGGAAGCGGCAGAGCGTATAGAGTAAGCCGATTAGAGCATCACCGAGCATAGGAGAGACGCCGGGGGAGGAGACACATTAAAATCGCTTGAAATATGCAAGAGCCTGTGCAGGCGCGCGAGTACCGGATTCGGGCAAAAATCCACCGATGCTGCTGCTTTTTACTCCATCCTCCCGTGAATGTCTCTCTTTACGTATACGTATACACATACACGCCAGTTTTGGGATTTCCCCCGCGAGGCTTTGGAGACACGGCAACGATGAATGATTTAGTGGTCGGACAAAATTCTTGCGCTGCTCTCTCTTCTCTCTCTCTCTCTCTCTCTCTCTCTCTCTCTCTCTCTCTCTCTCT
>QLSS01000009.1:435541-503312 GCA_024372645.1 Trichomalopsis sarcophagae
CTCTCTCTCTCTCTCTCTCTCTCTCTCTCTCTCTCTCTCTCTCTCTCGGCTTTGCCTACATGTTTCATGTACATAGGGACGGGGTGGAAAGAAAGTTCTTCGATTTTTCAAATTTTTGTATTCTTTCCTCGAGGATTTATTGCTTTTGAAACGCTGGATTTTTTAGTAAGGAATTTCCAGGATCATGAACAAATTCAATGCTTGTACGGGATTCGCTCGAAATCCCTGCATTTTTGTCTCTCTCACGCGATATAAATAATTACTCTCAAAATCGCAAACTCGTCGAATTGGCGTACAGCAGTCGCGTCCAAATGTTGATAAACCGATAAAATAATCATAGCGGGAATCTGTATCGATCGGTTAATACTGCATTGGAGAGAGAGAGAGAGAGAGAGAGAGAGAGAGGGTTATGCCTCTCTCTCACTCTCGCATTTTGCGTTATTATGAGTCGCTAATAGGAGCATCACCCGGGGCTGCAGCAGTCCATTACTCGCTATGCTTGCTAATTCTCGTAAATATTTGTTGCTCGTGAGCTGCCGCCTGGGCTGTTCTGTTGTACTGCGAGAGCGCGCTGTTTATACGCCGCTAATAATGCCCGTGTGTATACGCATATACATAGCTCGATGGTCCATTTTGCCGGATTACCGCTCGTATCATGTGATTTTTTTTCTTCGAAAAAGCCGTCGGTAATATTTTTTTTTTCAAAGTTAAAACTGTAAAATTGACGATAAAAGCACTGGCGAGTGCAATATGCTATGGGCGGGGAAAAACACGAGCGGAGAGCTTATGTATTTGTCATTCGATTATTTCGGCGGCGATTGGAGTCGGTCGATTTTAAAACGCAACGTTCACTCAATGATTGACTGGTTGTTGCTTTTCGATATAGACGCGAGTTTTAATGACTATATGAGGATGTATCTTCTCGCCGGAGTATATAAAAGCTCGACCGATTACGGCGTTTTTATATAGTTGTATTACATTGCATTCACAGTCTGCGTCGAGGCAATATCGGAGGAACAGCCATCAGCCAGTCGAGCTCGGTTGCATGTCCGAAAGATGCCGAAAAAGCACAAGTCGACGAATACGGACACGGAAGCGAGCTTGCTACGTAAGCACGATTTCGAATGCCATCGTGTGTCAGCGGGGACTGCGAGGCTCGCGGAATTATTAACGAGACCGCGCCGTCAAGTAATTAGCTAAGCTGCTTAACGGCTACAAGGGATTATATTGGCTGCTGCTTCGAACCTGGTTGCGCGCAGCGCGATGCGTTATCCCGCTGCGCCGTCGACGAGGTATTTAATGCAAGCGCGTCCGATTTGTAATCAGATGTAAAAATCGAGTGCTTTGCCCGTTCGCAATCGAGTCGATTCTAAAGTTGGCGTAACTTTGTAAGGCATCGCCAAAGTATACTGGGTGCACATACATTATCAGACTGTAATTCTCCTGCGCGTACGAGTGAAAGATGTGTGCGAGCGATAAAAACTGCGTAAATCGCGCATGCAAATGAGCCCGTTAGCATATGTCGCGTGAAATATGCATATTATAATGTGCTTCCGTGTAAAGTCTCGGCGCGGGCGCGCATTCATGGTATACACGTGTAATCCGCCGACACGCGGAAAGTTTCGCGGGAAGAATGAATTTTCTCCTCTCGGCGTTGATTGTATCGACGAGGACGGAAGGAAGTTGCTGGGAAGTTCCGGGTATTCCCAGGCATCTGCATCGGAGCCAGCGAATACAATGGAACAGTCCGCCTCCGTGCAAGCATTCGCCGCTCGCCTCATCTCCACCCCCTCGAGAGAGAGAGAGAGAGAGAGAGAGAGAGGCATCTTCCTCCTACGCCGGATAACGCGCAGCGCAGTGTCTATATAGGCATAATACCCGGCACATCCGCAGCTCTCGTTGGCTTCCGGAGCCGGTCGCTCCCCTCTCGAGTCGGGCAGCTCGCTCGCGCTCTCCTACGGCACAAGCTGGTGGGAGCGCGGCGAATAAGCATCGAGTCGGGGGCGTGGCGTAGCTCGCCGGCTCCGGCGCGGCGTTTTAAGTAGACGCGCAGCTCCCGGTCGAGCGTCACACGGCGTCTGGCCACCGCCGGCGTAAGATCGTCATATCCACGGAGACACAGCGCTCGCTATATTCAGAGAGAAAACGCGCTCGAGAGAAGATACTCGAAGATGCTGCACAGCGCGCTGCCCCGCGCCTACCTGGGCTACCAGCACCCGCACCTCGCCGCCGGCAGCTACTTCGAGGAGGCAGTGATCGCTGCCCAGCAGCAGCAGCAGCAGCATCCCTACTACCAGATGCAGCAGCAGCAGCAGCTGGACCCGGAGTCGTACCAGCGCGTCCTCGCCTGGGACACGTCCTCGACGCCGACGACGGGCTCGCTGCACCAGCAGCTGCGGGCGGCGACGCCCTGTCCGCTGGACCTCTCGCTCAAGCCGCCCCCGACCCCGAGCTCGCCGAGGACCGACGAGTACGAGGCCATCGAGGTCGACGACGAGGAGGACCGGCGCAGCCGCGAGGAGGCCCGCAGCCGGCACTCCTCCTACAGCAGGCCCGACGAGGACGTGGTCGTCGACGACCTCGACAGCCAGCGCAGCTGCTCCTCGGCCCACAGCTACCAGCAGCTCCCTGCTCCCTACCTCGGCGCCGAGCTCGAGCGCACGCCCGCGAAGACCTGCTCCTCGGCCAAGGAGACGATGATGCTCGCGAGTCTCGGCTACCAGCACGCGGGCTACCAGCAGCTGCTGCAGACGCCGGCCCCCATGACCCCGCCGAGCACGCCCTCGCCGCCGCAGCCCCAGCAGCCCGCGGCCCAGCGCCGCAAGCGCGAGGAGGACCAGCAGCAGCAGCACACCCCCAAGCAGCAGCAGCTGGACAAGCCCCCGCGCGCCAAGAAGAAGCACGCGCGCAAGCTCAAGTTCGACGAGGACACCTCGTCGCCGGTCTCGGGCACCGTCATCCTCGGGCCCGACGAGGCGGTCGTCACCGGCGACATCGACCCGGCCTTCAACATCGTCGAGGTGACCGAGGAGGCCCGGGCCGAGCTGGCCAAGATCGAGAACCGGCTCGGGCCCTACCAGTGCAAGCTCTGCCGACACCTGCACGAGGACGCCTTCCAGCTGGCCCAGCACCGCTGCTCGCGCATCGCCCACGTCGAGTACCGCTGCCCCGAGTGCGACAAGCGCTTCTCCTGCCCGGCCAACCTGGCGAGCCACCGGCGCTGGCACAAGCCTCGGCCCGGAGCAGCGGCAGCCACCGCCGCCGCCTCCAGCGCGAGCAACGGCAGCAACAGCGGCAGCGGCTCCGAGGAGTCGGGCTCCGAGTCGCTGGCCTGCGGGAGCTGCGAGGCCAAGTTCAGCAGGCAGGCGGCGCTGAGGAAGCACGTGGCCGCCCAGCACCCCTGCGCCCCGGCCGCCGAGCAGAACAACAACGACCAGGAGACGAAGAGCCGAGTCGTCGCGATGGCCTGACAGCATCGGTTCCCAGCGAGGCCGCTGCCCCTAAGACCCGGTGCCGGATCAGCGGCCGCCGCAGCCGCCGCCGCCAGCCTCTACTGGCGATTCGGCCTGGATCTCATGTGAGCGCAGCGGACACACGTGAGTGCACGATCAAAACGAATCGCTATATAGCTGTACCTATAGCTCTATATATAGGTATATATAGGACAGGGAGGGATGTACTCGTCGCCTGGTCCTCGGAGCTTCTGAAAATAGCGGCGAAAAATCGAAAAAAAAAAAAAATAAATAAGAAAGAGAAGAAAATGTCTGGCTCCGAGGATCTAGCGACGATCGATATACGCGCGAGTTCATCTTTTCCCTCGAATAAACATGTATATTATACAGATAACTGTGTTGTCGAGATGCACGAACAAAAGGAAAAAATATTTATATCTAGTCACGGATCACGTCATATTATAGTCTGTAAGGAACTCTCAGCTTTATTTGCCAAAAGAATTTAGGATCGTAGTCTATAGCGTATAGTACGTAGTGTTATCGTCATTTGTAAATTTCTGTATAAAAGCGGAGGAGGAGCGGAGATACGAGTCGAAAGTATATTGTATCAGTATTCGATTAGCGGATGTGTAAATGTGTATAGATAACGAGATAACGAGAGCTCTGCAGCTATTCGTCTCATCCTGTGTACATAAGCGGAGCCTTATATCTAATGTTACGTCGTATCAATCGTTGCACCGTTAGAGCATACTTGGAGGGGGTAACGTGGAATTAAGTTTGTATAAATCTATTTTCTGACATTGAAATTTCCTCGGTATATATTTTCTATTCCACTTTGGTATACATCTATACTTTACGCTTATGCGAGAGTGCAGCTTACGCACCTATATATATATATATATACATATAATATTACACGCCCATATATTTTTGTCATCGGTGATTTTGTGAAAATTCAATTGCGAGAGAGCTCAAGTTTTGTTTTTATTGAAATATGGCTATCCGAATGATCTCAAACGACGTAGTCCTGTAAGACACCTCGATTGTATACCGTTATAGAGTAAGGAAAGAATCCGATCTAGTCCCTCTAGTCGCTTATCGTCAAAATAAAGTAACGAAATTCGTCGACAGACTCATACAGCTAAACTTATCAAAGATGTAGTTAAGATCCGCTTACAATATACGATGTACGCGTGCGTATGTTTGTAGGAAGTAGGAAAAAATTAATCTAGTCACGAGATGCTCCGATCGCGTATCTCGGGAATTCTCGCAATCACCAAATTCTTCTAGTCGATCTAAGCGTAGATTTATATGTGTAGCGTAAGATTCCAAATATCCCAAAGATTTACTGTATAAATTGTCGTGTAGCAACTCTATCGAACCAAAGAAAGTATGAAGAAACGAAAATCTAGTCGTTCTAGTCCGATGACAATTTCGCGCGAAGTATATAATAAATTGTCACGTTATAATATCTAAATCGATTTCTAGTCAAAAGGGACATCTAGTCAGCGGAACCATATCAACTGTAAGCGAATATCATAAGCTAATATACGGCAAAATTGTGTAGGAAATCTAGTCACGCATAGAATTTAGTCGCGATTACACTAGTCAGTATAAATTAATAATAGACAAATCGCATTCCCGCAAGAAAATGTATCTACGTAAATACATGTAAGATTATTTGGGCATAAATTTAAGTCTCAGTTTCAGTTTTCATTAAATTTTCGTTTCAACGTTTTATCGCGCGCCGAGTCTCACCTCGCGCGCATAGAGTATGCATCTAGTCGATCAAAGCGTTGCCTCGTCTAGTAATTCGCGTAATTTTTCAATTCGATGAAAATTCAACGTTTCGAGTTTCAAACGAGGCGACGCGCCACGATCAAATTGTCAGCAAAACTCGTTTCTAGTCAACCGAGTCTAAGGATATCTATAAGTAGTGTATAAGTAATCTGTGTGTGTACAGCGGCGCGATAACGCGAGGAGGTATACGCGATTACGACGCTCGGGTTTATTGAATTAAATCGGTGTCAGTCTCGCGGCTTCCCGCGATCGCGAAGCGGAAAATTCGCGAATAATATTGACTTACATATTATATATTTTCTAACCGGATCAGCTTTATAAGACGCACAGTGAAGCAAAAGTCGCGCAAATCTAGTCACTAGACCAATAAAACGATACAACTGCAGCTATATAAGCAAACAAGCCAAACCGAATTTCGGGCAAAAATGCAATCGCGTTTAATTTTACTTATATAATAATGCATATAATGTTGTAAGAGACCGCCGCGCGTATATATATATAAGTAGCGAAATAAAAATAAAGAGCTTCTAAGCGTAATTTTGAGCTCGTATAATACAGCCTCGTTTTCTTTTTTCCTCTCTCGCATAGTATAGTATACAGGGGGTAGAGTCTTTAGAAAAGCGTCGACCCGTAACGGGAAGAGGGGGGGGGCGGGGGGTGGGAGGCGAGCGTAGAGGCCGCAATTTATTCGAGAGTCGAGGGTCCGCGCCGTGTTCTTACACGCGATCAGGTTTTCGAGGTGAAAAAAAGCTCGCCGAGAGAAAGCCCGTCATTTTCGTTTGATTGTGATCGCTCAATCCCTTTCTCTCCGGTTTGTCGAGAGGAGCTTGTACTTTTCGACGATTGGATTGATGTGTAACATCGCGTTCGGGGCGCAGATGATTCGATATTATAGAGTGTGACGACGTTTATTTAGCGCGATAAGGTATACACGATGATATGTATGATATAATAAAAGGGCGCCAGTATTACGCAACACGCGACAAGAGCGTGTAGAGCTTAATCGTTTTAAGAGTATGATATTACAATGTAAGCGAATTTTATTGTAAATACGAAGCACGCGTGTACTCCCACGATTATCATACCTATAATATATCAATATATTCTGTAAAAATGTATATTATCGGCGCTATGACATAAGGAGATGAGAAACTTGTGTATAGCTTGTAAGGCTCGAATTGTAATCGCATAAGGATGTAGGCCATATCGTCGCTGTTATAGTATAATGTAATATCGTTTTGCTTTGTTTGGATCGACTACTCTGTACTGCTGTATGTAAGTGTGCATAAGGCGATTATTTCTGAAATACACGATCATAAACATTGACCAATGGCTTTTCTCTTATCTCAAACATATCCTTCATCCCAAAAATTATATAATAGTCTTAGAACGAAAAAGATTCGATTGGAAAACAACAATGCTAGAAATGAAAATTCCCAACACTGCAGAAATCCTCTCACAATCGCGCGCGTAAGGTATCGGGAATAAAGCAGATAAAAATCCTGAGCTGCATTGTCCGGATATTACTTACTCCTCGCGTCGTTACCGGGGTGCACTGCATCAGCGTGCTCGAGCCCCTCTCGCCTGTATATATATATATAACGCGACAGAGAAGAAGCCAGCCCGGCCGTACGTAATCTTCGCGGAAGCTTTGTACGGCCCCCGGGATAAAAGGAGAGCGACGCATATCAGTCGGCGGATTTGACAGTAGCGCATAGTAGCAGCCGATGGGACTTTGATGTTATCCGGAAAAATCTAAATCTCAAAATTATCATAAGGATTTCGCGCGTGAGCCCAGCCGCACACGCGAGTCTTTGGCCTGCTTATAATACATTGCGCGAGATCGATTAGCCGAGTGATAGCGGCCAGCTCGGAATTCTATCTTCGGCGGGGCGCGACGAGCCGAAGAAGAATAAGAAGAAGAAGAAGAAGAGGCGCTACTGCGACACAAAGCCCGTCGCCGGGAAAATCCACTTAGCCCCGCATGCGAGAGAGATAGAGCGAGTCCTTCTGCTCTCCTGTGGGAATATCCCGTAGACGCGCGCTAGATGCTGCATTATATAGGTATAAAGTCTCAGCGAGCACGCGAGAGAGGAGCAATTTTTCAATTTCCTCTCGAACTTTGTCGCCTTCGCTTTGCTATTTCGACGGGCTAAAATGGAATTTTCGAGCACTTGCCGCGCTGAATTTCGGAGCTCTACATAGGTATACACGCCTGCAGCGTAGTCATAATATATATTGTCCGCGCGGCGTCGAATTTTTTTTACTTGTTGCGCTGCTGCTGGGAGTATGGAGAGATTGCCAGGGTGTACGGGAAGAAGGAGCGAGTTCGATCTATATAGAATATTAGAATTTCACGTACGAGGGGCGATGCCTGATTCTTTCGAGCAACATGTGTATAGTCGCCCTCATTCGGCTATATGCTTGTCGAAGTCGTTTATACGCATTTGTTCCTGTACGTTGAGCGTCGAGTATGCCAAAAGTGGGTTTTCAAACTTATCTATTCTAAAATGCCCACTCGTATCATCAAGCTTTCCTCGAGTTCTCTCGAGCAGTAGCAATCAGCTTGAGCCGTGGCGAAAAATTCGAGTGAGAGAGAGAGAAAATCTCTCGAGCCGATATTCGAGGGAAGTGCGGACAAACACAAGCGGCAGCTTTTATCGCGACGGACAAACAATCGCCGCGTTCGCCCAGCTACACGCGTATCCTATACTTCAACATATCCGCGCACGTATACACGTCTATAGCTACACACAATAACTGTAAAAGCTTCCGAGCGACACGAGAGGATTGCACTCTCGCGGGAGATTCGAGTTTATATCCTCGCGAGTCGCTTCTTCGAAGCTCCTCCTCTCGATTTTCAGAGCAGGCGAAATATTTTTATACGCGGGGATTATCCGAGCGCGCAGAGTGCGCAGCTTCGATCGCGACGTCGATAAATTATTTCGGGATATAGAGGCCGCGCTTTCCCCGCGCGGTGCATGACGAATGGCCGTGTGGAATTCGATCGTTTGGCTGCGGGGGCGGATAGGAACTCTTAGCTAAGACGACGATGATGATCTCCTCCGGTATAATGGGCGAATGCCACGGGCTCGAAGAATTTCGACCTGTGTGTGGAAAAATCGCGTAATGCACACACACACACGAGCGGGAAATCCACTCAAAGTTTAATCGAGATTCGAAATTCTCGGTAATCACGAGCCTCGAGCAATCGGGCAACTAAGCTGCCGCGCCTGGCGTACTGCTGCACATTTCAATGTGTATAAGCCTAATACTCGACCCTCTCAAATCCGATCCGCGCGCGCGTGCATTGAGGGCACGAATCATCGATGAAAGGCGCGCCGGCGCGAAAGCTCAGCATATTGGCCGTGTAGCTCGCAAAAATGGGTACAAGGGGCTGTATTTTACTTATATATATAAGAGAGAGAGAGAGAGAGAGAGAGAGAGAGAGAGAGAGAGAGAGACTCGTAATTACTGGCTGCGCACGCGGCTCGGGCCATTCATGAGCGCCGAGGGATCGACGAGATGAGCCCCGGCAAATCACCTTATATATACTAGTATAAGCGCCAAGAGCTGCTCTGCTGCACATATCTAATTCCTTTGACGCTCTTTCTTTATCTTCCTTGCGGGACTAAAATCTCCGCTCGCCGCGTCATTGGGGTAATTATATTTTCAAAATATTATGCTTAAAAAAAAAGAAGGAAAGTCACTTGTGTACACACACACACACACACATCGGCTGGAAACGGTCAGTTCAAAAGCACTCGCGGTGAAATCCTCGCAGCGCTTTCCTCCCTCTCGCAAAGACGCGGGGCAAACATTTACTTTGATCATACGAGCTTCTCCCCGTCTATATACCGCACGTTTCCGTCCGAGTGTGCTCTCGCCACCCGTTGTCTCTTCCTTTCTTATTCTTCTTTTTTTTTCACTATTATTCCCTCCGCACATGTCCGCGTTATATACTCGACGACGGTCAAGGGACTGCTGCTGCAGGTCCAAGCAGACGGGAAATTCTAAGCGAATCAGAAGAATAAAAACAGCTGCGCTTTTAACTAGCCTAAACATTTCAAGGGCTGCCGCGCGTATAAAAGAGCCGCGTCGGAGGAAACCGCAGAGGGATATATGTATATATATATAGAAAGACGCGGGAGAGGAAGTTCGAGAGAGGAAGCATCCAGTTCTCTAATGATGCGGTCGGCCCCGCGGGACTGGAACATCGGCATACCTCAATTATAACAGTAGCACGGAGCGAGTTGGCCGGTCAGGTGCGAGCTCCTTTTGTCGCGCTCGACCTGCGGGGGTCCTCGCCGTGTTATACTACAGCTTGTATAATTGCTTCTTTGGCGATGTAAACTTGGCGAGCATATAGATTGTATTATACTCAGTGAAACGTCGTTCTTAATTTGAAAGACAATTTATATGTAACGAAATTAACAATTTTTAAATCAAGAAGGTAGCTCCCCCGAGTCCGATCTGTCCGACAGTGAGACAAGGGACGGCGTGGATATCCCGGCGATGTTCTCCTCCTCGCCGTCGCTCGAATTCCTCGGGTAATTGAGGCCGACGCAGCTGCTTTGATCCGTCGTCGTCGGCGACGCTGTGCGCGACTGCGAGAACGTTACATCATTCGCGCGATTAACTCGTCGGAGATGACTCGCGAGTGTATGCGGTTAATAGTGAAATTGAATAATAATCGTCGATATGATATGCGAAGCCCGGAGTCGTCTGCGATAAGTATGAGAACCTACCCTGCGCCTGTGTCGCAGCAGTAGTCTCCTGCGCGTGGAGCTCGATCGATCGCGCGCTCGTCTCTCGCAGAGAATCAGCTCCTCGGTGAACATCCTCACGGCGTTTTCCACCCTCTGGCAGAGAAGCTCGTCGTTGTTTTCCGCCTTGGTATCGTCCTCCCGTCCTGTGTCCCCCGACGAGGGACAGTCCAGCTGGACGCCCGAGTCGACCGAGCGACTGGATTTCGTCACTGCGAACACATTATACGCTATAAGTATTGTATAGGTGCACGCGGCGCGAATCGACGATGCAATCACACCTTTGTCCTCCCCACAGGAGGCGCAGCTGTTGACCCTCGCGATCCTCTTCCTCGCCCTTAGGCTGCAGCCGGCGCACAGGACCAGAGCCTCGCAGCTCAGCAGTCGGTCGCCCTCGCCGAGGCAGCAGCAGCAGCAGCAGCAGCAGGAAAGCTCTCTCCTGGCCCCGGCGAGGCAGCAGCAGCAGCGAGCCGACTCGTAGGAGGTGCACGGGGACAGTCCGCGCCGGTTGTCCTCGAGCGAGCACCAGCTGTCTGTCCGCGTCGGAAGGTCCCGGTCCATGCGACTCTTGACGCTCTCGAGGATCCGAGCCTCCCGCTCCTCCTCGACTCTGAGCGACTCCGAGTGGATGATCTCCTTCACCTCGGTTATGTAGTCCTCCAGCAGGACCTTCTTCATGGCGAGCACGTCGTCGTGGCGGGACTTGGTCCTGTGCCGGCGAATCGAGGTCAGGTCGTCCTCGACCAAGTTCGAGTAGCGCAGGAACTCGTTGGCCGTCTGTCCGATGCTGTCCTTCAGTCGATCCGAGACTCGTCGTCTGGAAGCTCTCGACCTATGCGGTCCGGATAGCGCCGAGGAAGAGAAGCTCCGCAGACTCCGGGGAAACTCCGGCCTGTAGTTGGCCACGTACTCGAGGGACGTCGACGAGTTCCTCCTTTGCTTCTCCGCCGAGCACTTCTCCTCGGGCTCGACGTTCATCACGAGAGACGACCGCGAGAAGAACTTGAGCTTCGGGGAGACTTTGAGAAACTCGGTGCTCTTCGAGCACTGAATGCCCTTGTCGCAGGGGCTGGACGACGAGGTTTGCGTGCTGATCGAGCTCTGCCCTCCGGGTCGCATCTCCAGCCTTTGAGCGAAACGAAAATCTCGTTTTTGCAAGCTCACATAGCGTCGAATCGCCGCTTACCTCCGGCATCGGCGCGACAGGTACACCTTCAATTTCGCCAGCAAGTCGGTTATTTCTTCGAAATCCGATCCGTGCGGGTTCTCCGACTTGTCCCTATCGAATATTATAGGCCTGATGCGTGCGATCTTCATCATCCTTTTGCACAGTGAATTTTCGCTCATCAGCCGGTAGTCCTCGAGGTACTTGGACAGCAGAGCCGAACGCGACGTTTTAACCTCGACGACGGCCTGCACCGGCGACTCCGACGCGCACTCATCGTCCAGCGAAAACGCGGTCGAGCTTTCGGACTTGGAAAAGGCTTTCCTCAAGCTCGCGAAAGCTCTGTACACGCTGCGGAAATATAACCTCGAAACAGTCCATCGTCGATGGAGTCACGTAAACAGAAGATATAGAATCGATATACCTCTCCGCAGAAAGCTGCAGTTTATCAGCGTCGCACAGATGACTCTCGCTCGCGTAGACGTTGAGCAGCAGCAAGTCGACGACTCTCCTGCTGAACCTGCGTAGAACTCGCTTCTCGCCGCTATTCCCGTCGTCGAGCGTGGACATTCGGAGATGAGACATCGTCGCTCTTCAGCTCTGAGAGGTTATATACTGTCGATATACGTTAGAATTTAATCCTCGTTCCCGCGGAGAGATCGTTACAATTTTAATCGAGAGGCCATTGCGTCATCCCGTCATGATTTTCCAACTGCCTGAAGTTTGTACGAATGTATATAACGAATGAATGAACTCGAGGTAAAATCGCAACATATAAGTATGCCCCGCACGCCAATGTAATAGCTTTGGAATGAACTCGAGGGACCGCCGCCGTTGGCTAATGACAGGCGCGCACGATCGTTCGCGCGGGTGTCGAGAGGCATCGCTCCCCGGCAATCAGGCGCACCGGAATCTCTCATCACGTAGCTCGGCTAGTTAGTCCAGGCATTTAATATGCGCGCTCCCGCGGCGCGTCTTTCCTAAGAATCTGCCGGCGCTTTGTGCAATATCTTTGTTATACGCGCGCGCTTTATATACGGGCCTGTCGTTTTAATTGCGCGACTTTCTATAGCGTATGTATATAACTCGAGAGAGACGCAAAGTTCTCCTCATTAGAAAATTCCGACGAGTGCGGCTCGAGAGCGACGATCGAATTAAGCGACGCTGCGCGCTAAGTATAAAGCTCGCATCACGCGAGGACGAGCTTTCACGTGCGTGCGATGTGCAACAGCGCGCAGCGGACGATCGATATTTAGAGCTCGAGCTTTCGGGGGAGCTTTCGCGTGATGGGCGTCGAGAGAGTGCCCTCGAAATCCGAGGAGGGACGGGAAAGCGCGCATGCAACAAGTGCCGGGAGTGGGGCACCCGGACGTGGCCGCGCAGTGCGAAGAGAGAGAGAGAGAGAGAGAGACGACCGGAAATTTGAGCGTCGTGTGGTGACTTATTTCGCAAGTCTTCTTTTTCTTTCTCACAATTAGCGCGTCCTATTTTCCGAGAGCTGTAATAAAATTATTTCGCGGCTGTTATCTTTGTATGCAAATTATCGTCGGCCGCAGTGTGTGTGTGTGTGCAGTGATAAAAACTTAATGGCGTCTCATTAATCAATAAAACGTCATGCATAAATTCCGCCCTCCACTCTCGCGCTTCGTAATTTTAATTAACCGTCGCGGAGCGACCTCGAAATAGCTGCACTCCGCGAGAGCAATGAAAGGGCCTCGATAATGCAATTTATATATCGAGAAGAAAAATATGCGCAACGTATATACACCGAGTCAATTATCCGAACACATTAAAAGTCATCGAAAGGGCCGAGCAGCACGCTTATTCTCGTGCGCGCGCTCTACAGCTCTCGACCTTCCGCAGAATCGAATTTCCATAATATAATCCCCAGCTGCAGCACGTACTTTTTTCTTCACCCTCGGAAAATTCACCTTCGCGATTGCCGGCTATATATGCCTCGCTCTTTGATTATCATATCGCGAGTGTGCGGGAGTGGGGGGCAAGAAAAATCTCTCGCTGTAATTACGCACGCGCTCGCGTTTAAATACCGAGTATAGTTTTCCATTTTCGTGTCGCGCGCATACACGTATGTGTATATATAGTGTGTATAGTGTAATTGTCGCGCGACGCGATTGGTCTTTTCTCGCGAGAGGGAAAAGAAGGCCGGGTGAGAGAGAGAGAGAGAGAGAGAGAGAGAGAGAGAGAGAGTGAGTGTGTATAGGGGGAAACGAGCCGCATAATAATTTCGCTTAGCAGAATTCATTAGCCTGGCTACGTATTAAAGCGAGAGAAAGAGCTCGCGAGATTTTATCGCCTTGAAATTTCTATTAAACTCGAGCGACGCGAGCTTTATGCGGGAAAGCGTAATTGGCGCCTGTTCGCTTTGTAATTTGTCCACGCGGTTTATTGTCGACGACGACGAGGGGGGAAAAAGTTGCCCTTCTTTTTCTTTTTTTTTTCTTCTCTTTTCGAATAAGTGGCGTACGTTTTGATTCTTTGCCACGACTAATCAATATAGGCCGACCGACTGTCAGACAGACACACTGCATCGAATTACAATCATCTCTCTCTCTCTCTGCTCGCCGCTTTTTCCATTACCGATAAGCGAGCCACGCGCAGAAGCGACAAAAAAAAACAGAGAGAGCTCGGGCCTAAGTACACAGTATATGCTAATGGAGCTTTCCCGCAAGCCATTCCTGTGTACACACGCGTATACCATATACGTCGAGTCGCGTATATAACGCAGCGCTACTGCATTCTCGGATCTCGCGCGATGGAATGTCCAGATAGACCTGACGTGTTATAAGCGTTTCGGAAAGTCAAGGTTTCTCCGTAAGCTCCGGCGGAGAATCGTCGCACGCTAACGACGGCCGGGGCCTCTATAAATACAGCCGAAGATTATCAGCGAAGCGGCTCGCGATCAATCGGCTTGATTGTCCCCATCCAGGGATATGCTTTACGTTTATAGTGCAGCCACACGAGAGAGAAAGAGAGAATGCGCTCGGAAGAACAGCCGCGGCGTAGTGGGCCGAGCGGATTTTCATACTTTATAGTAGCAGCGCGCATTCTGAGCTTTTTCTTCGCGCATACTGGGTCAGCTTTCGGTGCATATGCGAGCTTTTTCTCGGGAATCGTCCGCTGTGCATTATAGCTGCCGCTGGCTTTTGTGCAATTTCATTGAATAATAATAGATGCGAGTGGGGTTGCGTTACTTTTTAAATTGTCCTTAAAATTATTCCGTAGCATCCTACCGCACCCCATCACTAACGTCGCTCTATATCAAAACGCCGACGAGTATGTACAGAAAAACAATTCGCACGATCCCACCGCAGGCAGAACCACCCCCTACATCGAACCACCGGCCGATCGTCGCATTCCCATAAATCGAGCGCTCCCACGCGCTCGCATCAGCACACCCTTGCGACGAAGACGACGATGATGATGCGCATATACTGTACGCTCACGCGCGAAGGCACGCGCACGTGCGATCTCACCGCTCTTTGTGCGTGTGTATATACTGTGCATCAGGACTACTGTCGGAGGGGCTATGAAAAACATTCTCTTGCGCTCGATATCTGTGCGCGAGCTAACTAGAGGCTGTGTGTATACACTTATTATTATTACTGCAGCTCCGGGATGAAACGGGGATATTATGTATATACGCCGGGGTGGGATCCTTCTCGGTCCATCTTTTTTCCGATATAGACGGCTCTCTTGGGACGACAGTTGGATTGGACAGGATTTCGCGTGCGGCTAATTGCGACGAGGAGATATCGTGAGAGCCCTGTTCGGTATATGATATTGTAATAACATGGTGATTCTTAACTTGTGCGTGTGTGTTATATCGAATCAACGCAACGACCTTTTCATCTGCCGTATAGCTATAAGCCTCCAGTGGGATAATATTATGATGTATAAGTTATAAGCCCGCGTGTGAGTAAAACGCGACAGAAGGCGAACGAATTATAATCGGCGCAAATATATACATGAAATCGACGAGCTTGCAGAGGGCATAATCATCATATAGGCGCGAGTTTATCGCGCCGTACAGAAGTGTAAGCGCGAATAATGTAGTCCACCCAACTCTCGCCTTGGCGCATATAAGTATCGCATGCCGTCAATTCTCCTGCATTTCTCTCGCGGCGCGGCGCGCTGCAATTACACGATAATAATTCGGCGTCGAAGCCCGCACGTGTATATATATACACATCACATATAGACGAGGTGGTGTATATAAGTGTTATGTGGGACATACCGATTAGGCCGGCGGATAGATTGCGTCGACGCGGCGTAATTGATACCTCCCGCGCGCGCGCGGCGTTATATAGGTATATCTGCGAAATCGCGAGAACACGAGCGAGAGAGCGAGACGCTTATCCCCCATAACGCCCGTCGTATTTCTCGCGGTAATGAAGCCGCGCCACGCACCGCCGTCTTGTACATGCATTTATGAGCTGCTGCTGTTATATACATATATATATATATATATATATATATATATATATATATAGTACTCTGCTTTGCGCGGCTTTTTCGCGTTACGCTCTCGCGCTTTCAACACAATGTATATAGGAGCTGTCGCTTCCTTTGAATAATATAAGAGAGCATTAATCTCGAATCGACTCGACTCGACCTTTTGCTACTGCACTGTTGTTAATGGCCGATGATGAAAGAGCCGGTAATCGTGTGATATCCTCGCAAGCGTTTTATTAATCCTCGCGGGCGGGCGACGATCGTGTAAACCAATTTGCACGCCGAAGCCCAGGAAAAACGTATTTCCCATAGGAATTAGGGTCGGCCGGCTCTCCCACAGGAACGCGCTCGCGTGGGCATATAATATGGGAACGAGAGCTCATTGAGAGAGAGAGAGAGAGACGCGTGTCGTCCGAGAGAACAGCGCAGGGGAAGCACCGCTAGTGCAACGTCGAGTCTATGCGGATCCTTATGTACTATAGCATCGCACGAAACAAAGGGGGATTCTCTATCTTTCTCTCTCTCTCTCTCTCGGTGATTGAAAATTCTGCCACCCATGTTTGGATAAGTCTATGCCGGATTCTTCATCGGCTGATGTTTAATTACTTCTTGGGGGTGTACGTATGGGCTTTTGGTGTGTTGAATACGCTGAGAGGAGCTTCTTTCACATCTGTGCGTCGATTTTCGTCTTCCGCTGTACAAGGCACTCAAAAAAGTCTCGATGTGGAATATGACAGATCGATGCGCACTTTGGGCGAAATATAGGCGCGTCGGCGCGTGTCATCCGTTCATAAATCGGAGTCGCGCGCACAAAGGGCCATTAGCGTATTACATTATCATGCGCGCTCTCTGCGGCGGGGACAACTGATTTGCCGAGTGTGTGCTTGCGCTGCTACTACTCCCTTCGACTCCCAGGGCAACCCTTGCGTTAACTCGCTCTCTCACATTGGACATGTAACGACGCCGGCTCTGCCCAGTTGTGTTGTTGCGGTCAAGGTTGCAGCGCTGGATTTACAAATATAATCGAACGGACATTAGCTCGACTGAGGGTTCAAGTATACATCCCCGCGTTATGGATTATCTGCACGGATACCACTCTTGTTGCGGCAAACAAAAAGCTCGCGCAGTGGACACAATGTACCTCCTGCCAACTACTGTGCCGTGTCCTCGGAAGCGGAAAATTTGCGCGGCGATTGGTCGCGTGCATCAGTATCCATCGGGGGCCCGAAAATCGCGCCACGTGCGCGACTCGGGCGCTATACCGATGCAAAGGGAGATCAGCTCCGATTCCTCGGAGAGATATTCGCGCTCTCGCGGTCCGTTGATCAGAATCAATCAGAGCGTGCTTGCGCGTGGTACTGGCTGCGTTTGCGCTCTATTTTACATCCTGAACATTGATTCATTCCTTTTGTTATAATCTATATTGCTGTCCTATTATTTGAACCGATGAATTATTGATTGACGTATAAACTAACAGCTGTAAAAGCGCCAGAGCTGTTTCGTATTATACAGAGAACAACAAAACGCGAAAATCCTGCGAGATGTCATATAGGCAAACGGAAAGTGTGCGCGGCTCTCCCCAAAGGCCGAAACGTAATATCCTGCGCAAAAGTGTATAGCTACTACTGCTGTGCGGCGATTGGGAAAGTTACTTACTCCCTGTACATGCTGCAACAGAGCATCAGCGCGACAGTCATGCGGTTCGTCGAGCATCGAGTCTCTCTTTCTCTCTCTCTCTCTCTCTCTCTCTCTCTCTCTCGGGATAAGGTCAACGGCGAGAGTAACATCAAAGAGACTTGACACGCAGCCGCTGATGATGGCTGATGCTCAACGTACGCATGTAACTCGGCGCGTATATATAGTATGTATAATATAATGGGCTGCGTGACGCGTGCGGTAAACTGCCTGCGGCGAAGGCGGCCGATCGGATTTCACTATGCGGGCATAAAAAATTCTTGGCGGTGCGACTCCGCCGCTCGTAAATGCGCAGGAGACTTTTGCGTCCTAATTAAACCGGAGAGACGCACACTGCAGCAGCATACAGGGTTCGAATGTAATTGGGCCGCATAAGTAATCCAGGCTATTGTGTGTGCGCGGCGCATGGTTTTTGGTTACGGACATCATCATATGGAGCACTGGGCTTTCATCCGAATATATATTTACGCTCGAAACTTTAGATGCGCGCGACAGTTGGTGGAAAAAAAATTGACAATTTTTAAAAACACATCCGATCGCACACTTTATACAACATATCAGTATCGTATTTTTATACGGGGATCGTTGCTGAATATTATTACGCGAGAGTTGATCGAATGAAATTTCGTTCCTGCACCTTTTGCACAACGAGCTTAATAAACGAGCGGACCGCGCTTTTCCCGTATATGAATAACATACACCACCCGCGCTCGATCTCGAGTCTCCGCGAAACAATGCAGCCCGAGGTAACCGATCCTCTGTATACAGCGGACAAAGAGTCGTCCGTAAGATATCGCGTTACCCTAATCCACATCATCATCGCGACCGAAATCCTGCGCGTTCTATCTGGCAGTATAGGTCACCCACCCCATGCGCTGCAGCTCTTCTGCACACGCTATACTACTTCCTCTCCTCCTCGCGTCGGTACAGAGCAAACACAGCGCGAGCTATTAGGGCTTCCCTCTCTCTCTCTCTCTCTCTCTCTCTCTCTCTCTCTCTCTCTCTCTCTCTCTCTCTCTCTCTCTCGGAGTGTTTGATCAGATTGACTGCGCGTGTGCGAGGCTGCTCGGCGCAAAGGTTAATTAAAAAGGGGGCCATCGAGCAGCTGATTTGATTAGCAGTTTTCCGACGTCCGTCTGGATTTCGCGGCTGACTGGCTCAAGAGCGTGGGTGTGTGCGTGTTTTTTTTTCTTCGCCCGGCTACTCCGAAAAGTAGTGTAAATACGCTCCGTGTTCGGACTTTCCTTCTCTGCACATACGCGACGCATCAGCTCTCGGCGAGATAATTTACTCTTTGAAGCCTGTATGGACGAGAGCTTTTATATGCCTATAGGAGCGTGATTGGACAGCTTTGACTGTGATTATTGTTGAAAGGTTGTTTTCAACGCGCTTCGGCAGCACATAACGCCGACGCGATGAAAACAAATCAGGAAATCCTTAAAAAGGCAGCGTACAAAGCCGCACGCGACACCCCACGGGCGAGCTCTCCATTAGGCGCGGCAAAAGCCACCGGGAGACACTTTGCACTCCTCCGCCTAAATCATCTTTCTCCATAAATTAAATTTGTTTCCATTCCGCGGCGACGGAGTCATCGGTACACGCATCATCGTCGCAGCCCCTTCATGCGCTACTCAGAGAGAAGTTCCCTGGGAAGCTATATGCCTCCTGCGCACAATACGACAGTGTATAGCAACGCATTTGCGCGAGTCGCGTGCCGTCGCGTTCTTTCTTTCTTTCATTCTTCCTCTCTTTTTTATTCAGCTGAGCGACTGCTCCCCCGACGGCGATGTGCTCGGCGCGTTCTCACGACGAGATGAAACGCTTACGCCTGTTTGCGTTGGGTCGCTTTGCGCGTATAAGGGGGTGACGGCTGTTTGCGTTCGATGTGTGTGTCGTTAACGCGAATTAGAGATTCGAGGATGCGACATGAATAATGATGCCGATGTAGAGAGCTTTCATGCGGAGGGGGAGTGTCGCGTGCGAATCCGAGAAACGTTTATGCAGTTACTATAAGCGGTCGGTTATAGGATATGAGTATATCAAGTTCGCTTAGTTTTAATTTTTTCTTTTCTTTTTCGCAAGTTTCACAGTGTTGAGTGTATATATATATATATATATATATATATATATACAAGTCTTTCACGGCAGACGGCGACTCCCTCGCAATACGCCCTCCATCGCGATGCCTTATCTCCTCCCGTACAGAGCGATAACGAGACCCAAGTACGCGAGATTCCCCTGCGTTCGCCGCACGCCTTGACTATGCCTATATATATATAGCGAGCACCACAATACCTGCAGCGCGACGTCTGAGTCACCGCGCGATTTTTTTTTTCACCCCACGTGATAAACGCACTTTTTTCTGTATTTTCATCGCAAGCGGGAGGGTCGACTCTTTCGGCGCTTGGTTACGCGGAGACTCATCGGTGTAACCGTTTTCATCGATCAAATATATAAGCCGCGCTCGCGTTGTTTACCGATAATGACTCGACGTCGCGCCGTCGATGCGAGTTTGAATTCGAGTAACGGTCGAATAAGCGAGTTCACGTATGCTCGCTTACATTGTATATACGAAATGACGTAACCGGATGATTATTTTTGTGTGCGCTATCGCTCGTCTACGCGGTGAAAGCGCAATACTCCAGCGGATATAGGTGTACGCGATGCACCGAAAAGCTTCATCGTAGTCTCGCTGCGAATCGGCCTCCCGACGTGCGGACGTCGTTTAGAAAAGGGGCTTGCTGCTCGAGCGACTCGAGTAATTGTGGGCGTATAGTTCTTGCCGGCGACGTGGAAATCGCCGAGACTGGGCTGTCGCTACGTATACATACTGCGTAAATCAGGCGCACGTGCCGACGGTGTAATTGGCCGGTCGCCTGCACGATTTTTAGCCCGAAGGGGGGTCGCAAAGGTGATGCGTGCAGCTCGTTTTGTTCTTTGGCGCGTAGTATTGCCACTCGTCGGCGCATGATGGGAGAAGAAGAAAAAATTATAAAATCGATTCGATATCATGTGCTCTGCAACTAAAGTCAAGGTCAAATCGACCCGAAAAATACAGCGATTCCAAGAGCGGGCCGAGCTTAATCACGGCGAAAGTGGGGGGCGTGACGAAGGAAGGTCTCGGTCAAAGACTAACTTGTCAACGACAGAAGCAACAGCTTCCCTTCTTCTTGTGTACACGGAGAGCGGGATAACGCGGCGTCGCGGGAGGGGAGATTCCGGCTCTTTCGTCTTATCGCGCCCACATCAGGATTTGTTCTCTGGGTGATGCTATTCCTACAATACGCCCTCTTGAATACGGCCATTTTCTCGGCGGGCGTTTAGTTTATACTGGTCAAAATAAAAATACAGATCTATATATAGGTGCACTCTTGACTCGATCAAGCGACTTGTTTTATTTTCGAACTATAATCAAAGCCGAAAGGTACGCGAAAAGCAAGTCGGATTAATCAACTCTTCGCGTCCGAAGAAAAAAAGCAGAGCGGTGCAGCAAAGCTCTCTGTCTCTCTCTCTCGCAGCTCGCGCAAAATCTTCCCGCCGCGTGGGTGTATATAAAGTCATCAGCGTCGACTCGGTCTACACACACACACAGAACATCCGCGAAAGAAGCGCAGCAGACTAATCCCGAGGCCATTGAAAATATATCCGCCGCTCCTGAGAGCTTGCAGCGCGGAGCTTGCGCGAAACTTCGTTATACGCGTAGGAGCTTCGTAGCCTGCAGCGAGTGAGAGAGAGAGAGCTTATATAACTCTGTTAAAGTCGGCGTCGCTGCTGCTGCTGCTGCTGCAGCCGGCCGCGCGTATCTTGTTCCGCGCTAATTTGTCGCGCCATTCAGGGCCCGGAGGCGCGAAAGGGTTGAGGCGCTCCGCTGAATAGCCGAGCTAAATACTCACGGCTAATCCGGTTAAGCCTCCCGCGCGGGCGCAGCGTCGCGTCGATGAGAAGCGTGAACGCGCGCGTATGTATGCGATATGGCCGCGCTATGTCGTTGCGAGGCATAGAGACACTAGCGGAATAGCGCAGACTCTTGTCGGCCTCGTCTATGTAAAGCGCGGACGGAAACTTGGTTAAGATTGTCAAGTGCAGCTAAGAAAAAGAGTGTGAAAAGCAGTTAAATTGGATAGAGGGTAGGAAGTTTGAGTAAGATTCGTTTATATTCGATTAATTTTCTTTTACATGCTTAGTTCGAATAATGGACGTTATATATAATATAATATAATATAATATAATATAATATAATGGCGGGCACTGGCCGTGTATACAGCTTATTTCTACGAAAGTAGCCTCGTGCCATTTTCAGTCGTTTAAGCCACAAAAGATCGGCGAGAGTCCCTCGCAAACAGCGGGAGGAGACGTAGGCGGTACGTTTGAGTCGGCACACAATATGCTGCACACAGCCTCGCTGACCGCTGTCCACCTTTTTCGGATGTTTGATGTCTTCTACGGAGATCTTTCGAGTTTTACACGTGTCAATTAGCGACAATGCACTGCGAAGCATCGGGGGTGCCAAGAATCCCTCTGTCGCTTTCGTCTATTGAAAAATCATAAACCACGGGATACATAGTCAAAGTAATTGTGTTTTAAACTCCTGCAAATGATATAAGTAACGCGAGATCTTAAGCGAGTAGTATAGGTACAATGCAAACAAACGTGAATATACAGAGCAAACAACGAGAGTCAAAGCGGGCAGAATCCAGCAGCGCGCCACGAGCCGATCGACAAAGCCTTTTATTATGCGAAAAATCGGAGCAGATCCTCCCGCAAGACGTACCTTATTATATTCCGCGGGTCTCAGCTGCGCGTCGCACGTGCGTTTGTATTCTTATGCAGGACAGAAGGCTCTCTCTCTCTCTCTCTCTCTCTCTCTCTCGCTCTGTCTGTCAGCGGCACGCGCTCATTAGCCGGAATCCGGAATAAGGAGAGAAAAGTGCGAAATACCGGACTAATGGGGCCGATGGGAGGTGGAACGGTGTATTGTGCGCCGCGTGAATGCCGATCTTCCCCGAAGACGAGGCTTGACTTTTATTCAAACATTGCCTCGTACTTCATCGCGGCTGCATGGAGGTCATTGTACTCTAAGAATAATTTCACTAAAAAAAAGAAAAATAAAAGTTTGTTGTAAACGCGCGAGAGGCGCATCGATTGCGCAGGTGCGCAATCAAGCGAGTTCGATTCTCACCCCCCGCGAACATCTGCTTGTCGTTGTTGTACTGTTACAAGTCCACCAGCGCACTCTGAAATCACCACTCCGTCACTGCCACCAAAATGCACACGTTACAACGACAGATTCATCGCGATAAAGAGCAGTATAGCAGCTCGTTATTAACCGCAGCTGCGACAACAGTAATGACTGCTGCGACAAAAGGAAAAGTATAAAACATACAAGTGTAGGAGCAGCTTGATTCTCCGTCGAAAATTTCAAGCCTCCGGAAGCGAGGCGCGCGTAAATCCACGAGTATATAGCGCACCTGTGTGTAATTATACACGTAGCAGTATAGAGCGGCCCGTCGGCGCATCACCTGTGCTCGCGCGCGACCCCCCGCGAAACTGTCTGTAGAGGATGAATCACCAATCAACCGTTCCAACACCAGCACCGGTTCTATACCATATACGTATATAGTATATCTATGTGTATAAGCTTTTCGTTCGGAGAGGTATACGAGGTAAGGGCGATGTCAGCATGCGCGCGCGATTTTTTTCTGGGAAAAGTCCCTCTGTATAACGAATGTTCGTTAATATAAAATCTCTACCAATATGTATTACCAAAGAGGGTAGTTTCCAACTTCATCAACGTTATACGTACGGAAAAATAAAGCATATCACAGGAGAGGGTGAGAGAGAAATAGAGGGGGAGAGTGGGACAATTATTTCGCAAGGAATAATTAAATTTTCCGCGCGCTTTCCTGGAAAAGGAATAGGAAAGGTCGAGCGCGGCACGCTATAAATACGTGGACGCAGTATAGTAGTTCACGACGGACCCAATGCTTATGCGAGCAATTAAACGGCCGTAATTCTCCCACGCGAAGCACACTCTACTCGCGCTCTCCGTGTGCAACGGCACATATGCGCTTATATATACTAACGTATAGGTACGTGCGTAATGTGTGTATATACGCTGCACACAGGCTCCATTAAAAATGATCGTGCCCTTCGATAATGAGCCCAAGGGTGTCGTGAAAGCGAGGACCCCCAGCGAACACAAAGCCGCATGCAGCGAGCTGCGCGCTCTTCTCTCGCTCCGCACACACACACACACACACTGCGCGTTTGTTCGGATATTTCGTGGATAATTCGTTCGGAAGAGTTGTGCATCGTACGTTATAGCTACGTGAGAGTCCTTTTTTGTTGTTTGACCTTTCCATACATTTTATGCGGAGGTAAATTATCGCGGGCAATTTATCGAGTTTTTCAATACACCGCTACCGTGCGGGGATGACAAGTATTGTTTGCGAATCGGAGACTACGCTATATCTATCATTAAAAGAGGTATTGCGACGGAGTTTACAGAAAAGCTACGCGCTAAAAGGTAGACGTTTGAAATAACACAAAGGAAAAATACACGCATCCACTGCGGGAAACCCGCTCAAGTTTGAACTTTCAAAGGCCCGTCATACCGCAGGCACCCCCCGCGAGGGGGTGAGCGCACTGTCATTACAAGCCGGGCACTTGTTCAACATCGATTGAGCTCGAACAAAAAAAAAAAGAGAAACGTAAGCTACCGTACAAAGAGAGCCAGGAGCGAAACGTGGGAATTCGCAGCGTTCGACCCTTCACACATCATCATCACCGGCTTCTCGAGATAGAGGGTGGCCGCATCGTGGAATTCGCGCCTACGCATCATCGTCGGCGTTCGATGAATCGTCGGAATTTCGTCCATTGAAGCGTAAAAATTTTAATTTATCGTGGCTGGAGTGTTTGGTAAACAATTTTTTTTTTTTTTTTTAACAATGGGGCTCGACGATGAGTAGCGGCATTACCGCGAGTGAACTTATACACAGAACGAATATTTCTAATTCCGGGGATTCCCCGGCGAGAAAAGCTAAACAAACAAAAGTCAGTTGCTTGTCGTGTGTATATGCATATAGCTCGCTGGTCGTTAAGAGCGGCAACAACACGTCTCTCTCTCTCGCTATGGGTCTCATTAGCCCCCGCGAAATAGCAGAACAGGCGCCACCGAGCGCGTTGGGAAAAATCGGTCCGTCCTAATATAACTGTCTGCCATGTGGAGTCACTACGCTGCGCACACCCGTAAATTTATACTCGTATACGTGCTGCACGAGTCTCGGCTCAGTGTGTGTGTGTGTAAGCACGCGAAAATAAGAGTCGCGCGCGACAAAGCTCGTTTATAAACGTCGAGAGTGGGCTTTCAATCCCTCGGCTGTTTTAATGGCCGATAAATTTCGATCCACACAGTAGAGAGTGAGAGAAAGAGAGGCTTGGGTGACACGTGTCGACGCTGCTCGTTATATTGGGATGTGTAAGTCGCGTGATGTGCAGGAATGTTTATTCGGCTGATGAGGTGCCGTTGCGCGCTTTTCGCGAAAAGGTGAATGAATCTTTGATCGGATGTTGTTATCGAATTTTATTTTACATAAGAAATGTACTGTATAACCAATTAGTGAAGCTCGTTATAAGCGCCGAAGCAATAACGCGCCACACACACAGGCTTGACCAAAAGTCTTCTCTTGATCTTCCTACTTTAACATAACGAGAGCAAATAAACGGGAATTCGGGATAAAACTCGCCCCTACGATATCGTTCTCGCACTGGAACAAGAAATATCCGCGAGCGACGCCAAGGCGCCGGTTGATCGCGATCGCGTGACACACTGCCACACAGCCTGCGCATATACTTATGTATATATACTGCAAAGCCGTGTGTTGTTTATAAAGCGCGAAAGAGATGCATCATGATTTTATACAACTCTTCTTTTGCTTTACTATAAATATACAGTTTTCATCATTATCTCTTCAAGCTATGGATCTATATTAATTTAGGTTTAGAAAACTAAAATTCATTGAACTTACTTAACTTCGAGTTTATATCTAATCGACAGTACATAATCACTATTCAATATTGTGTGTATTGTGACTTGTGAAAATTCGTTTATATCTTGTTTTATCTCGGGAGCGCGACGGAGACCGCTCATTCTCTGTATACGAAGGACTGAGTCAGCGTCGAGTCGCGATGCGCTCCGAATCACCGTAAACTCATACAGTCACTTTTCTGAAGCGCTGCATGGTATAAGTAGTCGCGAATATCGTTTTTCAGCTCTCCGAGCCTCGATGCCTCACTCGTACAGGCGCCACCGCCGAGATGATTCACGTTTAGCGGCTCGACTCTTCGCTCGTCCTTTTATGTATCACCTTTTTTTCTCCTTCCTCGAAGCCCGGGTGTGACGAGGTTGATTGCGCGAACGCGCGAATCAAGGAGCGTTTATTCGTGGCAAGAGCAGCTCGAAATGATGTATGTCATGGTGTGAACTGCGAAGCTGAGTCTTGCGGGCGAATGACTCACGTGCGAAGTTTATCCTTTTTTTTTGTAATGATAGGTTAAAGAATGACTTTTTCAATATAATTAAGAATTTTCAACCGAGAGCTAAGCGTAAAATTAAGTGAGAAATGATTCCACGTTTTATATGCCAGACATTAAATATTGTAGAAGGCCGAGAATACAATACCGGGGAATTGCCCGCTACATTAAAAATTCTATAAATTGTCCCATCGGAATGCGCATAGAATGAAGAAAATCCAACCGTACAACAACCCTTCCAGTCTCGTTAACTGCCGAGGCTTTTTTGCCCGCGCAAGGATTAATCGGCCGCGATAATTCAGCTGTCGCAGCCGATGACATTCGGCCTCTAATATTAGCCTGTACAGCCTCGGCTCTTTCGTGCGGCGGAATGCCTCGCATTCCTCTGTACCTCTCGCGCGCGCACGAGTAGACGCGAGCATTTCGATTATGCGCCGCGAGGCGCGCGCAGTAAACTCCGCTGTTTATACGGACAGCCCGCGGCATCGGGACGCAAAATGATGTGTTTTGGCACATGCCGACGATGTTCGCCGCGGAACCAGAGAGTGAGAGAGGCCCTGCCGACGGAAATAACGAGGATGGAGTTGTGCGGAGCGCCGAAATATTCGACCCTTCGGGAGCCATTGTGCGCGCGCGCGCGAGAGAGAGAGAGAGAGAGGTTCTATTAGAGGCGTTTCTAAAATTAGCGATCATTACATCGCTGTCGCTGTAATGTCGAGTGCGAGAACACTTTTTCACTCATACTGAATACATTTCAGTTGATGTACGCATTGGTAAATCGAAAAGACCCCAAAGACAATCTTCTATATAACGTAGTTTACCGAAGCGCACATCTGCCCGTCAGTGACTATATAGAGCAGAGACAATCAAGCCCCTCAAAAAAAAAAAAAACAAAAAAAAAACACAATTTCCATCGACTCATGCCCGAGCATCTAATCGCCCGCGTTGAACTATTCGAATAAGCTGTATGAACGAAAGTCCGCGCGCAGCGTAAAAGCGCGTGTGTGTCATTGCTTGCACGCAATATTTAGCCTCGCGCTTATAGTCAGATGCGTGAGTCAGACGACACGACGCTCGGCGTCTAGACGCCGCCGCTGATTTGACTCTCTGCGTATATGCACTGCATACGACGAGCTTCCCCTTGCGTAAAAAAGTGTTTTTTTTTCTTGAGTTTTGTTCGATATAGAGCTGATTATTGCGCGAAGGGTGAACCTGTGAAAAATTTTGCGGCTTATGATATCCATAGGTGCGCGTTTGAAAATAACCGCGAGTGTGCGGTCGAGCGAATTGCTTTCGAATAAGCGCGAGGTGAATCATTGATATGCTATATAGCCCGATATATATATATATATATATATATATATATATATATATATATATATATATATATATATATATATATGTGTGTGTGTGTGTGTGTGTGCGCGTGTGTGAAAGAGGTATAAACACTGTAGCTGCGCTTGTACACAATGCGTTTGATTTTAAATGCACGTATGAGTATATCAGAGAAAGTTTCGTTGCTGTTGCGGCTCTGATATGTTTACTTTTGAAATTTCCCATCGCGTTCGTCCCCGGCAAACTTTGATGTGGGCCCCCGTGAATCATCGCGTGACCTCGCGAGGCGATACGAATATCGTTGAAGGAATTTTGTAATTCGTCTTCTTTTTCTAAAGAACTTTATCTACATTTGTTTTCGAAGAAGGTCGATATCGATAACCAAATAATTGACAAATCTGCTGCACAAGATACCTTATCAAAAAGCCATATTGTCTCTACTTCGAGCTCTTATACACTCGAGCATTCCATGGTACGTTCAAAATAAGCATAATAACGCTACAGGACGGCAGCTGCGAGCGGTAGTCGGTAGTCCTCAGGTGAATCATCGATGCGCGCACGCAATAAAGGCACGTCGATAAGGACCGAGCATTCTTAGCGATGAGATGAAGAAATTTATATAGGCGAGGCTGGTGTACTGAGGTCTAATTGAATTTTAATTGCGCTGCTTCGATAATCTATTGATCTGTGACTACGCTTACTTTACGGATATGAAAGATTTAAGAGGAAATGCGGGTTTTACCGCGGCGAAGCCATTAGCGGAATTAACAGACGTTACATTTTTCAGAGCTCGATGGAGCCACTCAAGTTTTTAAATCTTTCCGAGGAACAATTCGAAATGGCCGTTGTAAACGTGGCAATTATTAAATGAGAAAACGTTTTTGTAGAAAAATCTATTAAAAAATGCCATTACGTTATCAATACATAAACAGATGCAAATGGCGCACCAAAGATTTCTAAGAATAAAAATACTATCTTGATGCGCTGAAACAGCTCAAGGAATAAAAAGACCTACGACTCTCCGTTAATACCCAATCGGCGGGTCGCCAACCCATCCCTCTCTCGAGTACTCGATCCTCGAAAATACATCACTCTTGCAGAATGCGCGAACAGGCGTTGCCAAGTCGGGGCTTTACGAAACGGCCAATTTCACGAGTCCTTGGCCACAGTAGAGACTCGTCGCGCGCGGCATAACTACCCCGCGCGTTACACATTCGATTCACTTTTGCTTTGGCGCGCGCACTTCGAGCCGGCCCCATAAACGCGTTCGACGACGCCTCAACAGGTCCATCATGAATAAGTTGCGAAGCTGCGGGACGGGCGGCGGCGGCTCCCTGCACCGATTGCCGAGATTTATTTCTCCGCGCGCTCACGGGACTCTCAAGAGCTGCTGATATGATAATAGACTATTTTGCTTCCTATATATACTATATACTCGGTGCGTGGGTGTATAATCTACATATGATATAGAAAAATATCAGAGCTTTGGCATAAGTAATTTTTGTGTGTCTGCGTGACAAAAAAGTTGCGTAACCGCGTTGACGCTTCTTCATATACGACTAACGACACTATAGGATATAACACTAAAGTTCAATTTTCCGCTCTACGAGGCGCGCGGGAGGAAAGCTGCTGCGATGAATTTGCATCGAAAGTGGCTCTTTCGAGAGGCGACGACAGACTGCAGCGTGTATACATACATATACGCAAATCCGATGAAGCGCCCGCGGGGCAATTTTTCTGCGGCTAATGAAATGAAGACAATTTACTTATCGCATGAAAATTTCGTTTCGGGCGATTAGCTCGCTCGAGATGAATAATGCAGGGGCCGCCAAGTTTTGATGAGCCGTTTTGCGGCGGGAACGAGTTTTCTTCGATTCTTTTGTTCTCGTTATATATACGTGGCGATGAAGCGAATCTTACAGTTGACGTGTATACTGCAAGGAACTTGCCAAGAAACTCATTGATCCAAAACAAAATTATGATGCAAATATGGAGGAAAGAGGAAATCTCTATCATTACCGCTGGCGCGCGGTGCCGCAGAACTATCAGGGAATCATTCTAAATTGAGACGTATACACGCCGCGACGCCTCTCGTGCATGTGTAAGTTCAAAAGTACAGACGACGGTGAAAAATTCATGAATATTTCACGCGCACACAGCGCAATACTGGAAACCGCAATCCGCAGATGGGGCTCGAGACTTTATATTATACTGCGCCTATACACGTGCGAGAACTCGCGTATACGTGTACATTTATAGATATTAGATTACAGCTATGTGGAAAGCTGTGTGGGTGTATATATATATATATATATGTATATATATAGATATATTGCATACACGCACGCGCGTGTCAGGGGGCGTACAACTCATTGGACTTGCGGCAATTTCAAACGATCGCTAGGTCTGCGTGCACAATAGCGAGACAGAGAGAAAGAAAGACTCGCGCAAATTGCTCTTGACAGTGCGCCACGTAAGAACTATGAGGCACCCGCGAGACGATCGATGTGCGCGTATGCGTGAGAAAAAGAAATGCCAGCAAAGCGTGAAATTTCTAGCGAGAATCGCTTGGATCTAATTGAATTTCGTAAGCGATTATAGTCAAACTTTTGTCTTTATAACTTTCCTCCAATGACGCGATTCGATAATAAAGGGAACCGAACAAAAAAGAAAAGGAAAATAGCCACTACACTTATCGCTTTTATAAGAATCCACGCCGCGGAGCGATCTGACTTGATGAAGCGATTAAAAGCGCGGCTATCGTGTCTGGCGCTTCATAAAAAATGGAAAAGCGCGCGGTAATAGGTCCCGCTTGGAAAACTCATCCCACCGACGTCTCTCCTGCGATAGACGTTAGATCGACTATCCACACGCACGCATATACGTATATATATATATATATATATATATATATATATATATATAGAGTATAAGGCTTCGATTATGCCGGATGTATACCGCAGAGTCCGAGCTGCGTCTAATAGACAAACGATTACCCTCGACGCTCGACTCGAGCCCTCTGCGGTATAGAAGGAGATATCGAGCGAAAGGAGCGTTTAATACGCGGAATCTCCAGTGCATCGTTCATTAGGGATAATCCTATATATAGGTAAACAACGGGTGGATACGGTAAATCATAGACGGCCGGCGTTGGCCATATGGCGAGTTTTCCGGATCAAATGGAATTATATAGCGTGGCGTGGTTGTGCTCGCTGATTGTTTCTTTTTTTTTTATATAATACATATAGTGATAAAATAATAATAAATAATAATAAGCGTGATTTTATCAATCATATCATTTGCTAATGGTGACATAATCACGTTTTCGTGCTAAATTCCTCACAACAAAACTGTGCATTATTTTTTTCAAGAGAAGATTTTGTCAATTTTTCTTTAACATTACGTACGCGATAGCCGCTGAATCGAAGTAAAAGCTGTCTCTCTCTATACGTATAGCTTACTGCTTTCCTCAATGATATTATACGCTTGGATGTACTTATAGTATATGCAGAAAAGCTTGTGCCTATATTTAGCAACTTTCTTTTTATGTCAGTTTTGCGCTGATTGTCCTCCATTAAGGAAAAGTAACGTTAAGTACATCAAATACTGCAGCTACTATTAGCTGAACTTTTTACAGATCTGACCGCGAACAGCTTTCGATAAGAACTGCGTTGTACGATCATTTCAGTCATTGTTGAACGATAAGCCCAAGCGCACAACAGAAAGTCCGATAAAATTTGAAAAACTCAGCGTATACGTAAACGCATTCTCGAAACAGCACTGCAGTAGTACAGCCCAAGTCTGTAATCATCGCTAATAATCTTATCACGACGCGACGGGCGAGTGGGTTCGCTGCAGCCCCTCCCGAGCGCATATTTCGCTCCCCGAGGAAGGGAAATCAGTAGTGGATATGCAGAAGAAGTGACCCGCAGGATATATCATAATATACCCATCGATTGTCTTGAACAAGCTGACGACTCGCTCCCTCGCCTCGGGTCCGCGCGCGAGTCTATAGAGTCGCGTATAAAATAGCGTATAAAATACGCGCCGCTGCTCTATACAGAGGGAAAAAATGTATGCATACATGTATACGTTATACGCGCATGGGTATAACGCGCGGTATGTGTCGTACATAAAGTCTAGAGAACGCGCGGACTATTTGAAAAGTTGCGGGTCGCCGGAGCGTCCGACGATGTACTTCGCTGAGAAGTTCGAGGGATGTATGTAATTGGAGTAATTACGATACGTACTTTTTAATTAACTCCGATATGTATGAGTCCGCTCGGCGGTATATAGCGACGAGTTTCGAGAGGTAAACGTCGTCTGTATTACGAATTCATGCTTTAATTGGAATCTTGATGCGTGTGTAATTTCGAATGCAGAAAAAACCTTCGATCAACGTACTTGCATTACAAATTATTGTAAAAATGATAAATGGCCATTGTTATTCCGAACAGCTCGCGGCGATAAATCACGAGCCTGACAAAACTAAATTCCTCTATACTCTACATCCCGAATAGATCTTGCACTTCCACAGAAAAGCTCCCCCTCGGAAAATCATCGCGCTTCTAAAAAAAAAAAAAAAAAAAATAGCCCGCAAAAATGCATGACCAATCGTCCTATAGGGCTAGAGAGATAACCCCGGGCAGCCTCCAGGTGCAGTGAAAGCTCGCGTCGTCCAGGCGGACGCGTGTATGGAGAAGGAAAAAAAATGCCATCGATCGGCGCACTCCGACCAGGTAATTTTAATGAAAGCTGATACTTACTTTGGCGCGTGCTGCCGGGGGGGCTCGGCACGCGCTGCACCTTTTGCAAAGGGGGGCTACCGTCGCCGCGTGTGTTTATGCGTGGCATGACGAAAATGGGGGTAAGAAGGAAGGAAGCAAAAGTGCTTAGCTCGTGCTCCCTCTCTCTCTCTCTCTCTCTCTCTTTTGCATCACCTGCCCGAGAGTATGATAGCGGTGCGTGCTTCCCCTCTCCGAGGGCAGCTCCCCCTTTTTCGATCGGGGGCCTGTTCCTCTCTCTCTCTCTCTCTCTCTCTCTCTCTCTCTCTCTCTCTCTTTTCGTATTCTTGTCTCTGGTCGTAGGTCTTGTCTTTCTCGCTCCCTCGAATATGCGCGTATGTGCTGTGTACTGCAGGGGGGTGAAGCGACGCGGGGCCAGGTGATGACTCACCCCATAACTCCGGGGCTTGTTCCTCTCTCTCTCTCTCTCTCTCCTTCTCCCTCTCTGTGTTGGTCTCGCTCTTTCTGGTTCTTTCTTTGCGGATGTTGTATGCGTATGAGCGCTTTGAAAGTTTGCGGGGTCGGATTGGCGAGGGGAGATGGTCTGGATTTTTTTGAAACAATTCTGCTCGATTATTCAGGTTTGGATGAGTATGGAAGCTATTTTGGAGGCATGTGTGTCAGAGAAGAAGGGATGGCGTTGGTTTGTCAAGAATTTAAAATTGCTGGGAATCGAATTATAATAATTGATAACAAACGATTCTCGATTTGCAGGAAGGGTTTGTCGTCTCTTAAAGTATCTGCCTCTACAGCAAAATCCATTTTTAATTCAAGAACAACATTTGAAGCAGTCGAAATTGAGCTATAAAGCCTGTTAGAGACGTAGCCAGATGAACCAAATCAAAACAACGATAAAAAGTCTGCGCGAATTTAAACTAACCGGTGTGTGTCTTGAATATAGAAATATATAAAAAAGATAAAATAATAAAAAATATAAATAAAATAGTCTAACTCACTGCTCGAACAAACTCAACTATCTGCTTCTGAAACAAACAAAATCGATAAATTAAATAAACACTATTAAATAAGAAATCCAACAACAACATACATAAGGCCCCCGAACAACAGACTGCGTCGCAGTGTACAGGGCCCCGTGAAATTCTCCATCCATCAGAGCGCAGCTTTTCCATTATCTCCGGTCGTTTTCACGGGGGGTCGCGTGGCCGCATGCACTGGCGCGTGCGCTGCGTTGCGTAATTTCTCGGCGTCTTTCCTGCTCGCGCCGCCCATAATAAATACACGTGCGCACACACACGCACACGCGTCCCTTTCATGCCCCCACAGCGCTGCAGTAGGGGAAGGGAAGTAAAAGCACACCATATATAGGTATATACATAAGACAGTGCGGAGGAGCGATAGATCGGGTTCGATCACGGCGAAGCCGGATAGACACACGAGCGGATACGCGCGCGTGGATGTGATTTATGCGATACCGGAACCCCCCCGTGGTCTGCGTTTCGGGGGCCGGAATGGACGAGGAAAAAAAAGGTGAGGAAGCGGATCGCTGCGGTCGTAATGCTCGCGAGGGGGGTAGGAGAGGGTGCATATGTCGAGTTTTGGCTTTATTCTTGTATGCGCAGGGGGGTCCTCTAGCGCGCGTCTACCATACGACAATCTCGAGGCGATTTATTCGGCGCGAGCGCGGGCTGTCTTTGGATATTTATGCTGGAATGCCGAGACGGGGGCTGCTGGTGACTCGGCTTCCATTGTTCTGGCTAATCGGGAACGATTACGTAGTTAGTGTTGCTGTTTTTGGGGTGGATGATTAATCGCGGCCGATGAAAGGCGAATTCCATTGCGAGCGGTTCAAGATATGCAAGAGACTTTGTATATATAAGAAAGTCAACAGCTTCATATCTCAGGCACGCAGAGATAAAAAATCAAATCCGCGTGATTACCCCCGAAGGGCGCCTCCATTATCTTTCCTCTCGACGCCGCGCGATAAAGCAATATACTCGCGATAAAAGAGCCACTAAAGGAAATAAAAATCCACTAAGGCGCGCGAGCACACACTTCTTTCTCCAGCTCTCCGCGTTTCCGCCCTCGTCTCTCTCTCTCTCTCTCTCTCTCTCTCTCTCTCTCTCTCTCTCTCTCTCCTTTTGTACAGCATCTCGAGGGCTGAGCCAGACTGTGTCACGCTCGCTTATACGCGACACGGCACTGGCGCAAAGGCTGATGCAGTCGAGGGGGAAAAGATCGAGTTTGCTCCTTATTCAATGGAAGAAAGATTTCCTGCCGCACCAAGAATTGGCTGAAGGGGCCGAACGCACGTGTCTTGGGGGGCGCGTACATAGACACACAAGGTGCTACACAGAGACGCGCTGCAGGTTCGCCGGCGACGTCGCATGCTTGAAAAAAATTTCATTATTTTCGTCGCGCGCGGCCTTGGCACCTCGATTCGGGGTCGAATCGCCTGATGTAAGGTGCCGCTCTTGATGGATTTTTTCTCGGATAGTTGATGGTTGAAATTACGTCTGAATGAACCGAGGTGGGGGAGAAATCTCGCGAAAATATACGACAGCTGCGGATATACGAGTGTTTAGAAAGCCCCGCAAAGGGACCACTGGGCGGCGAAACCATGAATGAACGCGTGCAGCGACAAGACGTAACAGGAGCCGAGAGGCAAGAAGCCGTACTCGTGCGCAACCCTTTGGCCCATCGATACTTATGAATGAACCTCGCTTGATCTTTGCTTCCGAGGCAGAGATACGCGTATATACAATGGACATTTTCCGGTATCGTTTTACGAATTAACCCTTTTTTTGCACATGTTTACGGAATGTATGTTTTACGGATAAAGCGATGCATTTATACAGAAAATGTTATTAAGACTATACGCAGCTGCGCATCGCGCCCAACAATGCGATCTCGCAACCCTTTTGCGCTCCTCTTTTCTCGAATTTCAACGGACTCGAAGCATCATCATCGTCGTGATCGACAAAGGAAGAAAGAAGGGGACACATCACCCGCACACGTGCCTCTCCATCAACGCGGTACACATATATCTATCTATATATATATATATATATATATATACCGTCCTGATCTGATGTCGAACTCTTTTCCGGAAAATCGTGTGCCGCAGCGTGTATAAGCACACACGCGCGTCGCGTCTCTCGGACAATGAGTCCCGAGGACGCGTGCCGACGAGCCAGTACGAAGAGCCGGTTTTTGCATCTGTCTCGGCATTTGCTCTCGCGAGCGCGACCGGCTGTGTGCACATCGGCTGCTAGTGCGCGCACTCAAAGGATTGACCGCACGCGTACGGCAGCTGCAGCCTGTATAGGTTAGATGGATGCTCTCTCTGCTCCGAGAGCTGTATATATAGTTAATGCAGATGGATTTTGTCATTTTCTTTATACGCGACGTTTCACCCTTTTTTCGGCGGCTGTACCGTGCAGCCGGTAGATTTTTCTTTGTACGCCGGTTTTTCGCGCTCGTCCAAGGTGGGGGAGTTTTATTTTGATTTATTGGCCATATGCAGTGTGACCAGGAGCACAGTCTGGAGCACTTATAGTGACTCGTAAAAATACATATTTATTTAACATCATTTAATAAAAACCACTAATTCTCTCATATACGATCGGCCAAAGTTAGAGTCCATCTGAAACAATGTGACAACGCGCGTTTTCACCGCGACATCATCGAGCAGATCAATCACCGGTCGAAAAAAAATCCTCCCCGCGAGTCATCCGAAAAACCAGTCTACCCCCGAAAGTCGCGCCATTTGTCCAGCAGGCGCATACGTATACACTATATACACCGCGGCATCGAGGCTGAGCGCGGGGCAACAAATCAAGATCATACGTGCCTCCAGCGCTCCAGTTCCGCATTTTCGCCACTATATACGCGTCCGCCACTTGACGAGATTGGGGGGGAAGGCGACGAGACTGCACACGAGGGGCGAGTTGCAGCTGCCGAAGTCTCTCTATCTCTCTCTCTCTCTCGACAATACCTGCTCGCTCAATGCAGCGCCTGATTTCTATGCTGCCATTGTTCGCCGGGCGCGTGCCACCCTTCTTTTTTTTCTTTCGCTCTCTCTCTCTCTCTCTCTCTCTCTCTCTCTCACTCTTCGCCGAGGATATGTAATAACAATAATAGTGCCGGAGCTCGTCGAGATTACGGCGGTGGGGATGAGCGCGCGACGGCTATTAATGGCCCCGAGAGCTGTAACGCGTGCCATGAGGTGCTGGAGCTATGCGCGCACTCATCTGTAGACTGGCCATGTGTTGTCCTTTGTTTGAATATATTCTATATATATGTATCAGAATTTTCAGGCGATTGATTCTCGAAAAAGCTTCGTGTGTGCAACATAAGGCGATCGCAATCTATATAGCCGTATGTGTAAAAAGGTATAACATAATTATCGACGTAAGTTTATTCACTCGGTCGTTCGTTAATTAATCACCATATCCGCGCGGTTTTGAACCAACTAATTCACGGAAATCCGTGAAAGTATGATATTCAATAATTCATTCTACTCGATTATATCTCATTATAATATTCTGTGCGCGCGAATACATTTGTATATATAGCGCTCTTGGCTCCTCGTTATACATGTGATCCATTTCGTGTTCTGTATATATTCGCCTATATAATAAGCGATTCTTTTGTATATAGTATACGGATGAGAACGAAGGGAAAAATATATCCGAAAAAAATGTTAATAAAGTGATGTTAATAAAATTGAATAATAATGAAATATAAGACCCGCGGCGAGAGCCAAAAGGTGAGAGGATCAAGAAGTCGTAGCGTTGCGGTGCACACACGCGCACACAATGGGTAAATCTTCCGGTCTTCTCGCTTTCATTATATTCTCGGGGGCAGCAGGTAGTCCGGCACCTTGAGTCGAGGGTACATTATATAATGCCCTATACTCGCTCTCGTGTGTAGGTATGCGTCTCGGGTCGGTTCTCTGAATGGAACAATGTCCTTGCAAGATCGAGGGCTGGAAAAGGGCATGTGGATGGTAATTAACGCGCGTTTGACTGAGGAGAAAAAGAGCGCGCTTCGTTTGAAAACATCGTGGAAATATTTTTCAATAAAAAATATCGACGTGTAGGCCAGCGACGAAAAAGCTCAGTCTTGGAAAAAAAGATGAAAGCCGTAAACATTTTTCGAACGTCGCTTCCGATTCCGACAACAGCACACTGCATCAGCTACAGCGAGTGACGAAAACTCAAAAAACGAGACGTATAAAAGCTTTGGTTTCAAACGTATTTCTCTCTTTTCGTATTTTCCAAATACTTGTACACGGCCCCCGTTGTTTTTATTTCACAAAGATTTTTCGATACTCTCCGCCGCTTTTGGAACATAGCGCGCCCTGCAGAGCTGTATATAGGCGTAGCGCAAAACCTCGAGAGTTGAACGACCGCACATAGAGATAAAGACTAATACTGCAGTCATCAAACAAATATGCAGCGGGCGTATGGCCTTTTATACGCAACCTGCACCTGTTCAACGTTGACTTTTTAGAGGCTTCTGCTAGCGTCACATGGTCGCGCGCGCCGAGAAATTAATACATCGCCAGTATATAGCATCCTCGAGCGAATTCGTCATCCCGCGATGGTCAGCGAGCGATAATAGGCGCGTCTATCGGCTCGAACGATCGACTCGCCCTCTAAGAGAGAAAGCTAATTAATTAGCGGCGAAAAGCGTCGACTGTCACGAAGTTTCGTAACACATCGAGTGTGTGCACCATATGCCGATCTATATACGTATATACATTATACGCTTATCTCGACTTGGAGGTACATTTACGTGCTCGAGTTGTCGAGAGATGTGCGCGATGCGCATTATAGCGCCCTTTTCGAATTAGGGGTGTAGTTTGTTAATTCTCGTCGTGTCCTAATTGCATAATCATGTCGTGCCGTCACATGTTGTATACAACGATTACTGCAGCTGTAGGGTATTTGGTTTTAAGTTAAAATGAACTCGGTTAATGCGCACTTTTGCGATTGGAGCTCGAGGACTTATACCCGACGATATCAGCGCGTCCCGTCATAAGTCGAGCTCCGAGCGATTTGACACCTCCTTCCACATCAACATTAACTCTCTCTCTCTCTCTCTCTCGCGTCGGTGGGACTCGAGAGCCAGAGAGACCATATCTTTTGAGGTCGCGCGCGCAGTTTGATTTTCGTTCCACTCGGAGCTAATTTGATTGCGAAATAAGCAACAGACGCGTTGGCTTTGTTTCGCCGGTGGTCCCCACTGCGGCACACATTTCTCTGCAGACGAAGTAGAGAGTATCACGAGCGCGATAAATCACCGGGAATTCAAGGTAAAGCGCAGTCGAGCTGCAGCAAAAAAAAGTATATAGGCGAGCGACATTTATATATATATATATATATATATATATATATATATATATATATATATAAACAAAATCTCGGCGCACGATAATGCTCACGCGCGAACGTCGCGGCTCCAGGCGAAACAAGCCGAACTCGCACTAACCGATCGCGCGCTGATCTCGTGCATGTATAGAAACTTTTATATATACGTATAAGTAACAACTCAATTAGCATAACGGCGAACTCGTCGCCTCGCAAATGGCGGCACACGAAAGGACTATTTATCATAAAAGCGCGACGTGCACGCATTATTGAGCTGTGCGATCATATATTCCCGATGTGAAGTCATCGGGGAAACGCGGAAACTTCAATCGTTTATACAGATTATGCACAAGGTCGAAATCGGGAATAATCATCATCACGTAATTTTTAGAAAGGAACACGCACGAACACGGAATATTTTTATTCGACTCTTAATCTCCCCATAATAGCGGCGGCGCTGCCAGGATTTATAATCCGATTAGTTGCCAGCTCGCGTTTAAGAGCAAACAAAGAGCAATAGCTGCGATCCGAAAACGAGCGAGCGGACTGCGGAAAATCTCGGGTCACGCGAGCAGCTTTCGACTGCGGAAAGCTCCGCCGCGCATAGTTTCGTGCATGCCGACACGCGCGGCCCGGATTATTACCTATACAAGCCACTTGTGCCACTACTCCACTTACGTCGTTAGAGATCTTTGCGGCGCAGTTATGCGTCGTATGCGCTGCATGATGGAGGAGCTTTTAACGAGCCTCTTATAAGTATGTTGCGTATATAAGTATGTTTTAACGGAAACGCGCGGATTTCGGTCTCAAGGCTCAACTCGGAGCTTCGTGTTACTCAAAGTTATCAGAGGAGGCATCGGCAAAAAATCAAAAGCCAAACCTATTCCACCCTCTGAGCGGAAGCTCAGCTTCAATCAAGCCCGGGGTAGCACGAAAACAATCCTCGACACCTTCGCTCCCGGAAACGAGCCCGGCGACGCAAACATAAAGGAATAATGCAGCCCCAAGTGCGCAGCGCACCTTACTTATATACGCGCAGGGCGCATTCAAGCGAGCATATCTCGCCGATACGTTATATACACCGTCTCGGGCTTGCGCAACACGCGCGAAGAAAAGGAAGGAGCTGACCTTCCCCTTGCAAGGTGGCGCACGGCCGGGGGTACAAAAGGGAGCCCAAGCGGCCATGAAATCCAGGCTGAATGGAAGTGCAGCTCTCCCTGGCTTATATGCGCGCGTGTGCGCTTCTTTTCTTCGTCCGCTTACGTCAGACGGGGGACTCGACCTTACAAGGTGCTCTATACATATTACACGAGACTGTATTATACGAGGGAACGTACGTGCAGCCTACGCAAGAATGCGTGACGCGGACACTGCTACTCGGCTTTATTCGAGACGCAGATGCCGTCTGCAAGGTGGATTCGTTGTTTCTTTTCGATGCCAAATATTCTTCATTATTATCGGTGTAAAGTACCCAGTACCGTCCATTACGCTGATGCGTATAAAACAAAAAGTGCGTCTCTCTATCAAATATCGACTTTCAACCGAGCAAAATATAATAACCCCCAGTATGGTGACTATCGCCCATAATCAATTAACGCTCGCAATCTATAATATATAACGATATACAAATAACATTTCCGCGTCTAATCGGATCGAGACAGGCCTGACTTATTCAGGGCTGCGCGCGTATGTGCTGCACCAGCCTGAAAAATGCAAATGCGCCGCGGGGCCTCTCGGGGGACCCTCGTTATTTATGAAAAAAAAACAAGACAAAAAAAAATCAACCGAGCCAGCATCTGCGCGCACCGAAGACATCCGGACGACAACTTGCCAATCAAAGTTGTATTACGACGTTCCGCTGCGCTGTCGCGACCCCCCTCGAATGGAAATCACGAGCGGGAAATGCAGCCGTATGGTCGAGGTTTGAAATTTAGGAGTCGAAGGGTTCGATGCCCCACAAGTATGCAGAGGGTAAATTATGTGTCACGGAGATTTTTTTGGTTTCTATATATACCCTCGTTAAAAAGAAAAATCTGATTCCTCGATAAGAGATTTGGGCTGGTCGCCTTTCGCGCGGGTGATGCTGCGCTCTGTTTCGGAAATCAAGGAATCGTAGAAAATAAAACAAAGCTCTCCCGAGGCAGCGAAATTTGACTAGACGCAACCGCACCCGCTAGAGCAATTCACTTATCATACGCAGAGCGCGTTCGTATAAAAATCGAAAAGATTTTCACCAGCAGTATATATACATCTATACAGACATGCAGAGGGCAGAACAAAAATATACCCCCTGCGCACACACGCATAGGAGGCGAAGCCGAACGAGACGCGTGTGTGCTGGCGGGCCCCTCTCGGTTATATTCTCTAATCGCCTTCTTTTGCGCCTCGCATTGTCGGCGCGCAGCTGCCACCTCGACCCCCGATGCACCGCTCGTGTGTATAGCGCATAAGAAGCAAAGTGCGCGAGCGTATACTACTGAAGAGGGAGACGGAACGAGCCTGGCTGGGCCACGTCACGTGCCACCTGGCCGACTCCACATACACACACACACACACGTGCGGATACGTGCGTTCCATTATATATATTATATACAGTTATATACGCGACTGCGCGAGGCTCGCCCTTTTATGAATACGCGCGGCTGTATAGCTGCACTTATATATGTATATATACGTATAGCTACGCAGGGGTCGTCTTTGGCGCGTGCGTTCTATATATACCTGTCCGAGGGGGTCGACGTATTATGTATATATTTTTTAAGATAACAGAAAGATGTAGAACTGCTCGGTTTTGCGCTCGCGAGATTTGATTGGAGTTTCCGATATGTGCACTCGCAGCTCTGGAAAGGATTGCTGCGGTCGCGCCGCGTCATCGATATTCGCGAAACCTTGCTGTGCAATATATGCATCTATAAACTTCGCAGTTAGTTTGTTGCGTACTTTGATACGCAAGTTTTGATGCTCGATATATGGGAATGATTTAGTTGGAGAATCTGTCAGTGAAATGACTCCGCGATAATGACGACGTGGTTTTTCCGATACACACATAATAGCTGCACATGTGGCTTCGGTGACTGAGCTCGAAGTATATGTATAATATCTTGAATCGCTCGGGTAAACTGTGGTCGCGGCGCGTTGCAAAACTTTCTTTCCCCACGAATAAAGCGAGTTTTTTGTTTTGTTTTAGTCGTTTTTGTATATAAGTCTTCTTATGTCGTCGCATTGATTCTGATGAATTATGCCTTTTGTGCATCTATACTTGTATGTTGGTGTAATAAATCATCGATCGATTATTCACCGTCCAATCTTCCAGAGCAAAAAAAGCTCGCTTTGATTTTTTCGGAGCCCGTATATGGCCTGCAGATTTTTAGGCCTGCATTAGCCCCGCGACACTGGATTATCGCGTTTCGAATGATGTATGAAAATCTCGGAGAAAAGTTTATAGGGGGGTGAACCGATTTTATACTATAACAAGGTAAACGATATACACTAATATATAATTTACTATACGCGCTCGTAAATCGAACGAATCACCGCGCGGAACAATCGTCCACATTTCCATAATAAACCAAGCATAAACCGGACATTTTCGAAACGACACCTACTCGACCCTTTGAAAAATACTGCAGTCAGCACCCCCGATTAAAAATCAATCCGCCATCGTCGCTGCAGCTGCGCGCGCGTAATCACCTCCTGATAATAACACATATACCTGCGCGCTTACAGCCCGCTCCTGGACGATTATTCACTATCTACGTATGCGAGCATGCAGTGTATATAGTACGCATAACCCGCGGATGCGTAATCAGAATGGCGGGGCGAGACGTCGTCGGCACGTGCGCGCGTACACCCGATGATCTTATCTATGGAAATGCATTGGAGCTACGTGCAGGAAACGCGGGCGAGTCTGTGTGTGCACTGTAATTTGCCGCGGGGGTGAGCTTGTTGTTATCTTTCTCTCTCTCTCTCTCTCTCTCTCTCTCTTTCGTCGCGTTGCGGGTTGACATGCTTAAGGGCTGTGATTGCGTTTTCTTCTTTTTTTTTTATTATAATACGGTATGTATAGAAATCGTTTTTGAATTTTGAGGCGAATCGCCATCAGATCGATGATACACTGAAAATTCATCCCGGATGCACGTGTCGCTGAGGTGTGAATAGTTGATAGAACAAAATTTACTCCTAAATGTATACATCTACTATAGCGAGCGGTGAATGCTTCATTACTCATTCAGCGGTGTATAGATTAAATTCTATATAGCTCAAGCATCAACTTTAGACTTCACTTTTCAACAATCCGTTGCAAAGAAAGACATTATATATAATATAGAGGTGTACGTCTCTATTTTTCCACGGAATACAATATAGTATAACACTGTACACTAATAAACTTATTTAAAATAACTGCACCTGTAGATACAATTCGATAATGAACGCCTCTGAAGATTAATTGATACACCAAATGTAATTACCCATATCGTGAGAGCTACGGCCTTATCAAATATTTCCTCATCCAGGCAGTATCAGCCGCACCGATCGTTCGCGCGCAGGTATGCAGCGTTTATTACGGGACACACGTGCGCGACGTGCGATATGCCTCGCGCGCGAGGAGCAAATATTGGAATAGAAGCTTGCACCGAGATTTCCATGTCGACGACACCTGCGACATATACACGGGGCTTTCCCGTACATGTGTGTGTGTATACCTATGTATATGAGAAGGTGCCTTATCGGCGACGTAGTCACACGTCGTGTATATACATACATCGCTTTTAGGATTTGACGGGCTGCGGGAAACGAAGCCAGGATCCTGATGCGCGCAGGGATAAGACACGCGAGATAGCTGTGTTTGCTCGGTTATATATACCATAGTATCTTCTATATCTGCTTTATTTGCTTGACTTTTTATGCTTGCCGGAATAATCCGTGAGAAAAGTGTAGAGTCGATAATTGAAATAATAATCTATACGGCTTCGCCCAGCATATGATTGGAATTCCCTCGACGTTCCATACGAAGCGCATCGATCAGAAAGAAAAAACCAGCTTCTAACAAGCACTCGAGAGAGATCGACACAAAACAGCAAACCGAAGAAATCACGCATCCAATTCCCGGCGCATCGGCTCTATAGACCCTTGAGCCCGCAACAAATCTATCTCCCTATCGCGATCTCGATTGGCCGGTTCTCCGCCCGTTATCGGCCGGTCTTTGTCGCGCGATCTCGCACAGCGCACAGTCGCGCAAAGTCTTTCCTCGTATATAGCTGCACAAGTGGCACAACGGCAGCAGAGAATATTCAACCCTTATACGCGACGCTGCTTATCTCGGCTGCGCCGGCCTTTCTGTTCGATCGGCGCTAATCGGACAGATGGCTCGACCTCGGATCTCTCACGCGTGTACCCCGTTGTTGCGCGTAATTGGGTAATGGTAGATCAGTCGCCGGGGAGAGAATGAAGAATGTCGCGGAGATAAAATTTACTCCTCGTTACGTGAAATTCCAGCATGGAAACCCAGAGTGTCAGATGTGTACACGCAGCTCGAGTTTATAGGGAGCTGCGCTTCACGAGCAATTGAGTCTCCGGATTTGCACTGGAGGGCGTCGTTTTTCATGCCTCCCATTCTTCCCCGGCGGCTTTGGCGCGCGGAGGGCCGAGTCGGTCTATATATCAAACAAACCGCGGCAAACGTTCTCTATTACAGTCGCGACCTACTTGCAAGCGATGGGATACCCGATTAATCAGCAAAATTTCAATCAAATTCATGAATACAATAACAATCGGCTAGCGCTGTTTCATCCGGCGCGAGAAGCGCTTAGCCGTTCCTCTCTCTCTCTCTCTCTCTCTCTCGCGCGCGCGTCTTCTATATTTATTGGGACGACGTGTCGCGAGCGTGACACGTAATTGATTAACCCGCGCGCGCGGTTCAATATTAATCTCTCTTGCTCCGCGCAAACGCTTTTGATACAACGAATCGGCCCGTGTGCTTTCTCCTCTGAATATTGCATAAGCTAATTGCGTCAATCTGTTATACTCGCGCATTGGGGCATTTCCAAATTAGCTTCCTCAAATATCTACTAGAACACGACCCTGCAAAAGAATCGCGTTGCGTTATCGTTTAGAAATTAATTTGCGAAATCTGAGAAAAAAATATCTCCACTGTATCCCTCGTCGACGGCACCCTCCCCCCTGTTAACCCCCGAAAAAAAATCCCGCAACGACGAAATCGCCTTTGTCGGAGTAGGTATGTGAAAGAAAAAAAAATCAATACCAGCCAGACACACACGCACGCGCGTATATTATTGCACAACGCGCGCGCAAAAAAGTGTATGTGCGCTCGAAATAAGAGAGAGCGAAATCGACGGTTTTCTTATTTCCGAGCGGGCACAAAGGCCGGCACTCGACTCGCGTTGGGGGTGTCGCGCCGCGGGGGTCGGCCACTTACGCATCTGTCCAGCGTATACCTCCATGCAGGCATCGGATAAAGAGGAAGAATGTTGGGGTCGTGCTCTCTTTCTCTCCGCGTGTATGTGTGCGCGCGCGCGCGCGCGCTTGATTGAGACGCGAGCGTTTTGACGTTTCGCCGAGCTATTTTCACGGATTAATACTCTCGAGGATCGCCGACTCTCCGAGAAGGGATACACGACGACGATGATGATGATGGCATACGCGGATGGAAATTGCGGACCGAGCGGCTTTGTTGTTTTGTCCGGGAGACACAATGTTTTGCGGTCTCTCGTGGCTTCTGCGTGCGCGGCTGTGTATTTGTGTATATGTATCACAATGAGACGCACTCAGGCTTGAAAATCTGCTGCAGATTAATTGCCAAAGCATATTTTCGCGATAGATGAGAATCATTCACTACCCTTTATCAAACACACCGATGAAAATACACGTTATTGCGCAAAGCTCATAAAAAAAAAGACCATCACGCAGCGTGTGTGGGAATAAACGTACAAGGCCCGAATCAATTTCTAATGCGCTTCCGCGCCAAGGGCGCGACACACAATAATTAGCCCGCAGGTGAGACGCGCTTATACCGCTATAATACTCCTCAAGGATACCCGTATGTCCCCGAAAAATGAACTTGTGCGCCGGCGATATGGGCACTCCGTGTAAGAAAGTATACGTATATCCATTCTGAAAAAAAAAAATTCCAGGGTCCTTGACACTCCGGGCGAGGTGCCCCTATGACCTCCGATAGAATCATCATCGAGAGCTTTTATTCTCTCGGCTGTTCTTTCTTCTTTTTTACGCGCTATAGGTGGAGGTCCCCGCGGCCTAATTGTGCTGGATGCAACTATGTGTATGTACGTGAGCGGCTTCTCACGAGGTATACACAATACCTGCGGGCGGATTAACATTCCGAGGACGTGAATGCACGTCGCGCGTGTTGTTCGAATTGAATTAAGGACATTCTGATCGTTCTCGCGTTTAAACCGAATTCAAAAGCTATGTAAGATGTGTTTACGGTACAGTCATCGGCTACTTTTTCTCAGCCTAGAATATATTATATGGGCTGAATTAATTTTCCCGGGAAAATTGAAGAGACGATTCATCTTGTATATGATAATAGGTATCCTCGCGTCAACGTTCCGCGCGCATAATAGGCGGAGAGGAGTATATAGGTACACGTAATCAAAGACTCGAGGAGGAGCAGTGTATTAAAAATGAAGTCTCGCTCCTCTGGACGCAAGACGAAATTGCCGCGCGCAACTCGGCCGTGATAATGAGGAGCGCTCTCGAGTGCGCCGATAGGTATGTATATAGATGCAAAGCGTCGGGGTAGAATATTGCAATAAGAGTATATAGCGGGAGCGAGAGAGAGAGAGAGAGAGAAAGAGAAACTTTCCCCGACAATTACCGACTTAATTGGCATACCGCGCGCTCTACACCGATATTCCGCACTCGAAATTCCCGGCGCGCGCAATAATGCATTCTTAATGCTCCGCAGGTGCGATTACGCCGAGTTTTCGCGTAGTCGCGCGAGACTACATACGCTTTTTTCATAGCATCGGCAATGTTAGTTATATTCATCTCGCTCGCTCGAGTGCATCAGCGGTGCACCAGACGCGATCGTGCAATATTCATCGTTAAACTCGATCGCGTTAATAGATGTTTGACGAGTGTATTATGCATCTCGCGACTGTTCAATATTATATACGCGCGCGTGTGTGAGTATTAAAATTTGAAGCCCTCCCCCGTCGACACTTGTACGACGTCCTCTCCGCTCTCGGGGTGATGTAGCTATATATATATATATATATATACATAGTGCATAGGTGGAGGAAAAGTGCGTGCGGGATCTCGTCGAGAGAGCAGCTGCGCCAGCGGCCGGAAGAACGCGACCGCGACACTTCCTTCCTCGGGACGCGTGCCCCAAAGCCGCGTATCCTGCGCAAGCTACTGGGGCTCCAGTTATTGCACGCACCCGCACTTCCACCTTTTTTTGAGGATTTTTATTTCGCTGCGCCGGTGGAAGGTATTGGGTTGGTATAGGCGATCGGTATCGTTGCGTAATCGGTATGGAAGATCTGCGATGCATTTACGCACGTATCCCCGGCAATAAAAATCATTGGAAGAGCGAACGCTTTTAAATTTCACCCGCAGCTGCTTAAATTATAATAAACCTGAAAAGACCGTACGTGCGGCAGCGACGGGCATGAATATTTACAAAGCCGATGCGCGGGAGAATCCGATATACTATCTTGAGGACATTTAAAACTCGCTTCCCGGAACGTCGCAGCAGCGTAATCCACCATAACAGCTCCGAGAAGGGGCATTTATGAAAAATGCAAGAGCGCAAGATTTTCACGAGCAGGGCTTCTTCCTCTTATACTGTGTTCTCGAGTTTCGCTTCTTTCGACTCTCCTTTCCCCCAAAAGCGCGGCTCTTTTGTACAGGGCAATTAACATAAAACGGCCTGGATTAGCCGGAGGCGTAATGCGTATACTTGGCGTCGAATCGAGAAACCTATGAAACGTTCCACCTGTGTGTTGCATATATCTATACCTCATGCGCGACGCATGACTGCCCTCGACGCAAGGCCTTACGGGTCGACAGATGCCAGCCGAATACCTGTCCTTAATGACACCTTTCTCTCGCATGTATGCCACCCTTTTCCGTAATCATTCCGAGTTTTACGCCTGAGGGCTTTTGAAAAATTGAAATAATACGCGGGGATTGAATTGATGAAACTGAACGAACCTTCGAATATTATTACTGTTGTATGAAAAAGATTCACGGCTCTCCAGAGTACGCGAAAAACCGTATAGCATAAAAGAAAGCGGGCGAAGAAGAGCCACCTGTGCATCAGCATCGCGCAGGCTACTCCGCGCTACTCCAGCCTCTAAAAAGCCCGCGTACTTGATTCACGTCTCTCCACGTCCTACTCGTGTGTGTACGAGTACGCTCGCGCAACCCCTCCGTATTTTTCGCCAACAATAACGGCCGCTAGACTGTACACAGTAGCGCATATAATAATCCTTATTGAATCGCGCCTGCACGAACGATCGAGTGCCGGCGTATTTGTACGTGAACTCGCGGCGCGATATAGTGACAGATGGGCAGCCGCCTAGAGCCAGAAGCTATAGCCCTCTCTCTCTCTCTCTCTCTTTGTGAATCCCGCATCAGTCATCGACCCTCGTGCGCTCCTCCGAAAGCCCTTTATACTTTATTTTACGTCAATTTCGGAGGCTCTTTTTCGACCTCTGCGAATTTTCGATTGTATCGTGTCGTGGTATATAGAGTCAGTATGCAAGTTTTATGAGACGAGAAATTATAGCAATAGACGAATTCCTGGAGAAAAATATGCGTATGGAGAATCGTCGTTGCTTTGATTAAATTTTGAGACGGATGTTCGCGCCACACTTATGTCCTTATGACATTTTGACGTTTAAGCTGCAGCAGCGCGCCTGGCGTGTATACGATCTATTTCAATTATGCACTGCGCTATACTGTACTACACGATAACTGCATTTGCATACGTTCATAATGCTGTTTCTACATATGCGCACATTATAAAATCACGATTCGATTCTTTTTTCTGTATTCCGATACTTCGTCATAGCGGTGCACGAAAATCCATTAAAGTTCGAATCAGTATATAGGCGGAGGAGCATCGATCGTCGAGCCGCGGACATTATTATACATCGGAAATAGCCTTCCTTCTACACGTATGAGAAACTACGACAGATAATAGAGAGAAAGAGAGCGAATAATAAGCCGGCTTTTTTGCTGTATAGCTTTATTACCCGAGCGCGCTGCAGTTGCAATAAAGCCACGCTTCGTTCCGGAGTCATCGCTTGGCTTCTTCATATACATCCATACACAGGGTACAGTCTATTATTATGACACGCTATTTTCATTTGCCGCGACGGAAATTGGCATCGGAGCTAGAGAGATAGAAAATAACGAGCACAAAGAAAGAATGCAACATTTAACAGTGTATATAAGCATATGAGAAGAGAAAGCGAGAGGCGGGTTGAAAAACAGAAACAAAGGACGAGGAAGCTCAAGGAAGGATCAACACCACTTGCGCGACGACCAGGCATAATTTTACACCGGCGGCTCCTCTCGCTATATAGTGTTTCGGATATTAAAAAAAAGAAGAAGAAAATGAATAAGAACAAGAGAAGAAGAGAAAGGGGCTTCTGGATGTCCGGTCCGGCACGCGCTCCTGCTATCGGGTTACCTAGGAACAGCTTGCGACTTGACCGATTAATTATCGAGAGCACACCTTTCTTCGACAATACGTGACAAGCGTACACATACCTCGTCCTGTGTATTAGAGCCTGTATCTCTGGCGCAATCTGAGACGCGAGCCTGCAACGGTTCTCGGCTTGATTGTTTTCGGAATAGACGTGCGCGCCTGATGATGCGGGTTGCGGAGCAGGGGGGGGGGGCTTCGATTTTCGATTTTTCGGAAGAGGCTACATGCTGGATTTTTGAACACATTAGGCGGGGCAGCCGTACAATAAGAAGGGCTTTTAGAGCCGTGTTTACAGTTTGCAGAAAAAAAAAAAAAAATTGCGTAACGCAATACAGTAGCTGATATTAAAAATACGACCGGATGCATGTAACGCATCGGGAAATACGAGAAATGCAGAAAAATCTCAACGAGCTATTCGCGAAGAACACAACGCGTCCCTCGGAAACAAGCTCTATATCTTCGTAATTCGAGCACGCAAACCAATCGATAATTCGCCATTTCAGCGTTTGCCCGGGCACAAATAACTCATTGTATACGGCGGCCGATATTTGTAATGCAGAGCGCACGCGACGACCCCCGCGTCAAAATATTCTCGAGCCTCTTCAAAGTGGGCACGTCGAGATATAAATTTCCGAAACTCGCGTTGTATACACGTGATAAGATATTGGAGGCACAGAAGCCTCGAAATAAACAATGGGAAATTAAAAGGAACAAGGGAGAACGAACCGCTGCGCCGCGAAGGACAATAAACAGTCGCGTGAAATGACACGAGTATAGGCTTTTTCTTTCGTTAAGAGTAAGTATACGAGAGCTGGTGTGTCGCGCGGAATCTAAGTAATTGACGACAGCTATCGCGCTCTTTTTCTCGCTGCAATCTCGACGATTGGCGTCGTAGCTCGGGTATTATGGTGTCACAGCCTCCCCAGTTACCTGTCATTCAGCTGTCGCGTCTAAGGGCTTCGTTTCTCTTATTCGTCTCCCTTTGCAACGCGTTGTTCGCTTCCTGTAATTGATTCGCGCGCGCGTGTACACACCGTTCCGTGTTTTCTTTTTTTGGTTTTGTTTTTGGGATGCTTAATTGATATTGCTTTGCTGACTGTTATTGTATGCAGCTTTCAGCTTCCGTGGCTTTGCCGAACAAAGAGATTTTATTTTTCGAGTTCCGTAATGATCTCTGCACAGTTTCTTTCCCATACATACATACATAGAGAGGCATTCGGATAACGAATGTATAGAGCATCGCCGCGTTTAAACCGGATGACGATCGAAAAAAGTAATCGAGTCGACAGACACACAGACTCTGTATGCGAGGCAGCATCGAGCTCGGCATCCAGCGCATCGACATTTTCGCATCGCCATTAACGAAGCCGTCAAAACAAAGCCCGAGCGATTCCCACGAACGGGGGTGGATAATGCACAGCAGCAGCAGGAGCATGAGCGGCGAGTTCCCAGGGAAAATGATATAGCGGGACGATCGACCCCCGCGACGAAGACCTATACTGTATATACACTATACGTACGTGTGCGCGTATACGTATGCTGTACACCTCCTGCGTAAATACATAGGACTCGCGAGACATATGGCTCAGTTCGCGTATTATTTGCGCACTATTTATGGAGGCGTGCACGTCGACGACTGCGGCGTTTTTCCGCCTTGCGAATATGATGCCAAATGTCGTTGCTCGCGCGCGAGCTATGGGAAATGTGGGACGCTGATGCATGCGTGCATATAATAGTGGAATTGTTTTTGCCAAGTTGCGCGGCCTGCTGGGTGTTTATTTATTTATTTTTTTTTATTTATTTATTTTTTTTTGTTGTTGTGCAAATATGAACGATCAGGAGAAATTATTTACGCTGAATAATGCGTCGCTTGATATGGCACAGCGAAGCGTAACGAACGAGTCTCACAGGTGCTCGTTACGTAAGTTACATACTAATACTCATATAAGGGACACGCATTTATGCCAGTTGTGTGAAAAACGCGTCTTGCTTTCGACTGCTTCCTTTTTTCTCTCACACGCATAAATGATTTACAGGAACCAGGAACCAAACAGTTTCTGCGGTCTAGTCGATTGATTATTAATATCCCGCGACATCTGCATACAGTACCCCAGCTCTCGCATAAAGTTTCACGCAGTCTCGCCCTATAAAAACTAAAGTGATATAAGAATCTCTCTTCAGAAAACATACTCTCAGCGAAATCAGCGAACCCTTCCGCAGGCATCAACAGCATAGCATCACTCGAGGCGCGCAATTAACCCTCGACCCCTCTCACTACGTGCATTACACGTACGCGTACACACATCCTTCCTCGCGCGCCCTCCCATCAAAGAGAGAACAAGCGAAAGAGTGAAAGTGAGCAAGAGGGTTAGAGCGAGATGTATGTATATATACGCGTGTATATAGGGGGTGCGAAACGGGAATGACGAGTCTGCGTGAAAGGGCCCACCTGTTGCGGTAGCTCCGCTCTATGTGCCGGTATATAGAATATATATAACGCCCACGCGAGAACGCGACTCGCGCGTATTATGTGGCTCTCGGTGCTAAATGCCCGCCAAAGACACCTCATGTAATGAATTTCGTCGACGATTTTTTTTTCTCTTTTATTTCGTTATTTCTTAATAATCGTAATTCGTGCGAAAGTATCGAGCGATCGGTAAAACAAAGCCAGCACGCGTCGCACTGTCCCACGATTCATCACCGCAAGACACAAAACAGTTTTTTCCAGCCCGTACGCTCGCGCGCATGTGTATAGCGTCGCACCTCTTTCTCTCTCAGCGCCGTCGGGATACCGGAACAATGTGCCGCCGCTCGATCGGATCTCTCGAGAGGCTCGCATAAACGCGTCGCGTCCGATGGAGAAGACAAGGCGCGAACAAGCGCGGCCTCGTCCGGAAGAACGTGGGAAATCGGAAGCAGACCAGTTCCTATTATACAAAGGATATGGACAGGAACTGTGTTGCGTCATCGAGTGGCCACTCGACGCGTCCTCTCGGTAAGGTATACACCTGAGAGAGTGGATGTGTCGGTCGCTTTTGATCGGCTTAACTCGATGGGAGTCGTCGCTTCGATACAACGGCGAGAAGTGTGCGAATTTATCAGTGCACTCTCTCCGTGTGAAATAGTGAAAAGTATGCAACTGCCAAATAGTGACTATTCACTGAATGAATTAGAAATGTACACTGAGGAAAGAAAAAAATTAATTTCTTTCTTTGTTTATTTTTTTTTTAGATTTATTATAATAAATTTTTATTAATTTAGTATGAAAATTATATTATTTAGAAACAAAGAAATTAAATAAAATTTTTTCTCGGCGGCGGGAATCGATCCTGGGTGGTTATCAGCGTGCTATCCGTTTACCTGAACTGGGCTATTACGTTCAAAATTTCATATCTGATATATCTTACTTCCTCCTGGTCAGGGATCAGTTTCGAGAGAACTCCCTTAATGAATATTATATTCTTGCTCTTGCTTTCCCCCAATATTCAAACGTATTAACAAAAATGTTTTTCCTATTAAAACTTTGCTGCAGGGGGTGAATGGGGTATGTGTCTCATTTGTTCACTATTGAATAAGTGAATCTTTCACAGCGAAAATGTTCACTGTTTTAGATGAAGAAAGCGTCGTCGTTTTTTTTGTTTCGCTGCGGGCAAATACGTGATCTCCATTCGTTTTAACAATGTAAATAGGAGTTTGATCACTATTCAGACAACACAATCATATTACAAACTTTTAGCGTCTATACATGTACTGCGACAAAGTTTGCGTCTTTAGCAACACAAGATTTTTTGCTGGGATAAGCTCACGAAATGAACACGAACACAAGCTGCTTGCATAATTGACGAAAAGCATACCTGAATTGTAATTGAAATCGACAGAAACGAAGCTGTAACATAATTACACGCCTCTACGCGAAAGAGAACAAAAAAAAAAAAACGAGAAGAGAAAAACAGCCGACGATCGCTTACAAACTATACGACAAAGTCCGCCCAGCTCTCTTGTATAATTTTTCTGCTTCGCGTCACATCGGTCTAGACGATAATACCTCCTCTTTCTTGCGATCGCCCCTGTCGCGAGCAATTATACATATACATATAACAGTAGACGCGCGCGCTTTCGCAGCAAACGTGCATACATCCTCCTCTTTTCGCCCTCAGTGTGATACAGATACTTAGACCGAAGTAGTGTAACGGCTGTATTTATATAATGAAACGCGTGCCTAGCTCTCGAAACTCTACACCACTTTGTCCATATACTATATGCCTATATAGTGACTCGACCACTTTCTCTCTTTTTTGTCTTTCTTCCGGGGACTCACAAAAAACCGGGAATAAGACGATGCGCAGACTATACACGGTTTTTTCTCCCATTGACACGTGGCCAGCGGCGGAGATACTTTAGAGCGCGTGTAAAGAGCGAGTATAAAGAGTGGGCAGATGCGCGCAGGGGATGACTGGACGGATGGAACGGTTTCGAAGCGCGCGATTCGACTTTTTATCGTGCTTGGCATATTAACATCGGGAGATGAAATCGATTTGGCTATCGGCACGTGTGTGTCTCCTTTGCGGGGAAATTCGATTCGGTACGTTGGTTTTGTTAGACGCGCGATGGGTGAGTTGCTGCTTCTGAACAAAGACTTATCAATTTCGATTGACGCGTATGTGTGCGTGAAAATTAAAATTACGCGGTACAGACGATAAGCTTGTTTCGAATTAAAATTTACAATTTAAACAACCAACACAAGCGACACGAAAATTCCTGCGCATCGCACCCGCACACAACAATCTGACAACCTGATGCATCTCCGCAGCAGCAGCAGCAGCGGCAGCTGTGTTTGCTTACAAGCTGTCGAAGATGCATATACCTCAACCATTCGATTCAAACATTATAAGAGCGCACACATGTGCGTATATACATATATAGACGGGGGCACGTGCCATCCGCCACGCGCTCTGTGCATCAGGCTATAGCTCTTCTGCGTGCAGTGAGAGGTATACAACGAGAGGCGGGCCGAAACGCGGTCCGTTACACCTTGGAGAGTGACTTGCCAAAGAAATGGATCGCGATCGCCAGGTGGTGGCGCGGTTCGAGGGGGTGTCTTCCTAAGGAGCTCCTCCGGGATCAAATTTCGAAAGGGTCTTGTCCTCTCTATAGAGGCCTTTTAAACGCTTTCTCTTTATCTATCGTACAAAGCTGGCTCTGATGTGTTTAATCAAAAAATTATACCGCGTACGAATGCAGAGCATCGCATGTATCGATAGCGCTAATTTCCATTTCCTCTGCTAGCGTGACCGCAATGTTTTCCTATACGGTTCGACGAGTCACACGGGGGCCGTTTTATTGTAAGAAAGTGCGCCGTAATCGGGCGGCTACTTAGCTAATTAAACCGTACAACGCGCGACTTGCCTTTACCGATTCGTATGTATATATGTGTACGAAAGGCACCGGAAGTTATGGGCTCGCGTGTCTTCTCCGCAGCTATGTGTTTTTTTCGGCTGTGTGTCTGCGCTCCGTTATATCTCGATGCCGTGATTTTTCGTCAGGAATTTTACGCGTGTTTTTCTTGATGTTGTAGCGTATACATAATGCAATATTGGTATTCCTATATCTAAAAGTCTCGATCCCTGCATCTTCAAGGCGTTCTACTTGTCGTCTGATGGTTAATTAAAAAAAGGCGCGTTTGAGGTTCGATTTTGAATTTTATGAGTGTGAAAAGTAAAGCATTAAATACTTGCAATAAAATGAGATATTAGGATGATGGTATCTTATTACTTTCAAACAGTTACTCATTTTTATTATTTTACTAGTTCACAAAAAAAGCAGCAGAGCTATCGTGATAAAACTTGACGATGAAGGACACTAAGATATACAATTACGCAGTCCTCGTCTTTATAAAACGTCCCGCATTAAACGAAGTGGTTCGCGTCCAGCGTCAAAACGCTCCGATCAATTAGGACAGCAGACAACGAACGATAAAATACCTTCGTGCGACCACGTGCTCCTCAGAGAGAGAAAGAAGAGGCGCCGTCGGTATGATGTATGTCCGATCGTAAGGTTTAACAGCCCGGTCGAAGGGGCACATCTGCCCGGCAGTGCTGTGTGCGCGCATGCAGAGGCGCGAGATAATTACCGCGTGGGCGTGATCGGCCGACATTTATCTCTGCAGCGCCGCTGACCCCGAAAAACCGGACGCGTGTAATGGAAGAGGGCTGTATCGAGGTGTCTGATGGGCTATAGATGAACGAGAGGGAGAGAAACGCTTTGGATAAAACGTTTTATACGAATGCTCTTTGATGATTGTTTGCTGCTGCGAGTTAATTTATAGTAGTGAAACGTTAAGTTAAAACGTTTTTTTTTTGTTTTTCAATACTATACTCCGTATGCCTCAAAGTTTTTATGTATCTACTAGAAATTCGCGCGCTTTCTTATCGCAACAGCCTTGGGATTCTGGCATAATGACCTCATTATAGCGCGACGACGGAATCGGTTATTAGAAGCCTTGGTCGCGAAGCCCCTATGGATGTCGGCATTGCACCTGAATGTCGAAAAATGCGACTCGTGAATGGCAATTCCTACGCCCGCATGTCGTGCGTTTGTCGTAGGGGATAGAACGACGTATATTTGCATTGTCGATCATGACTGTACTTATCACACTGCTCTGACTTTCATCCTTTTATGTTTTGCGATGTGCAGTATGTATACGTACAACCATCTTCGAAATCGTAATGTACGAGAATTATCGCGAGAGAAATAAGCACAGGATTTTCTGTCGAACAAAAAGTCCTGTGTTTACGGGATATATTTGATGAACCGCCATAGTGTCATCGAATCAACTGTTTGAAAATTGAAGTTTCATTTGATAATGCTAATAATGGTTGACTAAACAATAAAACAAATGTCATACGCGCTATATTGAAATGAAGGAGCACAAAACTATATAATGATCCTATCCATTATGTGTTTCGATTTTTTCTCTCGATACTATAGATAGGAATAAATGAGACTTGATCTTCGCTGAGATTGCTACACAACAATATCGAACCAATCAGCAGCCCGTGCGTCGCACTTGCGAAATCGATATACACACGCATTAATCACCGCCGACGCGTCGTTTAGCCTGGCAACAATTCAATCGTATATCCCCTGCTGCAGCTGAGCAACCCCCGCACAAAGCCACATTAAACTCCTCATTACGATCCGTCAACTACACTCTGTACTGCTGCGGCTATTAAAGCTCGCCTCTGATGTATCTCGATGGAAACTCGCGGAATTTCGAATGCTATCGACGCCTTGTATATATATATATCGACAATGAACCACTGCACGACGCAGGGGCATCTGCACGGGGGCCGCATGAATTTTATTAGCCATCGAATCGCGACGCTCCATTTGCTCCGGGGATTTAGGGGAGAAACGACGATGACGACGACGACGACGACGACGACGCGATGCACCGAAAGCAGCTATATATCGAAGGGGAAAGACTGCATCACCATCAAAACAGATGCGGATTCGCGGCGCGTGCCGTTCCGTTTCCGACGCGTGTCCAATCCGACGGTGACGTCCGAGGGGGGTAATACGCATTCTGTGCATCGGTCGCCGCGACCAAGTTTCGATACACACGGCTTGCGAGACTGATAAACGCTCGGGGGGGCGACTGAGTGTGTGTTGAGCTATTTAGACGCAGTCTTTTGCTGTGAAGAATTTTATGGCGCAAAGGCTTCTGGTATTGATTCTTATATGTAATGGTTTGTACGCTGACTTTATTTTCTCTTTAAGGGGCTTTGAAGATAATTTGTTCGCGCGCGCGCGGGATGTTGCGAGATGGATTTGTGGACGAGTCTTTTGCGGCGACGTATCAAGCGGTGAAGATATAAGGGATGGGCTTTTCTTCGACCCAAATAAATTAGTGATCGATTGGCGTACAGCGAGCTATCCGCGGTTGTCTCTCTGAAGTGAATTTTAATCAAAATTCAAAAGGAGGTTGATGGATTTGCGAGTTGACTTCTTTCCAATAACGATAATCCAATCGTCATCGTAAATTATTATACATACACGAATCGCCTTGAATATTCAGCAACCAATATCACATTAGCGTTCGACAACACTCATTATTTAGCCCACAGTCGTGTTTTTCCCGGTATAACAAACTCGAACAATGTATATTATGTATGTACGCATACGAAGAGGAAAATATTATATGCATATATTATATATACCCGGGCGCGCACACGACCATCTATGACCACCAACAAACCAGCTGTATAGTCGAACCCACGTCATACATATAGATGATCAACTACACCGCGAAATATTACATTACTCCGGCAAACTTTTTCGCTATACACAGTCGTTTGCGCAATCAGGCAAAACCGCGTATGGTATAGTACGGATCCACCACCCCTGTACCAAACAAATTCTTATGTATATCGTTGATTCTCAAAGCTTTAAGCCCCGAAATCTCGCGCCTGATCGCATAAAAAGAGTCTCTAGTCGCATATATAACGAAAACAAAGATATGCGCCGTCGCTCGCGCAGAGGAATCTTTCTCTCTCCCTGCATCTGTATGCGCCCACACGCGTTGATCGCGCGAACCTTATGTCGCGCACTTTTCGTCCACCCTGTATATACCTATATTTATATATAACGTACACGAACGATCAGTTTCTATGTAGCGCGTGCGTGCGTACGTATATATATATATATATATATATATATATATACATACACACACACGCTATGCTCGCGCATTGTTGTTGCTCTCTCTCCCCTTCCTCCCCCCTAGCTCGCAACTATACATAATGCGCGCAAAAGCGCGCCGGCGGTATAGGGCGCGCAACTTAGATCCCCCTGTACACAGCATAGATATACAGCATAGACGCAAAGTGAAGCTTCTGATATGTGTAGTCTCGCGTCGTCGCGGTGTATATTTTACTCTACACGGCGAAAATATTTGCGTATGCACATTCTGGCTATGGTCTGCGCATCGCTACGGAAAATGTATGCACCCTTAGAACGTGCAGTGCACAAGACGCACTACTACTAATACTACTATGTGCGCGATGTTGCAAAATGTATGCAAGCATTATGTACGCAGTCCTCCACCTTATGCCACATACGCGAATTTGTCCGGCTATATTATAGACTGCGCTCATACATACTATATTCTTTTTATCACATTATACGTGTCGGCGGGTTCGGACCTAATCAAAGGTCCAGCCTACAATATTTGCCGTGTCCAGTCGAGCGATTTGTTTTTACAAGACTTTAATGTACCAGGGGTCAGATATCGCGCGCGCATATAATGTTGTCTGGCTACTGCAATTGAAATATACTCGCAGCTATATGTGCAAATCCAGAAAAAACCAGACACGTTTGGGGGTCTGAGTGAACGAAATTGAAATTTCAGGGCACACTTTCCGGACCAACCTTTTTAGGTTCCTTAGGCCACTCAGAACCCGAAAAATCTAATTGGGTTCCCGCGATTACGAAATACTTATTTTTTTGCCGGGTACCTTAAATTCTCTTATGGGAATTTAACATGGGAAAAATAAACGAAAATCAGAAAATTGCCACTTTTTGTCTGGAGGCGCATTCCAAAAATGTGTTTTAATAGAATCAAAGTATTTAAAAAAAGAATTAATTTGAGGGCTGGCGAGTAATAAATAATTGCCTAGGTCAAAAGTTGTCTAGGCTTGAAAATGTCAAAAAATCACCAATTTTTCGATTTTTTACGAAAATCAGAGATTTTTCTTATTTTTATAATCCTTATAACTTTTTATACGAGCGGTCTATTTAGACCATTAGGGGCTCATCGAATCGAATTATATTAAACGAAAATAAAAGAAAAGTGCTTTAATTTGAACTCTGGATGATTAAAATTAACAAAAGTTATAAGAATTTTGAGAATTAGAGAAAGATCGCTGATTTTCGTAAAATATCTTACTCTTCTTGACTTGACTGTTTACTATTTTCTTACTCGCCAGCCCTCGAATTGAAGCTCTCTTCAAATACTTCGATCCTAGTAATACACATTTTTGGATTGCGCCTTTAGACACTGAGTAGATAAAGTTGAACCATGGCTAATTTTCGTTTATTTTTCCTATGTTAAATTCCTATAAGAGAATTATAAGTGTCCGGCAAAAAAATAAGTATTTCGTAATCGCGGGAACCCAAGGTTTTTCGGATTCTGGGTGGCCTATAAGGAACCCAAAAAAGTTTGTCTGGGAGGTATGCCCTCAAATTTCAATTTCGTTCCCTCAGAGCCCCAAAAGTATCCAGTTTTTTCTAGATTTGCACATATATGTATATCTGTCCGTATGGGCCAGCTATATGCACACACGCGCCCTTATACATCCTATGGCTTGTATATGAATATGTAGAAGTATATATACCGGAGAGCTGCGCGCCTCATATGCCATTTACAATTGAGATACATACGCGAGTAAGTAATCTTGAGCCGTGTGCGAGCATGATGTTGGTTGTACTTATTGGGTTAGGTTGCTGTGCGAAGCGTTCTACGAATTCACGCGCGGTCAGCCTGCCACTCGGAAGAATTACTTCAATTAAATTTTTGGCTTGTATGTAGGGGTTAAGGGTTTCGGTTCGACAGCAACCCCTTTATGCATACATCAATTTTTCTTATTATATACTTTATACGTGATCGCGCGTTTGGATTGGATAAAAGTAATCTATTTTAAAAATACGAAGATGAAAACGAAAAATCCGTTTAACAAAGAGAATGCTAGTATATTAAGCGATGACAACTGTTACGTATTCGGGTCCTATGATATATATATATATATATATATATATATATATATAGTTGTTATTCATCGTACCTATTTACCAGCATTTAGGGGGTGAAAAAGTATATAATTATCTATACGCTTGTTATATTCTTCACTATAATAGCATGACGTGCTGCCGTACACGACCGTTGAATACAATTTGCCGGTTTTTATACAAATCGTAAGAACAATATTTATATCATTAAATTATCTGATCGTCACAACCTCCATGAATATCATGATATATATATATATATATATATATATATATACAGCCAATTAATTACATTCGACAAATAATACATTCCAACGCCCCCACCATCAATATCGACAGAACCAAACGTTCGCCAAAAGTCCGTTAGCCTATACATGTGTGTCGCGGTCCGTTACAACGAACGCGCTCGGCAATCCATTCATCCGTGCCCACGCACGCTTCGCGCTCTCTTTGCCAAGTGTGAGCATTACAATGCGACGATCCATCCCAACGAGCCAGCGGCACACAAAAGAGCGAAAAAGCAAAGGTGCAAACGGGAGCCGCCGAGCAGCGCGCGATATATGTATAGAACGGTAGTGAAGTGAAGCGTGTTTAATTAACCAACCGTCAAAACATCGCCTGCGCGCGTGGGCAGCCGACGAAATCGTCGAGCTTTCAAATGCATATTCGAATCACGGCACGCGTGCCGTTCACCAGCGGTGCGCACTCGTCCAAAAACTTGCGCGTCCCCGCACCCTCTACCACCGACTCCGCGGTCGCAGGAGGTTGCTCGCGAGCGTCGTTCTCCAATCCCGGCGCGCCCCAAGTAGTGGGGAAAGCGCTGGGCCAATCGAGCGGGGAGGGCGTAACGGTGGGGCAAGCGCAGCGGTGGGGGAAGGGGACGCGTGCCGGCAGGGGTGGGGATGGCATCGCGAGGCACGCTGCCACTCGCCGACTCGCGGGGTAGTTAGTCTGCGACCAGGCGAGCGTGTGTGCGCTTGCGTGGCCCTCGGAGACACACGCAGGCCCGAAGCCGGCCGGCACTCTCGGGGGGTCACGCGACTGAGACGATTCAAGTCGCCGACGAGCCGCACTACCACCATGGACTCGTCGACACAACGCTCGAGGCCAAGCCCAGTGTTTCTGCCCGCCGGATGACGAAGGCTCCAGGGGGTTGAGAGCTGCCACGCGACTTTCTAACCCCACTCTCGTGCCCTGATAGATTGGAAGTCATTCTGGAAAGAGGAAGACGAGAACTTCGGCCCACTGGAACTGGGAGAGATCGACCGAGGGAGAGGAACACGTTCAAGAACGAGAATGGGGCAAGTTTTTCTGTAACATACTTTGATGGCCTTGACCGTGAGCAGAGGAGCGAGAGGTCCAGTTTGTACATATGAAGAGCAGGGGTGGATGGCACTGTAAATAGCGGAGACGCGCATGGAGTACTGATGAAGAGAGTACAATTTATTTTTCGTATCTATAAGCTCTCGGCGGTCGTGGATTTGTCAATGTCGACGTGAGGATCGATGATGAAGACCCGACTCTTCAGGTGAAACAACTTATTCTAGTCATTAAGCAAATTGATTCAACGATACAATCTAGTCAATCGAAGATCGCAGTTACAATTCAACGAAGACAAAAGCAACGATAACACTGCAAAATAGCGAGCATTCACATACGCACTGTGGCAGGTGAGTGAATTAGGAACCTCAATTATTCCGGGAGCTGATATGATAAACAAAGCCAACAAAATTGCTTCAAAATTCACTTACAAACATCAAGATGTTACTGGTAATTCAACTTAATTATTTGGATCATCGCTTCAGAATTCAACATTCAAGGATCTATCTTTATCATAATGAAGATACATCAATTTAATAAGAAAATTTATTTCACTTCGCCAAAGCACCAATAGAAGATATCGTCACTGAAGAGTCCCACAACGCCAGCCTGTCAACATCGAGGAAGGAACACTATCGATTCAAAAAGTGGACACTTGACCGCTTGGTCTATGCTACACTCACAGGTGAAACTCCGGGGATAACAACATCAGCTTTAAGCAATTTTTTAATTTCTCAAACTATAATTCGGGATAACACAAATTATGTATTGGATACTTTTGGCGGTTCGCTCGATTTTTGAAAATCTACTCACTCACGAGACTGACTAACTATCGATCGTCGATGTAAGCGCGATCAACGAATTAAGATATAAGGATCCATTAGTGAGATTAATTTGTAAGTTCACGCGACTAATCAGTCTATGTAGAGTTATTGACGCAGAAATGGGAAAAAAAGTGTAACTTAGTTATTGGCAAAGGTATATCTAGTCATATAATGGAGTCAACAGTCTAGTCTTTTACTGTATATGAATTTTTATTCTAGTCATTTCAAAATTTCACTCAAAATCATGAATCTCTAGTCAAGAGGAAAACATAAAATCTAGTCTTCTTCTAGTCAGACATTGGAAAAAACTATTCTGATGTTGCCATCAATAATTTTAGTTTAACTTTGGGAGGTAATCAAAAATTGAATTTAGATAAATGTAAGTTTCAACAGGGCCGTTTTTAGTTCCATAAGCGTACGTATGTAGGTATATTTCTATAATTTAATTACGTACATATATAATTACATTACATTTAATTACATAGGCATACCTTAATTATAATTTTGATTAACATATCATTCCATATCAAAACATTCCTATAGTACTTAATCTCTATAATTTCTATCCGTAAGTTTAGAAAGACCAAAATTTAAAAAAAAATCTAGTCATATAGTTTAAAAAAAGTCTAGTCATTACTTGATAGTGTTTTCTAGTCAACAAAATTTCGCCACTCTCGATGGATTTGAAATTTTTGTCAAATTAATTTTAAAAAACCTTAAAAATTCATTCATCATTAAATGAGTTTTCATGCAGGCCACCCTTCATATGCAATTGTTTTTATTTAAATCTTTAAAAAATGCTAAAAAAATTTAATTTTTATTTGGAATAGCCAAAATAAATTAATATCAGAGAAAAAAGTATTTATCATAAATGTATAGCTCTAGTATTAATGTGTAAATATATAATTTTGATTTGACATTAATTTTTCATTAAAAATTATTTCAACTAGCTGACACTGCCCGTGAATAAGCTGCCATACAGATCACGAACCAAATATAAAGTAGGCTAAGTTTTTCAATGATCTCGCATGTACCGAGAAAATTCTCAGTATTATCAGGGTTAAGTTTAATTTTAATTCTTAAATAAATCAAATGAATTGCTTCTAGTCTCTTTTAATTTAAGCATACGTTTAATTTTTAACACTGGGAAATGTGCCAGTAAATAATCTAATCTGCAATCGTAACTTGTATACTAATTCACCGAAATGAATTATACACTTGGATTACTAAATTATGAAAATAAAAACAAAATTTATAAAAATATATATATACTTTGCAAAAGCTTATAAACAAATATTTTAGTTGGGTGCAAAATGCAATCGACTAATTTACCAAATCAATTCTAATAATTGAAACAATCGAAAAATTATCATTTAAATTCATTCGGTGAATTTTGCAGTCATGCCAAAAATGCACCAAGTGCCTATGTATGACGTCATATCACTTTCGAGTCTAGTCATCTAAGTACAACATAAATTCTATTACTCGTCTTAAATGTTCATATTCTTATCGATTCCTTCTTACGAATGCTCAAAAAGGCAGCTACACAAAAGAGAGAAAACTTAACTGATTATTAGTTCATAAGTCCGAAAGTTCATCGAAAAATTCTATTCGCGATGCGTCTTTGTTTAAAAATGTTCGCAATGCGCAGGCGGAAATTCAAATCTAAAACAAAGACGTCTCGCGTCTGAATTGTTGAGGACAGTTTCAGCATTACTGTTTCATTCACAAATCAGGCCAACCGTCTTTCCGTAAATATAATCTAATCATGTACGTAAATTTGTATTAGAATCCCGTATTAGTATTAGAAGGCTGTGCTGAAGTTTCATTTTTTTATCGGGTATGTATACCATAGTCATTCAGAGTGTCGTTTCAGGAGATTCGAGCGAACCTGCCCACAGTACTATTAGTTTATTTCTATCTACCCAATCACGCTAAAAGTCAAAAGAACGAAGATAAAGCCTAGTCAGATTATGTTTAAGCTTAGATTAAAAAATAGTCTAGTCGCTTAGTTAATAATTAATTTATACTTAAATGACAATAAACCGGCTATAGTTTTTACAGTAAAGATTTCAGAAGTAAAGATTAAAGGCATTGACCTGATTACTTCGTGAAAAATAAGACAAAAAGTACTGCCTAGTCATAGTTGTAAGTCAGAGTAATATATGAAAATATATTATAAAAGAGTGTCCTCTAGTCACAAGATCCATGGATAACAACTTGAACAGCTCGTCTTTCCAACTTTAATGAAAAAAAAAATTAAAAATCTAGTCATAGAAAAAAATTTGTTTTTAACTTTTTAAAATATAACTTGTCAATTAGGTTTTAGACAGCTTAGTAAAGTATCTGATCTCAATCCATGGATAAAGCCCTAGTCTCTAAAATATAATATCTCATGTACGTACTTAAGAAGTGATCAGAGCCACTTTTAGTAGTCATTTACGCGCACAACAAAAAGAAAATTTCATTGTGAACGTAAGTCAAATTAAATTTAACCATAGTCTACTTTTAGAATTAGGACTATCATTCGTCATTAACTAAAGATTGTATCTGCATTTCAGATTTTATAACGAAAACGTTTTCGTTTAGATTATTATAACTTTCATCAATTTTATATTTATCTATATGTCTGTAATCATCATTTATTTATACTACACGTACGTTATTATTAAGTAATTTATATATTATTTATTTATTCCTGAGTGTTTATATGTACAATAGAGTGAAAATGCAAGTGCATTTCAAAAATATTTGAATTTTCTTATTTTTTATGAAAATTTAAAGTACAATTTGCATAAAAAATATCTTGCATTTTTACGCTGTCAGAAAAATTTGTGTATTTCAACATATTTAATGTATACAGTGTGTGCGTGATGTTTGGTTGTGAATTTTATTTATCGTGTGTGTACTATAAAAATAATTGTATGCTAGTCATTATGAAAAAAAAAAAAAAAAAATTAAAAAATTACAATAAATCATAAATTCCAGCAATATATATTTTAAAAAAGTATGTTTAAAGCTGCTGAAAATAATCAGATCTAAAAATATCTACATAATGAAATTTTATATTTTGATCACAGATAAAGCAAATAAATCAGTAATAGGCCAGAATTTCGAATGTGTCTTTTTTCTGTACACTTCAACACTCCTTTATCATTTATGATTAAAATTCATTATTTATTTTGTTTATTTATTTTACTATCTACAATATCAACGAAATTATAATTTACACCTGGTAAAAGATGGTTTAGTGATCATACAATTCTTTTATTATCATAAATATACAACTAGAAACTAACGCGATTCGTACAAATTTAACCTGATAGAATTGTGACCAGTATTGACCAGTCACTGGCCAATATTCTACCATGGTAATATTTTAAGTTAATAAAGTTTGTTGCTATAATTGTTAGTGACACTAATAAGCTATTGAGTTGAGTAATTTAGGTTTAAAAATGTGTTGTCAAAAACGGAATAGAAAATAAACATTCGATGGTTACAATATCAATTATAGTAGGTTCAATGCTATGAGCGTCATCTATAGGTAGTAAAATATAAGGAAAATTTTTTCTACAATACCGACTGAATACTTCAGTCGATAGAATAGAGTTTTTAAAAAATTATTCTACACATTCGCTTTCCACCAACTTAAAAAAGTATGCGTAAAAGTAAATAGAGTGGCGAATAACAATGTCAAGTTGTAAAAATAAAACAAATTTATCAGTTTTTAAATGAGACTGTATAAATAGTAAATCATTATAATAAAAAGATATATTTTTTTATTATAAATTAATATAGAAAAAAATGAATTTAATGAACACATTATAAAGCGATAGATTTTCATGTAATTATTGCTATTATATTACATACTGAGTAAGTTTACGATCTCTGGTAATAATAAAACAATCTAACTATGCGCAAATATTTGCCAATGCAACATTGATAAAATAACAAGACCTCGAGTCATTTTGTTATCTATTTGATTTAGCCAGAACGTAAAATACCACACAATAATAGGATGAAAAATCTTGAATCAATACATCAAACACAATATTTGGCCCTCTTTTATATATGCGCGATATATGAGCGCGTGTGGCACGGCCTCCCATCTATTTTCGCATCTGCATTCGCGCAAAATACATACAACGAATAAACAACGAGGGTTTCCGAATCAAAAATTGAGAGCCTACATTTGAAATATTATATATTTGATAAATGTGTGTGTATGTATATGTATCGATCTGATTTAAAATTGCCCGAGAAAGTGAGGTTATATAATCTTTGCTACATTTTACAACGAGAATTTCGTTGTAACAGATAATCATTTGTATTATCATACAGACTGGATTGTAAAAAAATGTTGAATAACTTATTGCATGGAGAATCGACGTTTTATAAATATGGGTATATGGTATGGAACATCTAGAGCATTTTTTACTTGTAAAGAGTTCATACGTAGAATACAGTATGAAACTGATAACTTTGCCATGTATATATCTATTTTATCAATAAAGTATACCGATTTAAAACAAATATCAAATGCAATAAGTATTTGTCGGTCAATATACTAATTCCTCGACTAATTCAATATAGCAACTATTTTAACTTAATGATATTATAAATGTATTCCACAGTTTGGATGTTGAATATAACAGGTTTCAACAAGTTGTTGAAAGATTGAGAACAAAGACAGCTCACAGAAGATATTTGATTTTTCATATTAACATAACAATATTATTCAAAAGAACTTGTTGGCAAGAATCATAATTATATTACATAAAATAAAAAAGGGCCACATAAAGCTTTTTTAATAAGAATGCTTATAAGTAGATCACAAATATTTCTTTTAGATAAGAGAGAATGGATATCAACTCGTATCAATTCTTACGCGCGAACTTGTTCAAAATCTAAACTCGTTATAATGACTCGAAGGAGAAGGTGAGAAAACGAAAAAAGTACAAGTCGGTATAGGTTATAAATGTGACCGTTACTTTGTCGCATGGCGATTTTTGAAAATTAACGCTGGCTTGTCAATTGTTATTCCATAAATTACCTGGTAAAGAAGTTGTTGTTCGTGTAGAGTATTATAGGTATAGAGTGTAAAATACACCGCACGACACGATCTCTCGGGTCTCGGCTATAGTCGGCTGGCGCGTGCGCGCGAGGGCGAGTAAAGCTACAGACGCTACAGTCACGTTCACGCGCCTCTCCAACAGCTCACCACTACAAAAGCAATGTCGATAGCTCACCGATACTGTCTCACACATATATAGGGATATCGTGTGCTTGTGTTTCGGTGCTTGCGCACACCCACACATGCATACGAGAGCAAGAGCGCGCTGGCCTGCGTGACTGGCTTACGTTACGGTTACGACTTACGGGTTAGGCCTTGTCTTTGTGTGTGTGTGCGTGTGCGTGTGTGTGTGTGCGTGTGTGTGCACGACTCTCTCTAATGTTATTATTGACGTTGAATGTTGAATGTTGTGTGTGCGCGACCCCAAGTGAGGACATCGCGCGCTACTGCTGCTGCTGCATATCTCTCTGCCTCGATCGAGGAAATCGCGCCAGTTATATTCCGGGCACGGCGTGATCGTTGCTCTCAAAGTCATCGTCGGACGTATTCGCGCAGGGCTCGAGAATGCCATATATATCTATACATATGTATACATAGAGAGCCCGAGACGCATATTACACCCACGAGAGAGAGGGGGAGAAAGTTGCTGATCAGGAATATTATACGCTTCCTACGCTATAGCTATATATATATATATATATATATATATATATATATATATATATATAT
>QLSS01000009.1:503322-671709 GCA_024372645.1 Trichomalopsis sarcophagae
ATATATATATATATATATATATATATATATATATATATATATATATACACATGTATATACAATATACAAATATACATGTTACGAACACACGCGCCACAGTCATCAGTGATAGGTAGTACGAAGAAATACGTCGATGTTCGTGTAGAGCGCGCTCGCACACAGCGACGCAAGATAAATACACACGGACGCATCGTATAGGAGCGCTGCTGCGAGGAAGAGAGAGACGGACGATTGACAAGGCTGACCGACAGAGCGGGCCTCTCTCTCTCTTACTCGCTTTTGCGTGAGAGAGTGTCGTTGCAAAAAAATTTTCTAACCCCTCCGTGCCCTCGGCATCTACGAGGGCCACCCGAGCTGCGAAGTCTCCACGACGACCCCGAGTCGAGGCCCGAGTCGAGCTGCTGCCAGCCATCGCAGTTGTCAAAAAACAAGGACGACATAACCTGTAAATCGCAACCCAACGCAGAGTCTCAACTACATTGGCTATTTTTCCTCTTGTCAGCAGTGTTCGAGCCTGGAAACCATGGGATTCTGATCCAAAGAGTGCTACTGTGTGTGCATACGATCTTCTCCGCGAGTTTTGCTCAGTGCGGTGTTCGAAGAGAACTGCGTAATGCTCACTGTCGAAGCCTGCGATTGCCTTGTTTTAGAGCTGGACTGAGGGGCCAAGTGGGAGATGGATTGTGTCGTTTGATCGAGTACTGGACCAGTACTGTTGATAAACATGCTAAAATCTTTGGAGTAAACAAGAGAACAAAGACTTTGCTTCTACTTTTAAGAAGATAACTTAAGTGAACGAGTGCAACTATGAAAAGTTATTTACAAACTGATTGCCTGGTTGCAGATGCAAGCATTTCGTCGAGTAAACGCCTCAGCATACAAATAAGTAGTCAGAACAGTTGCGGATACGCAGGATTTATAAATAAGTAGGAGGTATCATTTATATTTTCCACTTTAGAGATGTAACAGTTGAATACCGCAAGTGCAAAAACATGAAATCTATTTTGAGCAGTCTATTGTACAAGTAATTTGAGATTGACAACAGATTCTAGCAGTATGAGAATAACGAATATCTCTGTAACTGCCTTCGATCAAATCTGGCTCAGTAGAAAAGGAGTTTGAAGAGTTTTATTATGCAGTTATCGCAAAGGTCAAGAAAAGTATCAACCAATGAAGATCCTAAACTCAAAGCAGCCAAGCATGGACAATAAATTAAAATTTTCCGATCGCTTCAAACTTTCTCACCTTCAAAATTCAGACACACAGAAAGGTGTAGATCCATACGTGTTTAACGATACCGAGCAGCCGTTTGTTGTATCAACAGGCGGCAAAAACATAAAGTTGATAGCTCCAAAAAACTCGAAAATTCCAAACACGAATAGGAACAAGTCAAAAGGTAAATGTTTGAAGACAAAAATCAAAACAGAGCCTACACCAAATGCTGGGTTCAAAACAGAACCAGGTTCAGATGTAGACAGCGGTGCAGTCAAGCATTTGCATCAAGCTCATAAATATGCCTTACAGCAAAAACAGAGGCATCTGAAAAACTTACAACGATTAAAAGAAAAACGTAAATGTAGGGACCACACGCTTCAGTACTATCCAAGAGCTGGTGAAGAGATATCGGACAGTGAATCCAGTGCAGATGAACTTCAGACATATCAGCGTCACTGGTATGCTGGGGAGTTGGAAGCTTCCTCAGCCAGAACTAATCGACTGGCTCAACTGCACTCTCAGCTTCAGCGGCAGCTGCACCAGCTCCAGACAGAGGATGAGGAGATGAAATCCAGCCTGAAGCACAAGACCCGAGTTCTTTTGGCGGCCGCAATTCGAGACCCTACGACGACAGCCCAGATACTCAGTGACTCGAGAACCGGTAGCAAGATCACGGATGGTCCTCTGGTGGTCGGTGGGCCCTGTGGAGCGGACGGCTGTCAACAGAACTCGCTTCCCTGCACCCGGCACTGTTCGCGCCATATCATGCTCAACAGTGACCAGCTATTGTTCGAACACTGCACGGCTAAGTTCAGCGACAACACTCAATGTTGCATCCCCGTGTTTGACGTGGCGCACGAGTTGCCGCTTTGTCCGGAACACGCGAGAAAGCGGGACAACTACCATCGTCGAGCTCAGGAGTCAAAACCAAAGAAGGCGCGCAGCAAGAAGCCCAGTTCGCCAGCTACGCCTTGTGCAGCGCAACATGTCGTCCCAACAACTGCTATCCCGACGACAACGGCGACGAGTCCGAGGCCCAGCAAATCCAAGTCCAGGCCGAAGAAACGCAAGAGGCCACCCTCCGGCGGCAGCAATAGCGGCGGGAAGCTGGACATCAAGGCAACAGCTGTACCAGTCCTGCCGCCAATGACGGTATCGGTCCCAGTGCAGCAGGTCCCTCCAATGATGACTCCGGTGGCTATCCCTGCGGCGGCGGCCGTAACACACCCACATCACCAGCTGATGGTGCCTGACGAGAACCACTTCACGAGTCCCATAATCGCCTCGGCAAACGAGATCCACACCAAGACGCTGAACAATCTGAACGCGGTACCACCACACATAGCGCCCAATGCCATAACGAACCTTGGCAATCTTGGCTTGGACATCGGCTCCTTGGGCCTCGGTCCCGGGCTCAAGGTCGAACTCGATGACCACGAGGTCTTCGCCTCACTGGATCACACCTCCGAGCATGACTTTGAGAACGTACTCAATAATCTGCCGGCAGACGCTTTCAATGACTTGTTCATCGGTAATAGCGCGAGTCTCCTTCATGCCCTGATGGTCGTCGCTTTGAGATTCGATAAATTGACTGTGTTTCTTAATTCGATGGTCAATTTATTGCTGTTTCTCAAGGCGACGAGCCAGACGCAACCCCTGTGTTTCACTTTTCATTACGCTTGTTTCTTCAATTTTGTAGAAGGCAGAAACGGTGACTACGAGCCATCGCGCGAGGAGGAAGAAGAGCTTGAACGGGCGGTCGAAGCTTTCGACAAGGACGTGAGGAACCTGGAGCGCATGGGCCAGACGCATGGACTCCTAGAGCCAGCTTTACTTGCCCAGCTCATGTCGGATATCGCCTCGTAGCCCCCACCGCCTCAGTAAACGATCGACGCTAAGACAGCAAAGCACGTGTTCCTTCTAAGAGCGTCGAGAAGCAGGACCATGGCTTATCACTGCTGTAGCGTTGAGATTGTTGTCCTTTTTTATAGGTATCACGTGTGCACGCGCACGTTCATGTGTAGGTATTATGAATATTGTTGCGTATTACACCCGCACTCGATTATTTAATTTGATGGTCGTTACATAGTCAAAGTGGTTTTACAAAAAAGAAATATGATTTTTTCGTTTATGTCTTCTTTGACCTAGAAGAACACTCTAAATGTGGTATAAAAAAGCATCGTGGTATTCTGTAATAACGTCAGGCTGGTCTCTATAATTTGTATAAAAGAAAAAAATGAACAAAAAACGGTAAACGAGCGCGTGTGCGGCTGCCGGGCGAGGATCTAAGATCATTATTTCTGGCCGAATACGAGGATAAACTATTATAGCATTGTAATTATTAACACTAAGGATCGGTTGAGCATTTTCAACCCCCCATGAACTCCTATAGTTTTAACGGCAGTAGATTCGAGTCTTATTAAAGAAAAAAAACATAATGTAGTGTGAAACGAAACTGAGTCCATTCGTTCTCTCATATTTTGTCTATAGCCATTAGGTGAGAAAGGATGCTGTATGCACATAATAGTACGTTTTGTATATCGTAAGAAAGAGTATGGACGATTTTTGAGTCTTGAGAGCTGTATGAGTCTTTTGAGAGTAAAATGAAGTGTGAAACAATGATATGTGGGCACAGTGCGAGTCACTAGCTGGTTGCCAAGCATGTACAGATTCCGGTATAAGCGTCATTGAGTATTCATATGTGCTTATTATAAACAAGCATTAAAACTTGGTAGGAACAAAATTTAAGAAACAGCAAAATAAAAACAAATGAAAACTGCGTGTAACACAATTTTAAATGAACTGGAGAAAATATGAATAGGCGAAAAATTTAGTTCTTTGAAAACAAAAGGATCCGGTTACTGATACGTTTGAATGATTAGTTCAGTATGTGCTATATATAGTTTTTACTTGTATATTATTGTTCATTTAAATTCGAAATGATATGTTTATATTACATCTCCTGTGCAGAGATTAGAAAATTAATTGAATCACACGATAAAATTACTATTTATCGTCTTGTAATGTTGTGTGTATAATCGCGTGTAAAATATTGCATAATCCGAATAGATTGTAATTGATCCTTTTGTTTTTCAATTTATATTCACACAGGCACTTGTACAAGTGTAAAGTGGTAGACCTACTTGATCGCACTTTGTTCAGTATAGACGAAATGCGAGAAAAAAAACACGTAAAAGGTACCTTCGATTTTTTGTTGTAATAAACATGCTACGAATTTTTTATAAAAAAAAAAACACCATCAAAATTATTAAAAATCCTAATTACACAATTTTAATTTTTAGCGGCGAACAAACTAATTAAATTGAAAAACTATAACAGGGAAGTTTGTAAGTGCAAAAAAACACTTGTAATTACAAATCGATTACTTTGTGTATAAAACGGGTACATTTAAATTAAAAAATATCGAGCCTTCTTATTGTCTTTATTCGCAGTTGAATTTTTCATGAATTCAAGTTATTCGATAAAGATAATATAATAGTATTAAACTATTTATTTCAGTCAACTTGGTCGGTAAAGTTTGTATGTAGATTTGTAAAAGATATACATTTAAAATAAGATCTTGCATGATACTAACCAAAACAATCAGTGCTTGTATAAAGCAGAAAAAAATATTTTATTTAGACTGACCAGGAGACAAACAATTGTAAACGCTTGAGAATCGTCGTAACGTATGCAATGAATTCGCAAAGTTTCGGAAATTTAAATGGCAAACTAAAATTTTACTTAAGCTTTATAGAAAAAGAAATGGTATTGATCATAAAAAATAATAGTTCTGCAACTGAATGACAAAAAAGAAAGTTCCCCACATTGGGGTGTAATTAAATGCGCTAGAGTTTACTTGTAATTTAACGGGAAAACAGAAGAGTCTAGAGATTCATTATGTTTAGATCCATAGGTGCAAGCGTAGGTAATCTGCGGTGGAGAAGCAACGAAATTATTTTTCCACCGGACAAATACTGTAACGTGTACACCCTTGTAAAATATTTATCATCATTACCATTCTCATCAGGCTGTATACCAATTATATTATCAGCGTATTTTTTACATCGCTTCTAGTGCTTACTTTTGTATTTAGTCCCTCACGCTATAATAACAAACATCGTACACGTTAGTATTTTTTTATATAGTACGCGAGAATATACACCGCACTTACAAGTAGTTCCATTTGTCACGTCAGTATTTTTCGTTTCCTTTTTTATTATTAATTTATTTAAATTATTTCCTAAGCTAGAAGTGCTCACAGGCTAATGTCCAATTGTACATTATCTATACATTTGTTTACGCCCTTTCATTAATTTCTCACAGTGTCCCAATTGTTTATCAATAAACAGAGTGAACAACAACAATAACAGATATAGAAATATTTAGACAAATCTTTATAACAACGTGCATCCAAGAAACGCAGTCGTGACGCAAATAAATTTTTTACAGAAAAACAAACAAAAACATGACAGAGAAAACAATTCAATTTTGTATCTCATCACAATATCCCTGCGTGGCTTTGTCATCAGTTCGCTATCGATATGGATTGGACCTCTGCGTAATTAGAGGAGGCACGCATCAGCTCGCGCATCATCCACTTTTTTCTGCTGTCGTTACGAATTTTCTCGTCGCCTACGCAGCGTGGACTGGATCTATCCAGAGGGAACGGCTTCGTCGACTCTGGATCAGGGCCGCTGCAGGAAGGCATCAGCGTTTCATAGTCGTCGGCTTTCTATGAAACAAACATTCATTTGCATTTAAATTCAATGTGAACGTTTATAACTGTCAAGTATTGTGGACTAAATGTTCGCCTTCTTTATACGGCTTATTTTTCAATTAGACACTGGAGATTATTAATTTTTAGACATTCGCCATTATCTCTCATCGCTTTGAATACATATCACCGATGCTATCGAGCGTATTAGCCTGGCGTTTAACGAATGCGTAAGAACTGCATAAACTTGTAGCGAGTCTCGTTTGCTTGGCCCATTTATAATTACAAAAAAAAAAAAATCTCACCTCGACGTCTTCGACTGGCGCGTCGTCGAGCATCGCCTGCAGGTCGTCCTCGCTTGTCTGAGGTATCAGCAATATATCAAAGTCCGTCCGAGGAAAGCCCAAAATTCCCACCTTGATTCCCAGTCGCGGCAGATCCTGTTCTCTGGCAAGGAGCGCGTTCTGCAGATACGTAATTCGAGGATCGCGAGACTCGTCGTTCGTGAAACCTACATTAAACAAACCGTTATACAACGTTGTGTGATTGTGATTGAAGCAAAATTATATATTAGCAGCCAAAATCGATGCAACGAAACGCTGGAATCAATTGTTATGAAAATAAAACTATGTTACACAAAAACAAGCTCGACAGTAAAGTTGTAAATTTTTTGCTCATTTATAACTTGTACAAAAAGAAAAATAACGATGCTTTTGCAGCGCTGTGTATTTTTAAAATTCACTATGCGTCAGGTGAATAGAATATTATAATTACCGACGGACAAGATACGGTAGTCGCAATCGGTGTAGAGAATCTCGTGGGGCAGCGGAGAGTTGCTGCGAATTTTCCGCCGCGCAGGCATCCGCGGTCCGTAGAGTATCCAGCGCTCGTCCTCCGGTACTTCCCAGCAGCTTTCACCGCACTTTCTTTTAGCAGTGTTGAACGACTCGGTTCTAAACAGCCGATGCATTTCCACTTCTGACGAGAGCGATAACGAGCAATGATGCAGAATTAATGACTTTTGCGCACGAAATAATCGAGCTGTTTTTTCGAAACCAAAGCTATGGTCGCATAATACCGATCAATTCCTTCTGCTTGCGCTCCAAGGCGATCCAGGCGACCCTATGCGCGAACTGGATTAGTCCCTCGTAGATCCTGAGGTCCTTCTCAGGATTGCTCTGGGCGAAGGATGCGACGCCGCCTCCGGCGTGATGGTACCTCCTGGCGTTGCTTTGACAACCCATCAGGAGATCGGTATACTCCCTGGCGAGGAGACACCTCAGCGCGCGCATCTCCTCGGCGCGTTGGACCCTGGCACCTCCGGCAAGGGGATTAGAAGCTCTTTTTGCCGTTGCGGCACGTTTTGCTCCGAGTTCGGACCAGGTAGTCAGGTAGTGCTGCAGGTAGAGGATCAGGGCGCGCAGAAATCGGTCGACGATCGGTAGGTGCAGAAAACCGATCAGTTCCAGGCTAGATGGAGATGATAGTAGATACAGGACTAGATCCTTGACATCCTGGAGCAAGATCACATCCGGGGATGACTGGGGGCGGAGGTAGTACTTGCGGAACTTGGTCTATATAATTGACAGGAAGAACAGGGACCATTTTTTCATATTTTATCCATACATATATGTGAATGCCTATAAGTTTGCTGTAAGTATATACGGATTAAAAATTTCGGTAAAAGGCGCAACGTTAATGTTGCAGCATGCAATTATGTAGAAAGTAAAAAGATGTACGTTTCATGTTTTTGTCGCGCATTTCAGAGCTGCGTATAGAATAATTATATACTTTGAACAACTTCTATGCTATTTCTCCGGTTGTTTTCGTGCCAATTAAGAACGCAAACTTACTTGAAACTTTTTTATACTACAGAGAAAGCGTTCAAACGTTTATTAACCTGTTCGGAGAAGTTGAGCGTCTCTTTGAAATTGAAAATTAGACGTTTATGAGGGCAATAAATTTTCGCTTCTGTGACCTGCGATTTTGTCCTACTGTCTTTTTTTTTCTCATCCTCGATCTTGGATGGTCTGAAAAAAACAAAATTCACCCAGATTCACGCGAAGGTACATTTTCACAAATTCGTTCAATTTTTTGTATACCTACCCTGACAAAACTAGGCCTTCGTAGATTTCGTCCCAGATAAAATATTTTTCTTCCATTCTTTTTTTTTTTCTAATATCAACAATAACGCGTTAATATGCAATAATGAGAAAAATTTAATTTCGTAAAATTATCTTTCACTTTTGTGTGACGAATTTTGAACCACAACATGTTACTGTCATGAACTGCTTCTGGAGAGCTGAAGTTAGAACTGAATTGAATTATTGATTGTGCCAGGGTGTGCTAGTTTCGATCTAATTATACTCTAGATTGCTCAGATTATTGATGCAGCTTATCAAAATATTTCACGAATCTCAAATTATGAAGAAAAATAAAAGCAAAAAATCAGTTAGTTTTTATTAATTAATTAATTTATTTACTTATTTGTATCTCAAAAAATTAACAAAAGTCTTAAAAGATTATTTCTATACACTTTCTTTCGGTTGTGGTTTTTGCAGAGAATCAAGCACTTCCTGATCTTCTGGAAATATAGCTTCTGTTGGAGCATAAAAGGAAGGGTCAATTTCACAAATTTGCTTGCTTATATCAAAGGTGTCATGATGTAGTTTACATCGCACAATCACTTTTTCCGTTTTGTTTATTGTAATTGTGACATAAAACTCTTTGTTTTCAAAATCTAGATTAGGACCAGAGATTTCCTTTTCTGGCATTGTGATGGCTTCATCAGAAACTATAAATCCACATCTTCTCAAATTTGTCCTGATATGCCATTTTTCAAGCACCCAAGGATTTTCTATAGACATATTAACCACTAGACAAATTCGACGTAAAAATCTAATGGTCATTGGAACAAACAAAGAACTGTAGGTTTTATTATTAGTGGCTTTAGTCGTCAAATACTTTTCTATGTTTTCAGGAGACGCATAGACAGCTAATCCTGGTAATAAAAACTCATTATAAGCCTTTTGTGGTTTCATAGTTATTTTTTCTCCCTTCTCTCCATATCCTTCAACATATTGAGTTAGAATTATATCCAAAGGTGGTTTTGGCTTTTGATTGGTATTCTCTACAAGTTGATAAATAAAAGACCTATTTTTCAATCTGCGGGGTGTACATCCCTTCTTATTCAATGGTGGATCATACACTCTTTTTAAAATCATAGTATTCTAAAAGAAGCATAAATTCACAGATAACAAAAGTATTTATAAGAATTTTTAACTAATACTGACTGAAATATAATTATATGAATTTCTTACTCGTGTTTGTTGAACGACTGGGTTAGGAATTGCGGTAAGTAACGATTTCGCAACTGTACAGCCAAAACTTGCGTTTAATTTCCAATTCGACATGATTAAATCTTGTTTGTTTACCGGTATAAAATAAATAACTAAATATATTCCTAAAACAACAGTTTAGTCCTTTACTTGAAGGTTATGTCGACGTTATTATGCAGTACTTCTGCAAGAAAATATTGCTTGCGCAAGCGCACAGAAGTCTAGCGGAAATGTTTTATTTTGGCGGGAATTCTAAAATTATAATATGATAAAATAGCTTTGGAAGTTGATATTTCTTCTTCCGTGAATTTACGCGCTAACGCTGATGGACGGGACAGAGGAAAGGCGACGTGAAAGAATCACACTGTTTTATACGACTAATACTCTGAAGACTTTATTACTTAATACTATTATCACAGAATAATGAAGCGTGTGCTCTAGAACCTCGCTAGTCGAAGTCGGGTCTTGGCCCCAGCTGTGGCTACTAAATCCTGGATCTGGAATTTTAATGACAATAATTGTTGACTTTTATGTTTTCTAAAAAAATACTAGAGCATTAAAGCAATTAGTAATTTAGTATGGTTTCATAGGTTCCCGAATGGAAACATTCATTAGCACGATAAGGCAATTATACGTAGAACATTTTAGCGGCGTACGCAAATATAGGTAAACGTATATGTATGTATGTACGTGAACGTACACGAATGTACTTACGCATATGTACGGAAAATTACACGAACGCATGAATAAAATAATTATTTAAAACCCAAAGTTTTACGAATTCGTAGTAAGTAACTGATCGGTCTTATACATATATATATATAATAATCAATATAAAAAGTTAGCACTTGCGAGAAGAAAAAACTGGACGCCACCTAGGGGCAGGACTGTAACAATCACTATTTTATAACATTGCAAATCGCTAAAAAAAATATATGGGTCATGAACATTACATACTTCTGATAATTCTTTCAATAATTTCAGACAGCATATACCTATATGACATTATATAATATAATATACGTTTATAAACGTTGACACGTGAAATTTTCTATTGGCATGATATAACTGCATTTAAATATATTGATATATGCATATACTGTACGTATACATATATATTATTAATGAAGTTAAAGATATTGTCAATCTATTGACGGAACACTTGGTGCGGATCGATATAATATATAATAATTATAGTATATGTATATATATGCATTGAAGTTGTAACAATATTAATTAAACTCAGAGCGATATATAAGTATGCTATCGGTTGATTCAAAGTTACGAAACTGATGTAATAAAACTTGTTAACGTTTATAATGACGATTGTGAAATAAAACTACGGCTTTTATTAGAAATCATATGGTCACGAGGAATAAAAGACGCATTAATTTCTGTGTTTGAAAATGCATATACAATTTAGTATACGTCGTGAAACGTTTAATAACACGTGGAACATATTAATTCAGTCTGGAGGTTCAAATCCGCCGAAATTGGGCGAAGACAAAATCTACTGCCTATATTATACGTATTCCTTCCAATTCCACGAATGAGTTAAGAAAAGACGAGTACGCAAATTATTTTAAATAATTAAACAATAAAGAGGGTTGCCGCCCGAAAAATATGCATTAAAAAATTGCAGACTCACATTAGTTATAAGTAATTCGTATTGGTACAGTGTTGCATATCCGAATTTTCCATCTATTTTTACTCCAATTCGAAATTTCGTTTCACGCGTATCATTACGTCAACTATATACTTATATAGGTATGTTTTATTCTCGCGAATCGCGAGAAAACGAAACCTTGACCACGTGACAGGCTGGCAGGCTAGGTATTTTTCGAACAAAGCTCGCGGACTTGACATAAAGCTTCCAAATAAAACACAAATTTATGTTGCGGATTTCCTAGAAGAAAAACCTTACATCTTATCAGAGAAAACATGTCCGAATAGAGAATATTCCATTGTCAATCATATTATGTGCGCTGACTCTGTAAAAATAATAATAAAAGCATACTTGTAGTTATACGTAAATAAATATAAAACAAACGCAACGGCTGCGCGCGCAGGTGGCTCTCTCGTCGGGACTCGCGGAGTCGCGGCCGGGAGTCGGCCAGTCGGGTTAACGTCCGCTGCTGTGGCAGCCTTGGGTTGATATTATTTTTCAGCTGATCGGTGCGGCGACTATCACTATTCACTACTATCAGGCTGATCGGGAAAACGCCGCGTGCGCCTTCAACAGCAGCTCGACGCAACTGCCTCTCGCCACTCGCGAGCAACCGCGGTCCGCGAATTGGTATTAGTTGGTTCGTGTCGCTCGAGGCGCAGTGGGTCAGGACAGAGCGGCCATTATTGTGTCTTTCTCGTTATACCTACGTCGTTCCCAAAAGAACATACAGTGTGTGTGTGTGTGTAGTTGGTATATTGTGTCCCATCGCGAAAGCAGTACGCGAGACGGCGAGTATAACTGCAGTGTGTCGGGCAATCGGGCTCGTCTCTGCGTTTGCAAACGTTTGTGTAGACACAGAGCTGTGTCGGGTCCGCGCGTCGCGGATCGGAGATGTAAGAAGTTTTCCTGGATGTTGGAACCATAGAATCAAAGCTGAGGCAGCAACAGGAGGCAACGTCGAGGAGTCAGAGGAAACTCCCGACGAGACGAGCCGCCGAAGAAGTGGAGGACGTCAGTAGTAGCAGCAGCAGCGGCAGCAGTACAGCGGGACAGGAGGAGCGCACTGGCATGCACACCATCACCGAGATGGGCACGAGCGTGCCAGCCTTCCTCGGCAAGCTCTGGAGGCTGGTCGAGGACCCGGAGACCGACGACCTCATCTGCTGGGCACCCGTGAGTCCACATTTTCTTAGTATGGGTACCTAGTGAGCAGTATCAGTACGTGCTGGGGGGGAAAAAATGCCAGTGCTGACCGCTAGAGGCGCTACCTCGGAGCGCGAGGGCACCGGCTCGCGATATCGGGACTGCCTGCGACGACCGCCGCCGCGGACGCTGCCGGTGACGAGCTGCAGGTTCACCAAACACACCGCGAACGTGGGGGGATAGCTGGCATTTTCGCCGCCGGCTGCTGGTATTAGTGATTCATATACTGCATGCATATGTGTTGAGGCGCGCGCGCGCGTTTTGCCCCTTCTCTACTACTTACTGATTCTCTCTCTCCCCCCCCCCTCTCTCTCTCTCACTCTCTATTTACGCGATATTGCGTTTAGCAACAAACGAGACTACACGTCGAAGGGTTTCAGGAACGTCCATTTAATTATCAGAGTAAGGAACTCTTGGGTTTCTGCTGTCGCCAAGTGGATATCTCTGTTGTTTTGGCCGGTTCGATCGCAAGGTGGAGAAAAACCCTTACATATTGTCACTCCAAATGTTTGACAACGTATGGTATTCAACCCTCTGATAACGGGATGATGTAATTTTCCGAATCTCTTAGCACGTTGCAAGTCCTGGAATTGTAAATTTACACCTTTAGAGACTGTATCTGGAGGACGAGTGTCCACGAGGCATAATACCCTAATGATCGTGCCGATGTCGATAAACGTAGGCCAAACGTTTTGTCGTATAAGAACAATGACGAATCCGCGTCATACAGCCTTACTACAGCCCAAAATTATTTAGGTTGCTCTAAACATTGATTAAAAGCATAATTTTTTTAAATCCACGTTGGTACACAGCGAAATCACCTCTCATCCACCAGGTCGTTGGCACGAGGCGCGAGATTGAGAGAGAGAAAGCTGTTGCAGGATGTACATTTTTTTAAATGTTCTGTAACAGCTGCCGATGAGGCATATCAATTAAGATAATCGATACCACAAAGCATTGTTCATTTCATCGATTTATCGGAGGTCAAAGGAGACGACAATCTAGGAATTATTTTTTATGTGAATCGTATCAATATGTTCTTGTTCCTTTTAGTGGCATTCTTACATAACTATATCCAATTTAATTATGAAAATGGAAATACAAATCACCATGTCATGGAAAGTTCTCCTAATAATCTGCTCCTTAATTCAAATATAAAATATCTTGTTTTAAAAAAAGTTATCATTCTCTAAATTTTTATTAAAAAACTTTTAGTCAGAAATGTTATTTTTACCTGAGTGATTAACGTTGCTTAGATGTATGCACTGATGTTTTAAAATTGCAGAGGTTGATAACTTTCCTGTTATGTATGCATGGGTAAATATAGAGCACAATATACATCAACCAAATGTATGCTACCAAAAGAGATCAAATACTATATCAAAATAGATTTGAATATTTCTTAAGATTTCAACAGTCTTAAAACAAACCAAATAATTTTAGCACATTAATATCTATAAATGGATTTTGAGAATAACAAGTTTTAATACTTCATATATTTATTTAACAGAGTGGAAGGAGTTTCTTTATTAGGAATCAAGCCCAGTTTGCACGGGAGTTGTTACCACATTATTACAAGCACAACAATATGGCTAGTTTTGTGCGCCAGTTAAATATGTGTAATTATTTTTAATCATTTAGTTTTTATTGAGTATAATAATTGGAAAAATTTGACATTTGCATCAAATCCACAGATGGCTTTCACAAAAAAGTTTCAGTAGAACTTGGAGGCTTAAAATGTGATAGAGATGAGATGGAATTCGCTCATCAATATTTTTGTAAGGATCACCCATATCTTTTAGAACATATAAAAAGAAAGGTATAAACATGCATTCTTTGTTATTGCATATTAAAGTACAGCATGATTACAATAATTTTCATACATTCAGATTGCATCAAACAAAACACAAGACCCATCACAGGCACCTATAAAACCAGAACTGATGAACAGAATGTTGACTGAAGTCAGAAGTATGAGGGGACGTCAAGAACACTTTGATTCACGACTTGGTGCCATGAAACGAGAGAATGAAGCTCTGTGGAGAGAGCTAGCTTTGTTAAGACAAAAGCATCACAAACAACAACAAATAGTAAACAAATTAATTCACTTTCTTGTGTCTTTGGTGCAACCAAACAGAAATAGTGGTTTATCTATGAAGAGGAGATACCCACTCATGATTGATGATCCAAGTAGAATTCAAGAGCGCTTGAAACATAGAAAAATGTCAAAGGTTCACAATAAGTTTTTTGATATATGCAATAGAATTTGTTGTGTCTAATTACTCTTAAACTAAAGTGTATTAACCTTTTTTTTTTCATATTAGGTGCAGCGATCCCCTACAGGACCTGCTATCCATGAATTAGATTCTTCCGATGCTGATTTAGAATCTGATTACATTGTTGCTGAGTATGTCTTCTATTTTACTAAATAATTATTAAAAGAAAACAACTTAGTATCATAAAAACCTTTTTTGATGTAGAATGTTAGATAATGATCAAGCTCCAATGATTGAAAGTCCAGAACATCAAAGTGTAGCTGAAGAAAATATGAGTGAATATTACATTGATGAACCAGTACAATTACCCCAAGACATTGAAGTATGTCAGAATTCTCATTCTTCAAAAAAACGATTCAAGGGTAAAAAGAAGGGGTAAGTTGGTAAAGATCATGTTAATTATCCATTATTTCTGATAGCAACTATTTCCAAACAAATTATTAGAACGACAGTAACTGGATGGTGGTACAGAAGATGTAATAGTTGCTTATCAACTGATTGTCATAATTCATTGAATTAAGTATAAGGAATTAAGGGATTAGGTATAAATAGAAAGAAAAAAATTTTAAATGTTCAAATATGATTCATAAATGCATTTTTCATTATACCTAAAGCGCTTACAAATGAGATTTGATGAGATTATTCATATATTCATAATCATTTCTGAGTGTGAATTACAAAAAAGAACTTGGATTGTATCAGAAATGTTTGATTAGATACAAAAAGATAAATAATATATAGATAGCCTTAACATTAGTTCAAAATTATTATTACTTTACTGTTTCATGAAAATTCAATAACTATCCAAAATTTTTGAATATATATATATGTATATATATGGATATATATGTATGTATGTGTGTGTGTATATATATATATATATATATATATATATATATATATATATATATTAATTTAAAACCACGATTTGAACCTTACCAGGAGGAAAAGTAAAGTGCCCATCAAAATTTTCATTCCATCCTCGGAAAATGGACAAGAGACAAGGTTAAAAATATTTTTGTTGTAGCTGTTTGGTGTTGGTGCCTTAATAACTATGTTTAAAACACGACAAAGCTACAACTTTCAATTTTAAATTATGCATTTTGCACGATTTCTCTAAACAATTATTTTTTCATTTTCTTGTTAAAAATATTAAAAAATAATTTAATTTCAAGTAAATATGCAACATATACATTTATAGTAGCTATACTTAGCAATGTTAGCTCTCTACAATTTAATACATATAATTTGCAAATCATTTAGGTTCAAATCAAAAAATTCTTTTCACTTCTATTTTTCAAGTATACGTCCATAAACTATTTTAGTTTGCACTAAGTGTTTTCCTCAATTATGTTATTTTTAAGGCTCCAATGTTGCTAGTATATTTTGTATAAGTTCTTATTGTTTCGTAATTCGCACTTTCATATTCTTTCTCATTCATTCTCTTCACCTGTTCCTGTCAGTTTTCAAATTCTCAGTATTAAATTAACGTTTTATTAATCAAAATAATTAACGTGAGGAGGTAAAATAAGACTTGACGATAATTTGAAATTGAGAATCTTTTAATTGATATAGTTTCTCTATGCTAGTTGCATGACCTTCTTTTCGAAAAGGAATATACCATAGTACTTGCAGCTGTGTAGCTTGTTCATGCTGATATTTTAGAGACGAGTAAAACGGCAGTAGTATTCATTAAAAAGATAAAATTTTATTTTAAAAATTTTCCTAAGGGCACTTTTACATAGAATTTGGCGTTCTATAAATAAATGCTTGAATCCAAAATCGGTAGGAATGGCTATTGTGAATACTTTATACGAATAATACACAGATTAAGTTTCCTCACAAATGCAAGTAAAATTGGAATGCAAAGTAAGATGCAAATAAAATTCAAATTTCTGCAAGAAGTGTTCTAATTCAGATGTATATCTTACTTGTATATTTTAGTAAAAAAAATTTGATCCGAGTTACTTTTAAGGTCCCTCTCCTCACTCGATATAGATATACTAATAAATGTATAAAACGGTGAAAAACTATGATGGTCTCGTTGCTCCATTAAATCTCGGCGAAGAAATAATATTTTGACCTCAAAAAATTGCCAATAGTAGATTATGATGTGTAGATACCGTAGATACGAGCTCTGGCTGCAATTCTTTAACAATAATCCAGGAAAAATCGTGTAACCTCTCTCATAATATATGTACAATGCATATGCCGAATTTTTCGCCGGTGGCATTTTTTGTTGTTGTTAACCCAAAAGTCTTATGAATATGCAAATTTCAACGATTTTTCTTGGATTATTGTTAAAGAATTGCAGCCAGAGCTCGTATCTACGGTATCTACGCATCAGAATCTATCATTGGTAATTTTTTGAGGTTGCAATATCATTTCTTCACCGAGATTTAATGAAACAACGAGAACGTAGTTTTTCTCTATTTACTAATATATATATATATATATATATATATATATATATATATACATACATCTATATCGAGTGTGGAGAGGGACTTTAAGTGCAATGACGACTTTTTACATCTCTAATATTTATGTAAAAGCGCCCTAAATGTACTGAGCAGTATTTTAATTTAATTTTTCAAATTTTCAATGTATATACCATTGATGACATCAGTCACAAGTAAGCCCTTTGATTATTACTAGTAATATTAGATTCAAATCTTTATAATACTATAAACAGTTATCACAGGGCTTCATTACAATTACTGCATAATGTACAAACAAAGAAACTTTAACATCTACAAGCAATTAAATCGCTCAATCGAGATTAGAGAAAGACTCTGTCTTTTCTCTTCTAGGGAAGAAACACTACTGTTAGAAGTGCCGGAGTTGGATAAAGTTATGCCGTCCCCATCGTCCGCCACACAGGTCGAAAACAGCAGGCCGACATCGTCAAAGCCGATACCACTAGCGACTGTCCGCAGCTCAAAACTTGCGGCCATGGCAGCAAACATGAAGAAGAACCAAGAGGTCGAGCTGGACCTTGACTTAGACAAGTACCAGGCGACTACTGAGACCGAGCCCAAGGACGACTCCATCATTAAATTGGAGAACATTCTCATTGTACCAGACATAATGAACGGAGAATACAATCAGGAGCCAGATGAAAGCAATGGTAACACATTGCCTTCAAGCGCTAGCAGCCTTAGCGGTAACAGTGCAGGGAGCCCCATCGAAGTCTTACAGCAGAACAGTCCAGATGCTGCTGATGTGAATAACGGCAGTTTTGGAAATTTGGACTTCATGACCACGGGTACAGCCGGGAACCAAACTACGACGAGTATGGTCAATCAAGACAAGCAGTCGCCTTTGAGCACACAACAGCAACAGCAAGCGCAACAACAACAAGACAAGAACATGTCCCTTAGTTGCGTCAACACAAGTGATGCTAACTTCAGGTTAGGATCAATGTAAGTTTTAAACAGACCATGAATAAAAAAGAAAAACGCCTCAAGGTTCTGTTTGGTCGTCGGTAGTGAGTGAAAACAGAGACGGACGTTTTATAGAGGTTGTATGCCTTGTTGATGCCATCAGCTTTCTTTTAATTTACATTCGAATATACAAATTTTGTTCATGCTTTATATAGCTGTCTTTTTAAGCTCAATGACTAACAATTTTCTGCATGTCGCTTTTTAACTTTTCATTTCGTACTTTTTTTTTAAATTTAAAATATTTTTTTAGTCATATATGTTTTGCTTAATTATTCCACTCATTTATTTTAACTGGGATTGGATGGGTTTCTGATTTTTTAAGTGCTCAAAATTAAGAACACTAGAATTTAGAATTTTAAAGAAACAGTAACACGACGAACTTCAGCTCAGATATTTAAAATTCCATATTCTAGTACTTCTTAATTATTGCTTCCCTAATTTATTCGTCATTGTTAATTTTATTATGATTCCAGAGTGTTAGAGCTAATGTTAGTGGTGATAAATAGGATTGTTTTTTCCATCGAAACACTAGTTCTTAGGCATGTTTTTCAAGTTATCGTCGAACTTGATTTCACAGCCGCATTACGGAACAGTGAATTCCTTTGAAGAAACTCAAAAAATTAAAGATTTCCTCTTCTATCGCCATTATTTAGTTTAGTTTCTCAAAAGTAAATCTTTTTACGTTTCTATTTATCAAATTTGATAGTATTTTTAATATGCTTTAAACAAGTAAATACTGCAAACATACTTACTGTAACATACAATTTCTATTAAATGATAAGTGACATTGTATTTTTTTCAATTTTTCTTAATTTATAATCATTCTTAAAAGATACGTTGTATTTACTTTCACTAAGCATGTAGGTTGTTGTGCTAGCTGTTCTTCGATATGAATTTACTTTACCTTAGCTATTTGCAACCTGTTTTGGAGCTACAAGTCTCTTTTTGAAGCTTTGATCGCTCCACATGCTTGTATTCTTACGGATTATACCGCCTCTTTTCTTTGATTTTTCAATGACGAGAACAGACACTCATTATTATCATAAAATTTACACTCTGGCAGGATAAATACTTTATGTATAGATAATCATTCACAAAAATCGAGACAAATCATCAGAGTTATATTATTCTATCTTATCTACCTTATATGTTGTAATTTTTGCCAAGTCGTTTTAGGAATTGATCCGAATTGCTTGCGATTTCGTCGCACCCCAGCAGGAGTCTACGACTGTAGTGGTAACATCTATCCCAGTTACTGTCTTCAAATATATTTTTCACGTATTGTATTATACGAAATGTTTTATATGATGAGCACATTTTTTATCGAAACTGCTTAAATCCGAGATATAAAGCGATTATGAAACCTCTATTTGGTTTTTTTCGCATTCATTTAATTTTTTTTTAATATATTCCAATGACATCAAGTGACCTCACATCTCACGATTTAATGGTTCTCTTGTTTCGTAATCTTAAATCTTAATACAATTGCAAATATACGTTTTAGAAATCCCAATTGTGTAGTATCTAATTAAATAATATAGTTATTGTTTACAGTATATTTTTTCATTTATATCTGCTTTCATATATAGCAAATTTGAATAATTTTTTTTTTATTTTCTCGCGAATATACTTAAAATTTACTATGAATACGGTAATTTTTGTTTATTGTATATGCGCGTGCGGATATATACAACCTATACGATTGGGGTTACATTCACGTGGCGAATAAATTTATTCCAAATTTAACAACTTTTAACGATTGTTATATAGGGAGGAAGTTGACACCCATCTTGATACCATGCAATCTGAACTCGAAAATCTGCGCGACATATTGCGTGGGGAAGGTTACAGCATTGACGCTAATACTCTTCTAGGAGTGAGTAACTTTGAGAAAAATGTAATAATTTTTCTTATAGTGCAGTTGGAAACTTTAAAACTTTTTTGGTGTGCTAAGAAGTACATGTATTAACATTTTTCTTGGTGAATAAGTTAAATTTATTCCGATATTTTAAATACACTAATATAAGTCTTAAAAATGTTCTAACTGGAAAATTTTTGCTTGAGCTTTTAAGGCTAGACAGAACTTATGATTTCTATTCAAGAGATGAATAATTTTTTTTATGCTGCAAGATGGAAGATAATATTCCAAAATGTAAACAAAGCCAGGCGTGAAAAATGTACATGATAACTGTATAGCAAATATAGATTAGATAAGACTGGCATAAAGGGTAGAAATTCAGTGGAGCTGATTCTACCTCACTTAGGTTTATTTTAGTAAAATGTATCAGTGCACAAATATAAACATTGAAACAAATCAAGCGCATTATAGATAACATAATCGCATTTCTATTTCTTTAAGTTCTACTAGAATTGACAAAATTCAAGCAAAAAATCTGAAAACTCAATTGCAATAACCAATCAAAAATTAATACTCTATAATGAATTTCAAACTATGTAGCTATTTGGAGCCGAAGACCCAATGTCTTTTGGCATACCAGTTAACCCGGACTTGGACCCGCATTCGAACCAAGAAAAAGACAACGACGATGATAATCATCTGAACGGTAAACTTCATATTCAATAATATGCAAATCGCAGATTTTACGCACATTAATCAATCGTTGAGGAAAACAATAAGTATGGAAATTTATAAGTTGCATTATTCATATTGTATATGCAAATATAGGTCTCCTAAAAATTCGCGTAAGCGCCAACTATAGTATTATGGCCAATGTATTGCTAAAATGCTACGGAAATGTAGCGGCTTTAGTGTTTATATTTATATTTGAGAGTAAAACAAGTCTATGAATAGCTCGACTCTCATGTGTATCGACTTGTCAAAGTTACGAATATTATTAAAAAGCTAAAGTTTTAGTGGCATGTGTAAGATTTTTAAACATGAACATATTTTTCTTTAAAGTTTAAAGTTTAAAGTTTTTTCTTGTATTATGTTTGTAAAATGCTAAGCAGTGCTTTGAGAAAAAAACTGCTTCATACAAGTTTTTTATTATAGATTATACACTTTAAAATTGCTGAATCTAATGCAAGTAAATATATTGATTATTCGCAGGCAATTTGAAAACGTAAAGTATTCTTATGCATCTGCGTGATATACAGAATGCGCCTTGTTATAGACAGTGGCTCAAGCAATGTTAAAGATTATGCAAGTTTGGTCTTTAGACAGTAAAGTCTTTTTTTCATGCAATGGAACTAAAGACTACTGCGTAAGTCCATAAGCTTAATTTCTTACTGAATAAATTATATTACTGAAAGTTATTAACCCTTAATTTTTTTCAAACACTAATTGCAATTATTTTTTCACAACCAGTTGTTTTAATTACTACTGAATTTGAGCAAAATCATGAATTAAACATTGTGTTGCGGTTTCAAGAAAATTTAGTTTTATAAATAAGGACATAAAGGCTATTGATTTTCGTGAAAGTCAAACTTTATACGCCTACACCTATACGTAATTCTAAATTTACCTTTTATTAATTTATTCCTCTTTGCATAGTAAACCACAGCTTTGAGCACTAGTAAATTATAACATTTTTATTTATTCATACATAACATTTAATCATTATTTAAATAAATGATAAAGTTAACAACGTGGTCGATTGTATAGATATATTTGACACACATTATTTACAATACATTTACGATATCTTACAGTAATAGATTCTTATGTAATGAAGCCACGCTCTAGTGTGCGAACAAGAACGTTTAAATATTTCTAATGTTTTATAAAGATAATTTTTCGTTTTAAAAGATAACATTTTTTCAGCATGTACCCTTGACGATCGATAAATGTCGCAATATAAAAAGACGCTAATGTGATGAAAAATTAACTTGAGCAATAGATAACTCGCAACATATGGTTTTTTTTCATACTCTGTGCAGCAGCTGAGCAGAGCGACCCCAACAGAAAAGGCGAACTGATGACCTACAGCGCTACCCCGAGTTTGCTGGACTTTGACGACGACATATTCTTAGGTACTTCATCGTCATCCCCCGCACCTGCAGTCACCGATGTTGCCAACACTGGTCTTAGTAATGACCCACTTGAACTCTCTGACAACAAGGGGAATATCTTCGATTCTTTGATAGCGGCGAATACCTCCAATTCACCACAGTCGTGAACATTCAGCCCACCTGAGTAAGTCTACAAATGTTCAAGTTTTCGCCTTTACGTAAAAATGAATTAGTTTGACAAGATCGATTTTTAATTCACTTATTATTTACATCGTACATTATTCATTACAAATAACTATGAAAGTTGTATGCACTATATATTTTGAAATCGAATTTTCAATAATTCATTAATTAATAATGCTTAAAAATCATTCTACTCAATAATTATTCATTAACGCTTATTGAAACATTAAAAAATGTTTAACTGTTGCTTTGTTTTTTCTTTGAATCAGATTTACGCCTTCTGGATATTTAATAAGAATGATCAAGTTCAGAAAAGTCATTAATCAAATTTTATTTTACTTTTTAAATATTTTTAGCTTTATTTATTATATTAGTTCTCTCAGTTTTCAAAATTCTTTTCCAGGACTGAATCGTAAACTCGTCTCAAAAAGCTGGTTCATGCTTTATCTGGGAGCCGATTCGCGGCTATGTTCGATTTTCTGCTGGTCTTAACAAAGACAAAAAGACCCCGATTTACCACGACATTGTTTTAATTATGATAGTAATAAAATCAAAAAACGTTATCGCTCCTACAATGAGAGAATCTCTGTAGTATTAGCGTTAAAGAATACTCAAGTATTCGTTTGCTGTTTGGTCATATTGACAAAATTATCTGACAATCTTATTTAACGTTAAGTTATTTTTGTTCCTTTACGATTCTGAATTATTTCGAAAATTCGTATTTTATATTAACTTATATTTTAAGTCAGAAACCCAGTATTGTAAAATTAAACGAAAATAATTGAGATTTGCTTTTTTTAAAAGTAACTTAGGTTTAATCACATTTTATCGCTCACGTAAGCCTATTGTTACACCGGAAACGTCTACTTACGGAATACTTGAATAATTTATTTCTTTTTTATTTGCTGCGATTTTTATATTAAAAATCAAATATAATCTAATGTAATTAGACATCAAAAATATCGAATGGTATAATCTCTTATTGTATAAATTTTTACAAGACTGTATAATACTAGATGCTTTAAAGTAAGGAACAATTTATTTGTACATATAAAAGATGATTATCTATGCAAAAAACCATTAATACTTTATTAGGTCTAAAGTCAGTGATTTACTAATAAGACATTTTTACATAAACAGAAGGCTGTTAATTACTCGTCTCGGTTGCTAAAATGTTAATACAAGTTTTTTAAATGGTACCTAGTATTAGAAAAAATATCTCGTCTTACTTCGTATTGTGTTATTGGTAACACAGAATAAACTATTATAATTAAAATTATATTTTTGTATACTGCAAGTTTTCAAAAATTCAATCTACTTACACCACGCATTTTCGCTTTGCAACTTTACTATTGTTAAAAATTCTAAAACAATGTCAGAATTTTCAGTTGAAATCATTGAAAAAATAAATCGTTTTTGTTGTATCTAACATTTGTAATATAATATCCTAATCCTGAAAAAATCATTTGCTTCAAACAACCAGACATTTGGTTTGACGTTCCAGAGGTTCCGAGTACCGACAAAATTTTCTTAATATTTTTTACCGAGCTAAGAGTATGTATATATTATAAAAAGCCTTTTTATGTTAATAATTAATAGTTTGATTCATTATTTTTCATTATTATTCTATATTTATACTGTCGACCAGTTCTTTAATTTTATTCGAAATAATATCGTGTTGTTACAAATATAACAATTGCATTATTATTTTTCAGCTGTTTAATAATGTTTTCTCTTTTCTTTTAGTTGTTGAAGAATGAAGATATAAGCAGTACCTAGGAATGATGCATACATCAATCTAGGCTGGAATAAATAACAACCTTCAATTTAGTTATAATATAATTTTAAACCTTTTGATGTCCATACATTATTTTTTACGAAAGATACATTTAAATATAAGAAGGCAGAGGTATTTTATGCAAAGACACGAAAATATGAGAAGAAAATAGAAACGCGATTTCTACGAGAAAAAAGAAATAAAATGTACACAACATGAAATTTATAAAAATCAACATAGTGTTTAAAATTTCACAATTTTTTTATATAAAGATATATATAATCTATACAGTTTAATTGGCTATGTTAAAAATTATTGCGTTGGCAAATAACTCATTTATTATTAGTAAAGGTTTTATTTCTTTTTTTTTCTATCATATGTATATTTTTCAAAGATAGTAAAACTTATAAGTCTGCACTAAGATATAAATGTTAAAGTATATTCCACAACAACAACATCTTGTTCTACAATGTTTTGTAGTTTATATCTTTATTTTTTCATATTTTATTTAAAAAGAAATGTTATCTGTATTCATTTTTTTATAGTAATTGAGTGCAACAGATTTATAATCTTTCTTTAACTGTTGTATAGATTACAATCTTGACTTTGAAAATATTGCAACCATCTTTTGATTCATAAACTCATTTGAAACAGAGATGAGCTCAACTTGCAAAGTTAACTATAGTTTCATCGTGTATTTCATATATTTACTTACTTTTATAAGCAAAAGGGTACACCCAAGTCTTTAAGAGTACTCACAGCTCTCATTTTATTTTTTATCTTTAGTTTTGATATCTATTTGGAATGCATATAAAAAATCAGAACAGTTTTAGTTAAATTCAAATTTAACCACTAAATTTATATTTGAATGGCAACATTATTAAGATAACGAGCTTCTCTTACTCGAAATAATTTAAAAAAACTGAAATTACCAAATATTTTGAAATTCGATAAATCTTGCTCTTGCAATATTAATTAATGTATATTTTGTATATAAAGATTGAATACGTACACAATGGAATAGTGCTTGTTGGTCAACTATTTAAATAATACATACATGCATGTATATAATTATTAAATAAAGACAGGACTATGCACAATGACGGCGTGAATGCAGAAAACAAGTTGGTAATGATGTACAATGTAGGTACTTGTAATTTTTGTAATAGTCAGCGAAAATACACGTTTGTAGAAATATTTCATCATTTGAATAGAAATAATGAAAAAATCAATACTGTATCTTATTGTACGTTTTAGTTAACTGAAAATAATTTTTTGCTTGTTTCATTTATTTTTCATCCAAATATTTTTCTATACTTCATTGAACGTATCTTATTTTATTTAAGTATCACATCTCTATTGTTTAATTTTTTCCATCGTTGATGAAATATTCTATAGCACTGAAGTCGAATAAAAAAATCTCATTCTATAAATGTTTAAAATCGTTTGATTATTGTATGCATTGATAACCTAAAAGATTTTTGTATCTCAAATAAAACCATTCAGTAAGATCAACATTTACTGTTTAATGTAATGAGAAAAAAATTTGAATTAGTAAAAGTTGGATTTTGAAGAAAAAATAATTAAAAGTTGCGCATTCTTGTCTTAAAATTTATATGCTTTGTATAACCTAAGTAAAGTAAACCTTTGATTAAAAATAATTAATTATAATAATTTGTGTGCGAACAGTGCTTGCGCTGTCAGGATAAGATATTTTTAGAGAAATGATTTAAGTTAAATGAATTAAATAACGATACTCTTTGTTTTTAGTGTTATAAGGTAAACAAATCTAATGGAAGTTTAATCTCTTGTTAAACAAAACAAAAATTAAAAGTATATTGATACTCAAGGATTCTGCTATTTGTCATTGATAAAATTGTTATTCATTTAAATAAACTAGCTAAACGAAAAACCAATTTTGAACTACACTGATATCTTAATATTTTTTTTAAATTATAATTTCACAAATCATTATTTGCAATTGGCTTAATTTAAAAATAAGTAGAGATATAAAGAGTACAAAATCAACAGTGGTATGTATTTGTTTATATATTTATTATATAGTTCAATAAGTTAATTAATTTGCATAAGTTTATTTTGTGTTAACAAAATATCTTAAATTTTAAATATTAAGTAAAGGAAAATATTTATATATTTTTCAAAAAAATCATTAAAAAAATATACACCAGATTTAATTTGGATTTAGTAAAACTAAATAAGAGAGAAAGACTAACCAGAAAAAAGTTATTAGAAAAGTTTTTTCAATAAGTAGTTTTTATCAAAACTACTATTAAAATTTTTGTACAATCCTTGTTTTGTCATATTAACACGATATGAAAATCTGTGCAGATATTAAAGGTACAGATTTTTAAAGTTTAATTTTACCAATAAATACATCACAAAAGATTTAATTAAAAGTAAGTATGCACATTTTAGAATATATAAAAATTAAAAAAAGATAAAAAAATATTCATAATAATATGTATGTACATAAAAATAAGCCTATTGGATGGTTTCTTAATTCTATGATGATTGTATCATATGCTTTATGTAATAAATAAATCATTTCTAAAATTAAATGTTCTTTTAATTATAATACACACAATTGAGGGTTGTTAGTAGCTGTAAATTTTATGTTTATCTAAACTGACACAACGTTTGTTGCAGTCTTATTTCAAAAAATTCACTTTCATTCAAATCGATAACTATTTACAAATAGAAATATTAAACTCTTTTTTATTAATTAACAATAACTTTTATTAAACTTTGATTTATACGTCTAACCATAAATTTTTTGTACAGTATAAACATTTACGATACAGCTATATTACACCGACATGTAAAATTAAAATAAGAATTATTAACAATTCATCTATACAACTTCATCATCGATAATCAATAGTTGTAACATTCTGGTTAATATTTCATATTGATTGAATTATACATTTACAGATTTTTATTCAAAAGTGATTGGTATTGATGAAATGGGAAGAATTGGATTACACGTTTCAACCTCTAAAGCAGTTTCCATACAATCACTGGCTGCTTCGAATTCTCCTAAAGACTCTAAAACTTTTCCTAAATTATACCTGAAATAACAAAAAAAAATTAAGTTATTACATTTTATTTCGGTAATTTTCATGTGAAACATTTTTAATTACCAAGTTTGATAAGACATCGGATCGATTTTTGCAGCATCTCTTAACGTTTTTTCAGCTAACCGTTGACTTCCAAGGTAATGGTAAACCAAACCCTAATTAAATATTTATAAATTATGGTTTATGAATTAATAATTTTTTCATAGAGCAAAAGTGCATATAACATCGATCATTTGTACGTCGTTTAAAAAGAGCATCTTACCAAATGTTGCAGACTTTTTACATGTGAGGGATTGATTGAGATAGCATTTTGATAGCATTGCTTTGCTTCTGCGTATTCTAATTTATATTCATGCAATAATCCTCGCTAAAATAAAATATTTATCCGTAAAATAACAAATGTAAACATTCAAATATAAATAATATTGGTGAATTTGTTCCTTATTACCGAATACATTATATGATGACTTAGTGGAAATATGTTTGATGCTTCTTGTATTGAAAGCGTTGCTTCTTTAGGATGGTCTAATACTAGGAAGACTTCAGCTAGTAGTAACCAGACTTGCAGTTGTAATAACCATGCTCGTTGTGGTCCAGGTTTTGGAACAAAGGAACTAAGAGAAGATGCAACTTCTGACAATGCTTGTTCAATTCTTGATGCAGCAAGAGATTGGGCATGGATAGAATCTATAGTACACAGATAATTAACTCAAATTATTAAAATTTCTTAATAATACTGAGATTTACAAATTAAAATAGAAAAAGTTATATTTACTGGAATCTTTCTCAGACATTTCTGAAGTATACATTTGGAAGACGCTTCTTGTTTCGCTATGCTTTTCACTTTGTTGTTCATTGATATCAACATTTGTTTGATCTTCATATAAATTTTTCCACAAGAACAACATATGCTTAATTGTAAATAGGGCTTCTTCTCCACTAACACTGTGAAGTTCCAGATTCGCTTTAACGTATAAAATATTTAAATTATCGGGATACTCCTCCAGAATACTATCAATCAAATGTAGAGCTTCTGTGTATTGTTTTTGTGCCGTAAGTAAAAGTGCTAATAAATGTAATGATGGAATGTGTTCAGCCCTCAAGCTCAATGCAATTTTCACATGCGTCATCGCTTCTGACATTTGTCTATTCATAGCATATTCATGAGCTAAATAATATTCAGCCAAATGATCATTTGGATCACATTGTTGAGCTCTAAGAAATATAAAATGAATTATTTCTTGTAGATATTTTTTGAAATAATATTGTATTCCTCTATGCAACATACTTGCTGAATGATTCAAAGGCCTGTGAACTATGATGCACTTTGTCCTGCTTTACAATAGTATTAGCACAGACTGTACTATTCCCTATCCCAATGTAAAGATGACATCGTGACTGTAAGCCTTGTGGATTAGCCATTTCTCGTTGTAATGCTTTTTGACTCCATTCAATTCCTTCAGATACCTAATAAAATAAAAGTCTCATAAAGCAATTTCGGAAGAATATATAAGATTAAAAGCTATGAAAAAGATTATAATTACCCTATTCAAATGCTCATAGCATAATCTTGCTGCTAATAGACATGGCATAACTTTTTGCGGGGCAAGTTTTATAACAACTTGTAACACGGAATATGCATGAACATACCTTCCTAAGCTGATTAAACATAAAGCATACTGTGTCCAAACATGCACTTCTCCATGTGAAAACTTCATGGCTCTTTCAAATGACTCATGTAAAAGTTCAACTTGACTCCATCTAACAACAACAACAGTAAGGAGATCATAAACAGCAGTAGCATTTTCAAATGCACGAACTCTTGCTTCTTTAAACTCTGGAGACTGACTGAGAACCGCATCTCTTACAGCCATAGCTTCACTAATTAACAGTAGTAAAATCATCTCTTCATATTCATTTTTTGGAACAAATAAATTGATTCCCGTATATCTCTTTGGTTTCCAAGGTGATTCTGTTGCATTAGTAGCTTTTCGATTTCCTGTATCTGTAGCTGTAAGTTAAGCCCTTAAGTATATGTTTTATAGAGTTCAATAATTCAGTACATAAACTAACTTTGTACCTGGTAATTCTGACGCAGCATAATTAATGCCTTTCATACCCCTCAGCAGAATTTCTCCCAATTGTCGAGTCAATGATAACCTCAAGCTTTGAGTTGCTGTGGTTTCAAGTGCAGTTAATATTCCTCTAAAGAATTTTATAAAATCAAAACTTTGTATGCTAATGTTATTAAATGGAATTTTCATTTGACTTACCTGTAACACTCTATCGCTGCCTGAATATTTCCAGCTTGTAAATGTATGAGAGGAGCCCTTTGCATTGCAGTTTCTAAAATAGGACCCATGTGTTTTGTAGAATGAACTGAGGCTTGAGGGGATGATGAACCTGTAGCAATGTATAAGTTATAATATAATGCATATAAATAAGCATACAAAAAGCAAAGAAGCCAAAAAACTGTGTAATACCAATATTATTGCTATTTATCGATAACGTTCCATTTTGCTGTTGTATTGCAATTTTATCCTGCTCCTGCAGATAAACCAAAGTTATATCTGCAGCAACTTCGAAGCATTTAATCATCTGTGTATGCCACTCTGCTATTTTGAACTTGGATTTAGAGGTAGGAGGAAGTTTCTCAAGACACAAGCCCTTTATAGCAAAGGACTCTGCAACAATTCTTAAGCTACGACTAGGCAACTGTTTTTCAGTGAGGGATTGCAAATCAGCCTCCTGATAATGAAACAAGGAATCACTGTACATTCCCATGGCATAGTGCAGCTTGCCGAGCAGTAGTTGTGCATCCAATGCGACTGGTGCCTGAAATGCAAATCATTGTCAAGTTATCAGAGAGAAGCTATTAGATTGAATGACAAATCAGCTGACATAAGAAGACAAGACTAGCTTACCTGTTTGTCCTTTTCATTGCCAGCCAATAACAGATATCTTTTTGCTTCGGCCAAGCCGCTTTTTGCCTTCGCCACATTGACATCTATAGGCGGCGTCAGCTCCAGAAAGCTCTCCAGCCTAGCCTCCCCGCCCAGGAAATTCGCCAAACACTCTGGAAAAATTTGACATGAAAATCATTAAATAAATTAACACTCCTTCAAAAAAACACGAAAAAAAGTCGAGAAACTCGTGATCCTGATTAAAAAAAAAAAGAAAATGACAGAGAAAGAAGGCAAACTGACCATTACTAGGGCAGAGTGTCTTCAGCTGATCCGCGAGCTCGATGACCTTTTTCCAGTTGCCCTCCTCGCGGTTCTTGTCTATCTCGGCCTCGATCCGCCAGGTCTGTCCCTTCTTGCTCGTCATGATCGGCTGGTCTATGGGGCTACAACCTCTCGGTCTGTAGTACTGTCAGGGCCCTCGCGTCAAAACAAGCAGAATCGAGCGGCATCAGTGACGCGCGCTCGATACTCCCAAGGATGAATCAGAGCCAGAGTTTCACCAATCATCCGTTGAGAGATTCGTAGGTGTCTATGTATGTACTTATTTATAAAAAGCTTTTCCACCACATCGAGCAGCGGAGTGTCAACTCCCGATAGTCCCGATTCTGCTTCACACTCACAATAAGGCCCGAGATATGTCTACATATATATACGTGGCCCGCAAGAACGTGATTTCCTGCGTGCGCCCACACGTCACGAGCACTGACTGGTGACTGACTGACTAGCGACTGCAGCGTCTGCCGTCTGCACTCTGCAGCCGTCGCCCGTGGCTGTATGTTGCAGACTGTAGTGTACTCGTTACGCACACACACACACACACACATATATATATATATATATATATATATATATCTTATTGTAGTCGTGGTCGTGCTGCGCCATGCCATGCGCCGCATGCGCACATAATAAAAAGCTGGAAATGATTGCCGGGTTGGCTGGTAGAGGGCATGAGTTGGATTTTCTGTAAATGAAAATGAGTCAGACGAGAGATGCGATTTTTGTTTTTCATACGGCGCACGCGGCACGACCTTCGGAGTTCGGAATCTTCAGCAGAAAATTTTGGAAGACGGCAGTATCTATTGAGAGATTGTTAAATTATTTTGTAGCATCTTTTTCAAATTGAAAAATATACATTAATTACTAAGTAAAACCCAGTTAATAAATATGGCATAAAAACACGCATGATTAATTTGAGTAATTTCTTTTTTTCAAATTTATACTGTGAATAAAATAATTGATTGCGCGAATGGTTATTATATTACGAATTCGATTTCTTTTTTAATAAAGATACCCATAAAACACACTATCTGATAAAAACTGCATGGCTATATGGTTATAATGAAATGGTCAAGGTCGAATATTAATTAATAATATTTTATGCGAAGCTGAAAATATATGAACCTACGAAAAATGAATTAGTTACTGCAACATCTAAGTAATATAATGTACGTGCAAGTTTTTTATTCATTCTAGCCGCACAAGCATCGATCGATATAAATGTCACACACGTAATAAATGAATTTGTAAAAACAGTCCCTGCAGGAGCCGCGCAGTCAGCGCAGTGCGATTCGAGGTATAAGCAATGTTATGCAGAACAGTTGCCAGGGTTACCGCCCACGTAAAATTCCAATTTTCACACCTGGAGTCCTGGAGTTTCGAAAAAATCCAGTAGTTGACCTGCCGTCATCGTCTCGCGCTATTGCCGATGCGCAGAAAATTTGTTCGCTTGACAATCAACAACAATTACTATGGCTGAAAAGGACGATAGTGCCTGGGTCTTCGACTCTCTGGTGGGTTTTCTTCAAGGTCCTATCTGGTCGGCGCCGCTGCTCACCTTTATCGAGGAAAAATCGCTAAGTACTTGCGGTTGAATTATAATTTTTTCAAACAGTAAAACTTATATTAATAGAAACTCACGATTAAATAAAAAAAATTAATTTTTTCCGGTGTTAATTGACCATGACGATGATACATGTATATTGTTATTATTGATCTGTTACTCAGTATTCGAGCCCGAAACCTTGGATAGCAAGGGATATCGTGAAATTTATCAGGAATACAAAAATCTGGTGGATTTGCTTCTGGGATGTTACATGGAAGACATGGGCATTACGCCGGAACAATTCGAACGAGCTTGCACTTTGAACAAAAGCACCCGAGTCTCCGTACAGTTCCAACAGGTATAGATTTACAGATTGATTTGTCTATTTTCTATAATATCATATAGAAACTCTCTTCTTCTAACGATAAGAAAAAAAAAAAAAAAACTACATATTTTGAATAGATAAACGCTGAAAATTTTCAGAGTCTCTTCGAGCAAATATGGGCAGCTAACGAATATGAAGTCTTCAAGAGAATGATGATCCAGAAGAATCTAGAGCTACAGCTGCAAGCATTGAAGATGATCGAGCAGAAATACGGTTTGACGCCAGCTTCTCTCACCCAAAGCGCCGGTGAATTTCTCGACGACGAGCTACCTGTGGAGGAGCTTCTTCAAAAGGAAACGTATGACAATTGAAATTCTGTTCACCACCGTGCGGTCATCAGCAGCACTTTGTCTGCTTGCGTGGTCTCCTTACACATAACGTATACCCTCTTGCAAAACGACTTGGCATATAATATAGTAATAACTTCAAATGACACTTTACAAAGGTAAAATAACACTAAACATTTTTCAACAGTCAAGTCAGCGATGTTAAGCAGGAAATCGATGTAGATGTGGATAGAGATGAAAATGCCATTCGCCAGGAGCACGAGCGACTGGCAACAGAGTACAGAAATGAGAGCGCGTTACTCAAGGAGGCGTTGAAAAAGTCGACCGACACCGCGCCGACCATCCTCGAGGAAGACGAGCAGGAGACAGAATTTAATGGGGAGTCCGACGAGGAAACAGATCAAGAACGAGCCGCCAGACTGGTTCCCACAAAAGCCGATTTTAACATTAAGCCTGTAAGTTCATTTTTGCAGGCTCTGTTTCAAGATTGCTTTCAAACATAATCGATGTATAATGTAAATGAGTACTGACTCTGATTTGCACTTTTTACAATGATGGAAAGATGGTAATATGCTTTGATACAAAATTTATTTTTAAAAACTATTTAAAGAAAAGTTTTGACGTTCATTTTTTACAACAGCTTTCACATTAGACTGGTTCGAATAAGAATGAGACTTAAATATTGTATCTATCGTTGTCTATGCATATACGTACAATAGCGAAAATTCACTACTCTACACGGGCGAAATTTTCTTACATACGCAAATACAAATAATGAAAAGATAAAAAAGACACTAATATTAGTATCTAATAACTAAATTAAAACCTCATTCGACTATTTTAGAAAGAGGAGGCAAGAGAAGAGGATATCCGCAAGCGTCAGCTCTATCTCAAGGCCCAGCGCGACAAACTCGTAGCCCTGAAGAAACAAGCACGCAGTCAGAAGCTCGAAGCGGATAGTCCGTCAGTCCCGCAGGCCAGGCCAAGCTCGGCTCGCGTTGTTGCTGAGGCGACGATCGACGGCAAGAAAGATGAGCTGATCGCCCATCAACAGCAGGCTATCGACGCCTCGATTCTCCAGGTGCGCAAGGCGCTTGCAGCTAGACTTAAAGCTGAAGTTGTGCAGAAATAGTCAACCGCGTTAAATTAAAGAAAGATATAACGTAATGATAATAGTCATCAAAGAGAAGACTCACTGTAATTTTTTTTCTGTCTGTATTTCTTTTCTTTTCCTGCTTCAATTATTTCGCATTATATTTAAATTTCTTTTGTCGCGTCCTTGCCATTTCTGTTTGTCTACGCCCTTCGTTTATAATAATTCTTTGTAAAATGTATCACTTATAATTAGGTTGTTGTGTATTGACGTCGTTATACAAATAATATCAGCATTATAGAGAGTACTATTTCTTGTTCAGCATTATAAAACTTTGAAATAAATAATGCCCCCGGTTGAAAAACTGAGAGACCAGATGTATTTTGTTTCCATATAGATTGATCCATAAGTTTGCGTGAGCATGTTCGTGTCGTGGTTTCGCAGAATCGTCAATGTTTAGACCGTGTTTTCTAATTTTAAATTTTATTTAATTAAATATTCATCTCACTTCTACAACGCACACGTAACCGCAGGTGACATTCATTCTCATCCTTCAGCACACGTTAAATTTTATTTTCTCCGTCAATTTCATAGACTCAATTTGGACAAGCTGAAATTCATAGCAGAAAACCAAAAAACTTTATGAAAGAATTTTTTCAAGTCCTTTGCTCTTATTATTAGATTCAACATTTCAACAAGTGGTAGGAACTGAAGTATTATTTTGCGCTCTTCATATTTCCATACGTTGCAATCTAAATTTTTATCAATCAAACTTTGAATTGAAATCTGAAATCTTTAATAAATCGTATACTTCGAGCGAGACAATTTTGACACTGTCGTATTTTTATTTTTCATATTTCTTAAGATGTAACAACTCTTGATACGTTATGAAAATGAGAGTTCTGCTATAATCGTTTTTGCCTTTCAAGCATACTCAAAACATTCGTCTCCTAACATAAAATGCAGTAACATTCACTCTATTCTCTTTATCACTTTTACAACTCATGCACACCTATCGAATTTTGTTTATGTTTTGAAGCATACATGCCAGAGACCATAGAATACGGATGCTTTCGATAATAATTTTTGTTATACATTTTCGCGTTTCTTGTCATCCATATAAAAGGTGAGCCAAGGAAAAATTGTCACGGTGTTCTTGGTATATAAAGTAAAACGGATAATATTGATCATATGTGGTATTTTACATTGCATGTTATTTTTTTCCTTTAGCTTTTTTTTCCTTTATCTCTACGTCGATGCTGCAGAGCTAAAAAAGTATTTCAGACAGTGGCTTTCGCCGTCTTATAATTAACGCGAAATGCTTCGGAAGCTTATTTTCTACAATTTAATAAAATGTTTCTTTCGCTTTCACTCTCTCACGTTTCTTGTTTCGACTTTCGCATCTTGTGACTCTGAATGTTAATTAAAGAAAACATTCAAACAATGGCGATGAAAGATATCCATTCCTAATGGGCTAGGAATTTTTAGGACATTTTATTTACAATATGTAGTGTATAAAGCATACCAACACTGAAGCATCAAATTTTATAATTCTGATGTATATATAAAGAAGTAGAAGGTCCGAAACACTCCGCGTATTACATTATTACACATTAAATTCAGTATATGTACTCCGAGTAGCATTCAAAAACTACACATTGAAGTTCAAATTATACGGCTTGAACCTTTTAGTACATTTGTCACTTTTCCTTATCTTCTTGCATTCATCGCACCCAGCATAACGATGTAGCCCTAATAAAAATTTTCTTTATTTACCACAGAGGTGGGCAAAATGCTGTATTTCAATACAGAATACAAATATAACTTTATGTATTAAAATACAGATTATCAAACATACCTTTTCTTTTGAATAATTTCGTTACACATATAATATTATTTTCATCTGTATACGTTACAATGGTCACTCAGACTTTTCTATATATGTATGTTATGCAAATAAGCAAAATGTCAATCGTTTAATAACAATAGTTCACTTTTTATTTCTATGCAAATAGAATTTACAATTTATGAAATTCTCAAATAATTTGTATACCGCACTTGTATAAATTTGCTTGATGATTTATATGAAAGTAATTAAGTACACGCGATAAAATGTGCTGCCCACCTCTGCCTGTGACAATATAGCAAATCTATCGTTATTCATCTAATCGACTTGCACCTGTTTCCCACACGTCGCACGAGTTAATTGAAGATTCCTTCGATCTTCAATTCTGCACTAATCTGGAAATATTAAAGCAGGGCACCTCAGTAAAAAAAAAAAAAAAAAAAAAAGTTGCAGGGATGTATGGAAAATTAAAGGAATGTGAAAGTTAGAAAGCTATAGTTATATATCATGTGAAACTATTTTACAATTTTCAAAAACTAATGCCTTTATTGCAAAAGTTTTGTTTGTATGATGGCAAAATTCAAAGCAATTATATCACTCGTGTAAATCCTTTTTATTTAGTTCGGAAGAACATATCATGTTTTTCGTTTAGTAAGTAATTAAAATAATTGCTTCAAACATTGCAATTAAGTATTTTTAAAAATTATACATTTGTACTTTCAAAATTGTAAAATAGTTTAAGTTAGTATCAGTTCATTGGAAGTTACTTTCAGATTCCCTTAAAAAAATAGATGAAATACAATTAGCAGGAAAATCGAGACCCTTTTCACAAAACAATTTATATAAGATTTCTATATAATAATTTTGTGTACATATTTTATGATCAATAAAGTATTACAAAAGATAAATACGTTACATCATCCAAACAATAAATAACTTTCTTTTTAATCTTTTCAACGTGAAAACGCATCTGCTGTACAATAGTATTAACCTCCAACTCCAGGGGTTCATGTAACGTATCTAATATCAATACCAAAAATCAGTTAGATCGAATTTCAATAAGAAGATTTGTTTGTAATCACAAGCGAAACAATTAATTATACAATCTATTTATTAAAATAATCTAATAGTAAAGAAGTAGCAATAAAAGGAAAATTGTAATAAAGAGGATATAAAAAAATTAAAAGAAAAAAGATAGATTCGTTGTTATGCACTGTAAGGCCCCTGCAGATGGAAGACGGAACTGAGGTTACATCCTCTCAAAAGAATCATCGAAAACAAAGGAATGTTATTCAAGAGTTCACTCGTACGATCGTGCCCTGTCGTATTCCCTTGGTCCAATACACCAAGCTTATCAATTATAAAGTTGTCCGTGGTCGAAAATATGGTAAATGAGATCGCATAAAATCATCTCAAAAAAGAATTTTTGTTGAAAAAATTTCAATGTAACGCGGCTATTGTTATTACTTTGGAACATTGTCAACAATCGTTATTACAATTGAAGTTGATAGCTGCAAGTGGATTTAAAGGATATGCAAAATCCAACAGTTGGTTTAAAACTTGATGTACATATTTTCGTTTCGCGATAAAAGCTTAAAAACAAATGTATTTCAAATACGTTTGTATTTAAAATAGTCATGTACTTTAAATACACTTGGATTTAAATACTGTATTTAAAATTTCTTTGCTACAATGACCATTGTAACTTAGATTTTTGCTTTTTATCCTTCTTTTATACTGTTCGAATTATTTTTAATACGTGTAACGTATTATATTTTCTATTTAAATACATAAAAGTGCTTGTATTTTTATGTTTAAATACAGTATTTTGCCCACCTCTGGTCACAGCACTCTTACTACTGACGGATAGTTTGCCTACTATGAGAGTCGTTGCCGTTTAGGCGTTGGACTCAGTTCTGACTCTTCGTCTTCTTCGTCCGAATCACCTTCATAATCAACCAATCCCTAAACAGACGAATATTATACACTTTAAAAATGCTGACAAAAGCCAAATATTTTTTGTATCAAAGGTTTTTATCGATTTTATTATACATGCATAATACAAAATAGTTAATCTATATGTATTAATATTAAAAAAAAAAAAACAAACAAAAAAATAATAGCATAATTTATAATTTTTTCTTTTAATGATGGTTTAATCGAATATCTCAATTTCAAAATCATATAATGCAACATCATTACATTAATCTTGCAATATCGCGATGTCGAAAGAGTTAAGGTCGCTTTTCCACTGAAGGTGCATTCAAAAGCTGTATTAATATTAATTTAGTTTTGTTAATCAACTGACATGAAATAGCAAATTACAAGATAATATAAGGCAACATTTAATCTCTTATCATTTACAAATATACGCAAAAAAACATTTTCAATGCAGTAATCAACGAATATCAAGATATTCTAACCTATAAAATCTAAAAACTCGCACACGAAAATTTCATTACGGTATTCTTTTGATGCAAAAAGCGATGCTAACACCCTCTAAATATAAAGTAAATAACGTTTAATCGTACCTTCTTAAAAATGTTAGATCCAGTTTTGTCAACGGCGCTGATGGTCGCGCTGGAGTTCATTGCTTCCGCGGTAACGCTGACCACGGGTAGGTCATTCGTTCCCGAGATTGTACTGCTTACACCACTATCGATCTGCTGTTGCGTCGTGACCGTCGTCGTTGTGACCGCGGCTGCTACTACTGCCGACACGTTGCTGTTGGATGTGTTGTTATTGAGAATGGTCTGCTGTTGTTGCTGAGGCGGCGAGTGCTGTTGCTGGTGCGGCGGACTGCTACCGTCTTTATTTGGGTTATCGACAATGCCGCTACCCGCGACAGAGTTGGGTGAGCTCGGCTGCTTTTTCGCCGAAGTAGGAGGCACGAGGTCAGCTGTAGCTGCTGGTACGACGGCCTCGCCCTCATCAAAGTCTTCCTCTTCGTTAAACCACATCTCCTCCTCTTCGTCAAGTTGGCGCTGATCCCGGCGATACCGGCTATTCCGGAGTATCGACGGTACGCTGCGTAATTTTTCAATGTTAAGTTTATAAAAATGAAAACGTTTAAAAGTAGATCAATCTCATAAGTTTTGTAGGGCAGTTTTCTTTCATGCATGTATTATGCATTATACTTAAACATAAAGTAAAACAACAGATAACTTTGCTCTGCTGTCATGCTACTAAGAAATATTGTTGTTTGAGAAAGAAGTAGCCTGTATCGATGATAGGTAAAACTAAATGTTACCTGTCAAGGGCTCCCCTATCACGATCTTTTAACTTGTCTTGATGCTGCTCATACCTCAGTTTTAGGGCCTTAAACGTTTGTACATAGTCGATCGCCTCCAGCTCTTTCGAAAAGTTTTCCACGACGTGCGAACAAAGAGATTTGATGTCCTCCTGTGGATTTTAAATTAAACATATTAACATTTATAATATGCGCACTATAAATCGATAATCGTAGCCGGGTACGTACCAGTTTGATAAACTCGAACATCTCGAGAATAGCAGAATCGAGGAGATTGTAGCGGCCATTGTTACGGGTGAAGGCGTCGAACACGGGTGCAAAGAGGTTTCCCTTGATAATGTATCGGTTGTAGAACTCGTCCTTCAGTGCAATGATCTTGCGCATGAACCTAAGCGCACAGAGCACAAGGAACGTGTGTGTCGACTTCATCAGCACGAGTATTTTACGTAGGAGGTCCTTGTTCAAAATGCAGTTTTTGATGTGATAGGTGTGATGCTCGACACAAAACGACAGTAGTTCGAGAATCAGGCCTAGCAGCTGAATCGTCCTATAGTCTTCGCGTACCGGCCTGTCACCGATAGTGTTGGCTAGGAGAGGCGCGATTAGCGTGCCAATGCTGTTTTTATAGAAGTAATTTAGGAAGTCAGCCTTCTCCGATTTGTTAACTGAGGCCATCATGTTTTCCGGATCAAGCAGCAGACGCAGGATGCCAGCAAGTTGTACCGCGCCACCTGAATTTCGCACATGAATAATATAACATTGCAAAAAAATAATTAAATTTGATGTAGTACAATCAATATAGCTAGCAAACATACCTAATTCGTGATCTATATCGTTGATAAGTTGGGTGACGATGACGTTAACGAGCATCTGATCCTGTTCTGTATTGTTGATCTGCTGCAATGTGTAGTCTCTGATGACGCTCGGCGAGTACTCAACAATGTAGTTCAAAATATCTATGCTAGCGGTTTTCGTCTGTGCGTCATTAATGCTAAGTGTGATTTCCAGGGCAGGCAAGATGCCCAGCGCCGTAAGAGTCTTGTAAAAAGCCTCTTTACCCTGGGGCTGTAAGTTCTGGGAGAAATTGCAGAATTCCTTAAGGAAGAGCACGAGATCGCGCCTCTTGCTGTCAGGTGTGTTCTCGTCGGTAAGCTGGCGGAACAGCTCTGTGAGGAACTTTTCATCGTCCTGTATGAGAGTGACGATCTCGACCTTGTTGAAGAAGATAAAGCTACTTAGCGTGCTGAGCATGTTATCCTCGAAGACACTCGGCGTCGGCAGCACGACATCTTGGATGTACTGGACCCGGTAAGTCTGATGGATCTTGGCCAATAGCTCGGCATTCGTGATGGGGATCGCCTGCTTGAACTTGGCCAACTGTTGCAGGTACTGCCGATGCTTCTTGGGCTGAGGCAACGTTGGTTCGTATTCGAGGCAGCCGACCACGTCAAAAATCGTGTCATCACTGAACATTACTTCGAACAGGGCATTCTTATTTAGGAGAAAGATATTCTTAAAAATGTCGTACAAATGATGCAGTCCCTCCATGTTTCCCAAGTCTTCACAGGTATGAAATAGATTCAGTAATTTTCTAATGTAACCCTCTGATTCCAAGGCCATTGCCAACTTTTCTTTTCGCATGGGAGAAGAAAGGCAGTTTCCTATGAGCTCGTTTATATCTTCGAGGCGACCGAGTTCGCAGGCGGGCAATTCGATGGGTGGCGCGGAGTCCGACATGTCGTCGAATCGTTCGTCTTCCGATTCTTCGACAATATCCTGGGTGATTTCCACGGAGGGATCTTTGCCTTGGACCTGACATATTTTCTCCCATATTTCGTCGCATCCGGCTTTTTCTTGAAAACTTAGAGCTAAATCGTAATTATCACTTTCTGACCAAACAATCAAAGTATCCTAAAACATAAGATGTAGATATATTAAGAATTTCCATGTATATTAAAAAAAACATCAAATATTTTATTGAATCTAATATCTATTGCATATTTTAAAAGTTAAATGTTTTTATCATTTTAATTAATCTATTGTTATATTATTATATGCAATCATGATTTAATCATTCAATACTAGACACTCATGAAATCTTATCAAATGATGTTGAAACTTTAGCTAAACTTTATGAATTAAAATTAAACTATGATAATAAATTGAATAAAAGCAACTATATTGAGTCTAAAAAAAATCCCAGTCCAAATTAGTTACAAAGTGGTACAAACATATTTCATATTTGCTGATATTGATTACAAAAGATTGAAAAAATCTATCAACCCATCATTGAATATGAATATTATTTATTATATATATTACCTGTTGTTTTTGATAGGCAGTGTCAGGCTGAATTTTGCTCTCTAGCAAGATAGTTCCATCACTCTCGGCCCTGACTAACAGTGACGTTCCCTTGAGCCTATCAATGTAAGAGGAGGACACATGCCCCGTTCCACGATCGTCCCACTGTCTGTCTGCATTTAATGCATACAACTTAACTCTTCTGCGTGTGTCTGTCATGATGGGAAGCTAATTTGGTCACATAAAATAACAATATCATCAGCAACCAAGCAGCATTCCTCCCACCCTTGGCACGCACAGCTCCTCAAAAGTGAGAGCAAATGAATAAGATCCAAAGTAAAGGAATATGTACCTCAGCAACTAGCGTACCAATGTAGAAACTAGCAATCACAAGTTCATGTCTCGGATATGAAAAAAGCACAACCTTTTTCTTATCTATCTCTCAGTGTAGCAGCTTGTAATTATTCTTATAAAGCACATATTCATCAGAGTCACTTGAGCCAATCATAGGTGGATATGTATGAATAAATGTCGCAAAATCCTTCTGAGGAAGTAACTTGGTCGCGTCGAGTCCTGCGTCCGTTGAAATATTAAGACCTAATCATAATTCAAGGTTATCGTCGTCGTCGCGCGCGCGCGCGCGCACACACACACACGCGCGATAAAGAGACACACAACGAGCGCCGTGTATTTATACCGCGTCGTGTAGCGTATAGCCTTTCGTCGTCGAGTTGCTGGTTGCTGCTGCTGTGGCCCTTGCGATGCAGACGGTGAGAACGAGCACAGATACTCTCGCACAGAGAGAGGGAGAGATAGAAACGGACTCCGAAATTGCAAAACAGCGCAGCGTGCGTGTAACGGACCTTTCTTCCTTAATCAGCTGTGTAGGTGTGTCGGCGTGTGGGTAGGCCCTGCACAGCCCTCTCTTTCTCTCTATTTGTTTACCGCACTCGCGAAAATGTTTACGCGCCTCGTTGCATAAGCTCGTTGCAGAGAGATAGTCGGAGAGGGAGAGCCACTAACGCGTCGCAGTCGTTCCTTATTCCTCCTGTTCTCTTCTTCTCCTCCTCGCGATGCTCGAGCTCCGAGCTCTCCGATGGCACGTCTCTCCCTAGCGGTGCGCGCGCGGGAAAGCCGAGCAAAGGAGAGAGAGAGAGAGAGAGAGAGAGAGAGAGAGAGAGAGAGAGAGAGAGAAAGAGAGGGACGACTCTAGCGGCAGCAGCAACACAACGGCTTCGTTTCCCTCGCGGCGTGTGCGTGGCCGATGCGCTCTGATCCAGCCGGCTTCTCTTCCTCTTCGCGTAGACGACGCTCTCTCGGGGAGTACGAACTTTCTCCGATGACGATGTCCGCGCGATCGCTCCCTCTCTTCTGTTGCCGAGAGATACTTTATACACTCGCACACGGGGTACACTCTTCTATATAGTTATAGCTTGTGAGCAGTGCAAGCTGTCTCCGACTCCTAACTCTGTAGGTATAGTGTAGCCATCAGCCGCCGCCGCCGCCGCCGCCGAAGACGACGATCAAGAGAGAATCAGAGCGGCGCCGTGCGTGCGCGTGCGACTGCGAAACGACGACGACTCACGACAGTAGAGACACGGTCCTCGCGGTGGTTAGAAGGAATTACTTTGGCTTGCGGCTACCGCTAGTCCGCTACTCGCTCGTCGCTACCAAACCATCAACTATATGCGCCGCCGAAGCATACACACTCTGTGATACATATACTTATCTCGCTCGAGCTACGAGCACTGCTCACGTTTTATAAACAAACGCACAGGTGTATACACTCTATATATATATATATATATATATATGTGTGTGTGTAAATATATATATATATATATATATATATATATATCTTTATGTTTATTGTACAGAAATTCAGCGATCCGCTCTCTGGGACTTCGAGGAGAGCAAGAACTTTGGCAGTCGTCGGTCAGGTAGTAGCGTACGGGTTGCCGCTCGCTGCGAGCATAGCTCTATCTCTGATGCCTGATGTAGAGTCTTTCGCGTTATTCTTCGACAACTTCAAATGGCGCGCACCGTTGGTCGTTTTCGGATCTGCTGATACTTCGGATACTCTTCGGAAATGACTCTAATCTTTCCCAGGTTGCAGCCACCACTATTTGGATTTAGGGGTTGAAATTTCACGAGGCACTCGTTCGGACACGCACAGCCACAACACAACACTCCGCCATGTTAGATTATCACAACACGCACACTAGCGGCGGCAGGCCGTACCATACCTGATGCTGCTGCTCACAGCTCTCGTCCTCTGTCTCTCTCTCTCTCTCTCTCTCTCTCTCTCTCTCTCGCAATTTTCTCTCTTTCTCTGTTCGCTGTTGCTGCTGCTGGTGTGTAGTGCCTGTACGTGTATATATATATATTTATCCGAGAAAAGAGCGAAGCACTATATAGTATATTGCAGAGAGACGGGAGTGCATACTTATTATCTTCTTTCTCGTCGCGGGGCGCTTGCTCCGCGGCAATGACAACGCTCCGTTAGTATATATAGGTTCATGGCTTGATAATATTTATAATACTAGCTATATATGTAAATACATATGCCACATATAGTAGCTATGTGTATATATACTGTAGCAATGCGCTGCGTAATAACAGCATCGTCCGCGAATTTTGAAAATTTGGGTACTCACTCCATGCTAGTGCCAGATATCTATAGGTGGTTTACGGATAGGTATTATAGCGATGGTGTTACGCGAGGTTTTGTATAGAAGGCTTGGATCTTAGCTTGGATGATGAGCTTACACTTTTCAATTCTGAGAGGAAAGGGAGCCTTGTTAGCCTGGCCTGATGAATTGCGGGTGACGTCATTTTTAAATGACTAATATTGTTATGATGATTTCGGGAGCCAGCTTATGTTCTGTATCTGTTACTTTCTCTCCGATAGTTTGCGAATCGTTTGTCTTTGTTTTCTTTGATTGTTGATGAATAGTATGTATGTACACATATAACGCGTAATACTGCGTATATAGTGTTTGTTTTTCGAATATATTTGAATTATAAGCCACGAATCAAGTTATTATTAGAATCAGGTTGTAAATAAGTAGAGTGATAATATTTAACGCCACGAGAACGTATAGAGCGAGATGTAAGATTGTTTGTAAATAATTGATTTATTAAATTTTTTATTTATTTACATTATTCGAGTTATACAACGAGCTTATTTCTATGTGCATGTACTTACATGTTTTATTAATAATAAAGCTCAGTCAGGCTAATTTATAATCATGCAAGAAAATTATGAGACATTTTTTTAAATTTGTAAATTATTCAACAGGACTGTAAAAAAGTGCTGCAGGAAAAAATGCATTAAGCAAAAACATAATAGTCTAATAACTTCCTTAAAACTATTTAAAAACAATATTGTACCCATTCTTAAAGGATTCCAATATAAATGAATAAATGTGTGTATAAATAGACAAATATTTTTATTATAGTAAAAGAATTTTTTATATAGAACAGCTATTGTACAGTCCATTACACCAGCGTCTTTTTAATTCGAATACAGAAGGAAAAAAAATGAGAAATTTCTAACTGTACAACGAGATCTAATCATTTCGATTACTAGACAAATTTATGTATCAATATTAAAAAAAAAAAAACGTCAGAAGTAGCAGTTATTAGTAAAGAAAATGAAGTTTCGTCTTTTCGATTGCACTCGTTTAACATTAATGTAACGTCGCTTGGAGGAAGTCTTAGCCTTAACCTGAGTTCAAAGTATGAATCTTAATCCTTAAAAATTGTCCTTTAATAACGGTCATTGGTCAGAGCTCCCGAATTCCCATTTAAATTTGGAAAAAGCAAACGCAGGATGAGTCACATGACTGATCCTATTCTTTCTCACAGAGTACGCTCACGCAATATATCACACATCAAGAGGCTACCGGAGTTTAACCCGGTTTCCATTTTGCCGATTATGCAAATTTAGAATTTTTCAAATAATTACGAATCTGATAAAAAAAAAGTCTGCGGCTCTCATTCATCTTATAATTCTCTACTGCTTAATGTCCTAATCTCTCAGCTGACAATCGAAATTCATACAAATAAGCAGATCAATTAAAATAACAAATACGTAATTTTTGAAAAACCATTCAAAATCCATAAGTCGGCAAATCAGTACATCCGGTATCCGCTTAATCGATACCTTCTATCGAAGGATCTCTCGTGAATTTTTCCAATCTTCTTCTCCTCAGCGTCTCTTGCTCAGACGACGTCTCGCTACTGGCTGCGCTAGTTGAAGCCATATGACTACTTGTGCTCGAGGACGCTTTGCTTTCGGACGATGTCACGCGGACAACAGATTCGCTTGTCGATGGCTCCTCTGTCGGGTTTGTCGTTACGGGTGCCGACGGTTTCGAGGTCAAATTTTCGCTCGATGGTATTATTGGAGTCGTTGGTGTGGGAATGCTAGAAGTAAATATGTCAATCAAAACAAAATCTTAACCGTATGTAACGAAATCTCTCTCAATAACTCACGTGGCAGTACTTGCAGCAGTTTGATACTGCCCCATCATAGCGATAGCCGCGTCGAGTAGTAGTTGTACTCTTCTTAGAGTCTCTATTCTAGCCTCAACGGCTTGTCGCAGATTACCTTCCATTAATCTTAATTCCTCTTCACTGAGCGCGGTTAAGTTCGGTGGTGGAGTTGGTACAGGTGGTAGAGGAACGATTGGATGGAACGATTGTGCAAACATGGGAATACCTCCGGGTGCGACGATTGGCTGAAATTGGTTTGGTTGAGCGGTCGAAGTCGAGGAGCTTTGGCCGGGTTGTTGAGTTGTGCCGCTACCTGGTGGCGAGGGTGGAGGAGGCGGTGGAAAATTAGTCCAGAAAGCGGGAATCGGGAAGGGAGGAGGACCAGCTGCTGCTAAAAAATTTATATGATATGAAAAAAGTGCATTATTATTTTTTATAATCTGTTATTGAGTAAAAAACTTACGCTGTGGGTTAGGTCCTTGAGCAGGAGCAGGTTGTGGAGCAGGCGTTGGAGCAGGTTGTGGTTGTTGTGGTCTTGATGGAGACTGAGAAGTTGTAGGTCTTAGAATGTTGAGCCTACAGGTAGGACAGGTTTGTTGACGTTGAAACCAAGATCTTAAGCATGCTGTATGGAATATGTGATTGCACGGTAATTTCTTGCTTGCAGAAAACATTTCCTCTCTATAAAAAAGAATATTTAAAACATAAACAATAACTCTTGTTTATTCAATAGAATCATAATAGAATTGGATTTTTAAAACATACCTGCAAATAATACAAACATTATCAGCAGCTGCCAATTCTTCAGGTGTTGCATCAGGATACAGAGTATTCATGTTTCTGATAGCTCTTCTAGACATTACAATGTCATGGAAAGCCTTCTTGAAGTTTCTCATTGTATAATACATGGGTCTAAAGGCAAATAGTGGTAGGGTATATATTCTGACCATAATTGCAACAAAAGCAATGTATAGAGTGACCTGAAATAAGAAAATCAATGAATAAAAAATAGTTTAGTGGTCAAAGTAGAAAAAATTGTGATTTACCTTTAATAAACCGATGATCAGTTCAGTGTACAACAAAAATACAGGTTTGTTATCCCAAGGATTATCTCTTTGTAAGTCAATTGTATGAAGTATGTATTTGATGTTTATATTTAATACAACGGTGATTAGTAAAGCATATTCGAATCCAAACACTAATTGAACCGAAGCACCTTTGGCAATTGTTGAAGTATACGCATAATCAAACATGGCTAAATTTATAGAATATAGTAGGGCTAATAATGTTCCTACTCTCACATGAAACAGCCATGTTATTACAGGACTTCTTTCCATCTGGAAAATTAAATAAATAAGATTATGACTTGTATAGTGCTATGAATAATTAAGCAGTTAGAAGATACTTGCATAATCAACTCGGTCTTCAGCAAGCCAGTGAAATGATTTCAAAAATAAAAGTAGCGTAAATAATGCAATAAACTTTGGACTAAAGTCATCTCTAAAAACAGTGAATGCCAAGCAAGTTTCTGTAACCGCATACCAAAGTTTTTCCATCAAGTGCTAAACAAAAAGTTTGAATCCCATTACACGCATGTTAAAATTAATCTCAAAATAAAATAAAAAAAAATGTATATATGTTCTTACTTCAAATTCTGCTGCCCTCAAGTTTCCAAAGAAAATTTTTCTCAAAAATGTGTTGGCCATCAGAACAAGTATGAGACCTTGCACATAAATTACCTGAAATAATTCAGAATCAATAATTGTTTTCTCATTACTTATTTTTGGAAATAGAATATATTAAACTTTGCTATTATACGGAAGTAATGTATTGCTTATATAAAACAAAATAATTTTAAATAAAAATGAGTTGAAAAAATTTGTTTGCATACTAAACAGTACTTTAAATTATATTTCAATCTTTAATTAGACATCAAACAGAAACTTAGCAAGCAAAGCTTATCACTTGTCCCCTTTTGTTTCATACTTTATCTTGCTATGAACCTTTGTTCATCTGCTACCAGAGGCCAGAGCTCAGGTGGAAACAATATTTCTCAAAGCTTTGAAACGTGAAATTCTTATCTAAACTATCAAATTGTCAATAGCTATCATAACAAAGCAACTCAGACACCTTGAACTGCCGTACAATAAAAAAAAAAACCTGCAGAGTTAGTTCTCTGCTTCCTGCTCCAAAATCCCCCTATCGAAATCAGGAAAACTAAACTTTACAACTGCATGTAGGATCATATCCCAAATTACTAGCGCAAAAACGGAAAGTTGCGAAAATAAAAACAACTTACAGCCATGCTCGGATTGGACTTGGTTATGTAGACAACCGATGGATAAAACTGCTTCTTCTGGTAGTAGGCATTGCCGATAACGGCGCACGTAAGCGCGACGCTGATCAGCACGACACCCGCGGCCCTCATCTTCACCCTGGGATCCACCTCTCCGGCTTCAGCAACTACCTCTGTCCCGTGATGGGAGAAACGCAGGAGCTACGTTTATTCTACGGTTGCAATGCTAGCACTGCTTTTTGCTCCTCCTCCTCTATGTAATGGTATGTAGTGCACTAGCAGCTGCAGTCCAAATACATTCTACGGAGTCGCGGATTTTGACGTTCGCAGAAGTTGGAAGTTCGTACTTAGTCGTGGGGAAACTGCAACTCAACTAGCAGCAGGCGACGGACGAATTCTCTGTGCCAGCGGGCGCTGCCCGCAGCGCGGCCGAGCCACCAACTAGCTAAGAACATACGTGTCGACTGGCTGCGAGAGATACGTTTTTTCTGTAGTCAAACACTGTATACATGATGTGTGCGCATGTGTGAGTTATGCGTGTATATTTATACATATAACTAGAGGAGCGCGTTATTTATTGCCAATTTGATCATGGATTTGCTGAATTACGCAACTATTTTTCGCGAGTACTTAACTGAGTTTGTTTAACACCGGCTCGTTGACTTTCTTTCTTTAAGGGAGGGTTTTTACACGTTGCGGATGTGATGAATTATTTTAATAACATTGTTGTGTTCTTGTCGATGCGGTTTCCAGAGTTTAAATGATATTGTCGTCCAGCATTTGGACAGACGGTGGTACGCTATTGGTCGCGGAATGCGCGCTCATCAGTATTCGTGATCATAGGCTTTTTTAAATTTGGAGAACCTTTTTTTTTTATTTCTTTGAGATATTAAGAAAACGTATTTTTTTTTACTTATACAACTATTTGAAGAGGATTGAGTATTGTTCGTTTTTTATATGTCAGAGAAGTATAGGTGATATGATGTAATGTAGAAGATCATAATGGGACGGGTAAGTAATACAAAATCCAACTTGTCATAATTATTAGTTACAAAATTACTTAAAGTGCTAGTAGATTTCGTGATAATATTATCGTAGCGAACATCATGTTTTAAAAAGCATATTTTTTCCTTGTACAAATATTAAATAATAGTTTGTCAGTTGACTATATAGAGTGTTCCAATTTAAGATTAAAACTAAAATTTTTGAAAACAGCGGTTAGAGTGTTCGCTATATAAAGCTTATATATGCAATGGACGTATGACTTTTGTTTGCTATAGGTATTGTTTTTTTTTAGTTGCACGAAACTGTCTTTTGTTAAAAAAATCACCTTGAAAATTGCGACTCTTTAAATTTTATCTTGAGCACTATAGTGATTGGATCATTGTGTACCAATGAAAATATAAGAAAACTTGGAAATATATGGATCTCCTACACAAGAAAGACTTTATGGCGTCGCCTTACAGATCGGAACGAGAAAAGCTCATCTCTATCAAGCGATGGAATGTCAGAAGATTCTTTAAGTTGCTGGGTAAAATGAACCTCAATAATTGACTAGGTTTAAAACGATCAAATGCACGTAAGAATTACATAGAAAAACAATTGAACCTCAATTATCTCCAACATGCAGACTCGTTAGCAGATTTTTTAGAGAGCGACAAGTGCTATCGGCTTGCCGACAACTATCTCATAGCAATGGTGTTCACGTACTTCTTGAGGGCGTCACTCGAACCGGATGAATACACACAGCAAAATTTCTTTGCGGCACTGTAAGCATCCACGAAATATTACAATCGATTCTTGAAAAGTTAGCTCAACCCTTGCCTCGGTCTCTGCTATAGATTTCTTGCCTACAATATGGAGGAGGACGAGGGTGAGTTTCTGCTGGCGGAGCTCGAGGACTGGCTCGACTGTACCGTCGCTGATCTCAAGCAGGTGCGATACGAGCTGTTCCAACGGGTGGAATACCGGGGCGCAGTGTCGCGCGCCTGCTGCGATATTGTCATGCGTTCCGCGAACCCGGAGCACAAGGCTTGGCAGAGGCGTCGTCATATCTATCACTCCGGAATCGTCAGTAAGAAAACCTGGTATAATGCTGGGTGAGCTCTTGTTTATCGATACTTTTTTTAATTTTTAAATGAACAGGTTGAATTGAGAATAACTAACTATTACTTTATCGTGTGTTTGCAGGAAAAAGACCGTTTGTCCTGTGTGCAACGGTTATGATAGCGAGGAGGAAGATTACTATAATTAGATGACAGAACAGAGACTGATACTCGTAGCGTGGACAATGCAGTGTAAATAAGACGTTACTTTTATTACTCAAAAGTGTAAAAATACATTGTAGTAAATTCATATTTTACGTTTTATCGTATATAATATATAGTGACGATTAAAAAAAGAATATAATGTACTATGACACTTGGTTGCTATCTGGCACTAAATTGTACATACATGGCAGATACACTACTCTAAAGATATGAATAAAAAAAAAGCTTTTCAAAAATATACACTCACAGTCCGAAATAATATATATAAAAAAAATCACGTAAAAATGATTAAGTGATTCTCTGTAAAGTACTTCTCTTGATTCTTATAAATACATTTCAAGTCTATTGACATCTTTCACGCTTATATACGCTCTCATTCACACCGATCATTCTTCTTTCGCAAAGTATCAATTCATGTGTCTACTCAATTGCGTCGATTTGAGCACAATCCTTGGACTTTGTCTTTTAGGCGTAATCGGCACCATTGCTTTCAAGGGTGTTCGGCGCGAATTGATAGCTGCTCTCTTAGCCGACAAAGTTTTCGCACTCCTCGGTGTTTTGACGTTGAGCGGCCGTTTGATGTGCGGCGTCTTGCACATTGCGCTGTCATCGGGCTTGTAGACGTTGATGTCCTCCTGCTGAGTCGTCATAGACGTGTTGTTGCTCGATGCACTTAGTATTAGCTGGTTCTCTTTTTGTAGATTGTTTACATTGGCCTCCTCATGGCTTATTCGCGATTGATTGAAACGCGTCGACTGTCGACGATTACTACTGCTCGCTAGAGGCGATGGTGCGTGTGATAAACGCCTACTTGCGATGTGCTTCCGCCGGGCACTTAATTCGTTGTGATTGTGCCTTTTGGTACCTATTGATTGATTTATGATTAAAAATTATTAATTAAATATAACAAGCACACAAAAGTTGAAAAAATAAATGTTTTCTTACTGTGTGGCGTTCTCGGTTCATCTTTCATGGCAGCTCGAGTCGTCGCTTGAACTCTCATTGATTGCCTTCGACTCACGTCGACGGCTTCTTTGGTTGGATCGTCGAAGAGTTTGGCTTTTGCCAGAACCATACCAGCATTTTGCGTCCTAAGCTTAGCCACGGATGCGCGACCGGTTTGAGGTACTGGGGTCAGCATCTTCGACTCCTGCTTAAAGTACTGATCAGCATCCTTCCATGAAACCGTTTTCTCTTTACGCGGTTCCAACGTTTTGGTTTCGCTCGGCGGACACTCAATCTCGTTATTAATTAAGTTTTGCTGGCTATTAGTCTTCTTAAGTTCTTTAATTTTGTTATTAAAATAGTGCGAGTTATCGATAAATTCACCGCTATGGAAGGAGGAAGCTCGTCGCACCGGATTTATATTGGTCTTGATGCTGCGAGTGCAATAATGCAAAAGTAAATAAAGACGTACTAATTAAGATTACCATTAATATCTGTCTTTCGAAATACCTTATAGGCGGTGATTCAGTGCTTTGGAAGACGTCGTCGTCAAGAGGTGCAAAATCGTCGTCGCTGAAGGATCCCCGTGTATGTTCTGCCGTGTGACTTATCAAAGTATTAAGTTGTTGCTGCAGATAGTTTAACCGTGCATTTGTTTCCTCACTACAGAACGTGACTTCACCTCCAGTCTCAGCCTTTGGCGTCTGATCGAGACTCTTGTTAGAGTCACGTTTGACCAGAGGACGTCCGCGCTTGAGGTTGCACTGCTTTGGATAGTAATTGTTGAGTCGAGGGTCAGGTTTAAGAATTGAATTTCGTACCGACGGCCGCTCAGACGTGTGCCAAGAAACAGTACGTTGGACTCTTTTACTAAGATTAACAAATGTTAATTAAACGCAAAGAAACAAGAGTTAATTTATGGGTTTTTAAAATATAAAGATGTTTACCTGACTGGTTTTTCTTGAGATCTTCTTCTTAAATTTCCGATTTTTCGAGCACTCGGCGATCTTATGACTTTGTGTTCCGCTGACCTTCGAATCTTTAACTCCCGACTGAGTCGCTTAGCTAATTGATCCGCGCTAGCAGTACTCTCAATACTTGCCTCTTCTAATGTTTTCTCATATTCACTCTGCACCTTGCTGATTGGATTGGCTGTCAACACATCACTGGAATCACTAGTTATACTCTTGAATTCCTGCGATATTCGTGACTCGATTGCCGAAACTCTGTTCTTGATTTCCTCGTACTCGCTTTTTGGTATCTTGACGTATTCGTTTGATTTCAAGTCCATAATTTCGAGTCCATTGGATAAGTTAGGCGACGAAGAATTCCTCAAGGAGTACGAATGTGTGGATTTTCGCGTCGAACTAAGGCGTTTACATTTGGCTTTGTTCTCGCAATTCGATGTAATCTCCTGTGAGATCTGCTCAGCACAGTCGTCCGACAGGTTGATATTTGCATCCATGAACACTTGCTCCAACGTCTTGTCACTGCCGGAGTTTCGTATCTTAGCCTGCGGCGAGGATAGGTATGGCGAGTCGATGGTCTGGGTTCGACGTCGCTTCTTTGGATCTGAAGTATTGTTGCTCGTTAAGCTCCAGCGTCTCTCCATACAAGGACTGAAGGACTTCTTACGATTCTCGAGATCTTGTTCACTTGACTTCTGTTTGTGACGCGGAACGAACCTATCCAAGCTCAGTCTTAGCTTTTTTGATCTATCAATCTTGTCACATACTCTCCTGAAGCATATATATGATGTAATTGTAGTTTGGAATTTTATTAAAAGTTGTCATTAGTTGTCATTCGTTATTGAAATAATACTCACGTTTCTGAATGAACTTTGTGAGACAAATACTTTTGAATTCCAGATTTTTGGTTTGGGCTTTTGTCTTTCAGGGGACTATTAAAAAAGGATGTTTGTATCAGCAAACCTAGTTTTATAAAATCAAACGAAAGCAAAACCATGCAAAAACATACTTTGGATCATTAGAGACTGGGGAAGAAAATAGGTATGTGTAACCAGAAGAAGAGCTAGTAGGCATAACTTCGAGCAACTCCCGTCTGTAATAGGAGTGAAGAAGAATGACAGTGTAATATGATCAGAAACATCAAAAACTCTTAGGAAAGTGTAAAATAGAATTCATGCAACTTTATGTACAGAAAAAAAAAATTAAAATACAAGTAAATAAAATTGTAAACCAAAAGTCATGCTAATTAGTTTTCATAAATCAAAATTTTCATCCATACTTTCTCTTTATATTTGTTGGATCAGCTGATTCAACTTTTCTCTTTTTGCCTGCTTTCGAGGATGGTGTGTACAGACTATGAATTGATTCCATAGAAAGAAGATGATTTTCTGGTATATCCATTCCACTTATAGGAGAATTATTTTTTCCAACCATTTTTTTTAAACCACTTAACATTCCTAAAAATTAAAATACAAATATTCTTATACAATGTAACCCAAAGCAAATAATTTTACTATTTCCACTAAAGTTCATACTTGTAAGACTTCCACTTCGATGTTTTTTCTTTTTATTTTTAAATGAAGATGAAGGATCAGATCGATCAAGTTCATTTTCAATACTTCCAACAGCATCCATTGAAATAGCTTCTGATATATCATCGGGAAGAACTCCAATCTTTTCAGCATTCTCAATTAAAAGCTTTGAAAAATAAATAACAATCAAATAAACAAAAATAATAAAAACTTGAGGATAATCACATAATTATGATTCTTTTAAAAATTTACCTTAACAATATTTAAGTGAGCCTCCAATCTTGACTGAACTGCAACCATGGTAGTTTCTTGGAGAGGCATTATATTTGGTCCAAAAACTCTAGCTAAATTGTCAATTCCCATTTTATTTTGCTTCTCGTAAGACGCAACAGTCTTCAAGAATTCCATGAGATATGCAAGCGTGTTCAAATGGTGAGGTGGTAAGAGTATGCAAGCCATGAGTAGTGCTTCTATCTTGTTTGTTTTTAACATTCCACATCTCACAAACAGCTCATGATAAATAAAAGGTATCAGAGGCTCCGGCAAAAATCGGAAGAACGATTTCAAGCAATTGGCCACATCTATTGCATTATTCTTCTCTCCTAGAGTACCTCCATTGTCCAGTCTTGCTATAATCTCCCTTTGCCTGAGCTGCGAACCAGCTTTTCTAAACAACCCCTCTTGGTTTGCATTCTTCAATAGGAACACTGCTGCCTGACTTACGAACACGGGTACATGAATTATCGCCCCAGATGAGAGATTAACAACATCCAGAGGTAAATACGAGAGTGGAGTCTTAAAGACCTTCTTCAAGGCGCTCGCGTTCCTCTCCGGTTTGTCCGTTTTCACGGCATTTTTCTTAATGCGGTACTTAACCCCCAAAGTCCGCAGATTACCCGCAACTATTTGGTAAACCTTTTCTTTGTGCAGAACGTCGTAGATCAACATTTTCACTGCTTCGGCTCACCAAGTTTCTTCTCCAGGTAAATTTGACGAAGATCTCATTCATCAGTCGGCAAAACTTTTGTTTGCAAAAGCGAACATTGCACTAAAGCGAACCAACACAATATGCATTATCAGTATCACTAGCGCACAAACTTGAAATTCCAATAATAATCGATTGATCAAGAGTTCTCTATATAGTATTTTCAAAACTTTCATTGATGATCGATGAAATTTCACCGACGTATTACGGCTAAAACATAACGAATGCTTGCGGTGTTTGCGTGTAAAAACGTTAAAAGCGCGATCTTAAATCGCTGCTATAAGATATGTTTTTGAACGCCACAAACGATGCACTAACCGCCAAAATGATAAAAGGTCTCGTTCTCACTGCAACTACTTTGGAAAAGAATTGCATCAACCAATATTGATTTTTTTAGTCGAATAGACGGAAAACGTCTATAAGAATCCAATGTTTGAACGAAAAATTGAACAGCAATTGAGAAAATGCGTTTGTTTTTCGTACAAGTACGACGACAGCAAAAGAGTCGCTCCCATGAAGAGCAGCTTTGAGGCGAGGGGGTGTTTATCTGTCAAATTACTTCTGCTACTTACATTAGTCTGCTTAATAACGTCGTGTAATCCTAATCGTTGGGCTATTGTTAACCTTTTGATATACGATGATTACGTTTATTTTAACCATCAGCGATCGAAGATCGACGATGTTCTGCACGATAAATCGAATTTGGAAATAAGTAGATCTATTTATTTTTGTAAAAGATGTAAGCGAACGAGCGTTTGTTTGGAATGGCGCCGCCGAAAGACAAATGGGTAAGGCGATTTGTCATATCAGAAACAAGTCGCCATAAAAAAGGCTTCACCATCTACAAAGTTACCTCGATGGTGAGTAGTTTCGAATCATTTGTAGCCCTCTTTTAGCATCGTTTTTTTTCTTTTGTTAAATATAACAATGTAACTCTGAGGATTTCGCATCATTTGTAAATTTATTTTTCAATTTTGATCTCACTGTTTTCAGATGTTTTTAAAGACATCCCCAGACGTCGTATCTAAAGTATCTATCTGGAAACGTTATAGTGACTTCAAAAAGCTGTACAGTACTATGCAATCGTTGCATTCAACGATGCAGATAAAGGAGCCCTTTCCACCATTCCCCAAGCCAAAGTTCTTTGGAAGATTTGAAGCTGAAGTAATCGAGGAGAGAAGAGAATGTGCTTTGAAACTTTTAGAATTTATTGGCCGCCACAATGCATTGTTTACCAGCGATGCATTTGTAAAATTTTTTGAAACAGATAATTTGGATAAACGCTTTCTAGATTGCTCTCAGTCTCTTAGCTCCGACACTTCAGATGATGATCGGAATGTCAATTGCAAAAATGGAGAGAATGGTATTACAAACACTACTAATCTTCCTAAATTTGTTTGTACTAAGAAGGTGAAACCAATCAAAGTTGGCAACCAAAAGGATGTAAAAGCAAAGCAAGCAAGTTGTAAAGGCAGTAGTTCAAAATCAGTTGTAGTCACTAGTTCTTATGAGCATTATCATGTAAACTGTAACAATAATAATACCAAAGATAGTGCTACTGACATTGTGGATGGACTAGAGGCAATAACTTGCGAAGAGAATGGTTCAAGGTATACAGATGCTATAAACAAATCTGTTGTTATACATGATGGCTCAGATTTAACACAATCTTTTAAAGAATCTGCACAATATATTTTAATAGCAGCTGCTCATATGAGTGCTGCTTTTCGGCATGAGGCGATTGCAGAATACGAAGAAGCTTTTACTCAGTACAAACTTGGAATAGCTCATCTTATTAATGGTATACAAAATGAAATAGATCAAGAAAAAAAAGTAGTGATTCAAGAAAAGATAACGAAGTATTTACAAAGAGCAGAAAGACTGTACAATAGGCATCTGAATTGCAATGTATCAGTATTACATAAACCTGTTACAGAATTGCGAAATTATAAAGTCATTGAACTTACAGGATCTGTTATGCTGGTTAAAGATGTACTTCAGGGTTTTATAAGAGTTATAAAGGTAATGCTGAAAATTTCTACCATTGAAAGAAAAATAATAATAGCTTAATATGACAAAATAAGAATAATATGAAAAATACGTTTTGTTACAGACTGTAGAAAAAGTTGCTGGTTGTAAAAAAGATATCAGTGCTTATATCTTACGAGGGAGGGTGCCATATATGGTTCAATTATATTCATGTATGCAAACTGATTCTACTGTGTTTTTAATCTTGCAGTACATGAGGTGAGATTGCAAATTATACGTATCTTTATTAGGATTATTGTGCAATGTTTTATTAAAATTTAATGATTTTAATAGCAGGGGAAAATTGTGGAGTTTTGCAAAGAATAATTATAATTCAGATGTTGAAAAACTAAAGCATTTGAAAAGGGGGCATTCAAGATCTTTTAGTTGTGATGCTGTTATTCAACTTGACTTGGTAGGAAAATCACATGTGCAAGAAAACATACCTAAAGTGGATATCACTGGTAAAGAAACAAATTCTTTTATTTCTTCAAAAAATTATCTCATCACTCCTATTAATGAACTTGCTTTAGGAGATACAACCGAATTAGTTAAGAATGCACAAAAGTTGTTACAGTCTGTCAACGCTACTTTAAAACGTAGTAATTCAATTGCAAGTAGATTGAATGAATCAGAACGCCTTTTATATAAACCAAACAGTTATAAAGAAGGAGAAAACAGTGTTATTGATTGGGAAAGTCGTTTAAAAAGCGATTCTTTATGCATCGAAGATAATGAAGACACTGAAGCAAGTGGTGATCTGAGTGAACTTTCTATAAGTGATAGTTGTACAGAATTAAATAATGATAAAGGTGTGGATCTCAATGTAAAGATTGATAATAGAGAATCAAAAGGAGACTTAAAGAAAGCAGAGAATGAAAATTCTGCTAAGTTAAGCAACTCAAAATTAGTCAATAAATTGTATACTGAAAACAGTAGTAATGGAGCGGAATCTTTTAAATTTAGTGAGGACCAAATTCAATATAAAGTAGAAAACTACCCCGTAGAAGTAGAGAAAAAAATGTGGGTGATTCCAGAATCTATTGTAAAGATTTGGGCTGCAGAGATACTTCTCGCTTTAGAAGCTCTGCACCAGCAAGATGTTATTATTTCAGATTTACGACCAGATAATATTTTAATAGATGACTGTGGGAATGTGTGTATGACATATATTGTACCTCGTAATGATACGGAATTATTACGTTTAAAAAAGCCTTACTCGTCGCCAGAGTTATGCATGTTCACACCTCCTATTTCAATAACTACATCAGCTGATGTTTGGAGTTTTGGAGTTCTTTTATACGAGTTGTTAACAGGTTTTGTACGTTTGACTTTCAAAATCGATAACTTTTACATTATCTTTTAAAAAAAAATTTTATTTACGATGTATTAAAGTATAAAATTTATTATTTACACTATTTTTTTCTTAAAGATCACGTATGATTAATAACTTTGAATACTCATTTTTTAAATAGCAGTATTTTTTAAATACAGTATTATAATATTATTTACAAATTTCGCTTATTACTGATACAATTGGTAATTTAAAAAAAATATATATTTTTTAGGATTTTCAAACAAAACATCCAGGACAATTTCATACACATTCTTTAATAAACATTCCTGAGAGTTTGTCAAAAGATGCAAAGACTCTTTTACGAAATGTAAGGAATTAACAATTTCATTTTGTACAGGAAATATATATTTGATTTACTTCTTGTTATCAATATATGTCATTTGTTCAAATATTTCAGATACTCAAATACCAACCCAGTGATCGTTTAACGATTCCAGAAATAAAACAGCATCCGTTTTTTACCAACACTGATTGGTTGGAACTTCTTAATGCTCAAGCCTGAGCCATATATTTATTTTAAAAATAAAAGAGTATTACTTAACTTATGCGCTATGTAAACATGTACTATTTATTAACTGTCAATCAATTAGAAAAAGGTTTAAAAAAAAATTATGTACACTGAACTTTATGTTTAAGAAAAATTAAAATTACTTTCCTCTAGGTCTTTCGGTTCTTGTTATTGCCGACATACCATCAACAAAACGCGTTTTAAAGAGAACATTAGCATTGTTAAACATACCATTTTTTAATGATACAACAATGAACTGCGAGCTTTTAAAGTGCCGCTTCAACATGGCACCGATATTCTCTGTATGCGACAAATCTAACGCAGCATCAACTTCATCCAAAATGTAAAGTGGTGCAGGTTTGAACAGTAACATAGCTAGAATTAATGAAAGAGCGACAAGAGATCTTTGCCCTCCTGACAATTCACCCAGTGAATCTTTCCAAACTCCACAAAGTGCAATTTTCACTTCTAATCCGTCAAGGACTGATTGATTTTCAGGAGGTTCAAGTTTAGCATCTGCACCAGGAAGTAAACTACTAAATATAGATCCAAAATCTTTGTTTACTCGTTCCCAAGCTTCTAGAAGCGTCATTTTCTTCTTTTCGTCTAGCTTTTTAATAGAATCTAAAATCTTCTTCCTGTCACCCTCTAAAATCTTTTTCTTTTTTAACAATTCTGTATGTTGCTCCTCTTCTTGATTAAGGTGATGCATTGCCCTGGCGTTTACTGTTCTACTTAGTTTATTAAGGAGACTTTCTAACTCTCGTGTCTTTTGACCCATTTCTTCTGGATTATTAGCTTCAAAATCATACATGCTCCCTAAAATTCACAAAATATTATATAATATACAAAACAAAGTGTTAATAAAAACATTAAAAAAAAAAAAAAAAAAAATGCTTAACAAATTTTTCAAATAGAAAATACCTTTTTCATTGAAGTATTTTTCATCTTGTTTAATCCACTCATGCCTCCGAAGATAATCAGCGATCTTATTCTTACAATCTGCAGCAGTTACTTTTATGGCAGTGACTTCATGATTTAATTTCTTTATTTCTAATTCACTTTCTTGTGCTTGTTTTAAAATGTTTTCTTTTTTATGTTGCAACTTTTGGATTTCAACATTGTGTTGGTGTATGGCATCTTTTCGAGCTTTCAATTCATTTTGGAATTCTTTAACTACTACATTTGCTTCATCAAGGTCGCTTTTAAGAGCGTTACCTTTTTCCTTTATTTCGTTAAGTTTTTCTTCCGCTTTCTTAAGCTGTTCTTTACCATTTTCTATAGCTTTTTGAAGTTCAGACGTTTCCAAATTAAGAGTTTCAGATTCTTGCTCCCTTTTTTGCCACTCTTTTCTACTTGCTTCAGCTTTTTTCTTTAACGTTTTTAATTTATTTTCTGCTTCTTTTAATTGTTTTTCTCGTATGTTATCCGCATCTTTTATCTGTGCTTCAATCTCTTTAGCTCTCTTTGCACTAGTATTTTCAAGCTCTTTAGCTGCTGCCATTTTTTCAGTTAATTCTTTAAGCGAAGACTCCAGTATTTCGACCTAAAAAAGATGTATTAAAAACATTATTAATAAAAAAATAAGAAATCAAAAGTTTTTTTAATGACTATCTTACTTCTGTTTTTAATTGATGGTGCGTCGTTTTTTGTAATCGCTGCTTAACCATATCCAACTCATGCTGTTTGACATTAAATTGTTGTTTTAGAGAATTAAATCTATCAGCTGTTTTGTGAATACTTGCTATTCTCGCATTGATTTCTTGAAGGGACTGTTCTTTCTCATTTAAAGCATATTGAAGTTCCTTCAGCTCATCTAATTTCAGTAATACCGAACCTCCTCGTGCAGCTGAACCACCAGAAAGGACACCTGATGGGTCAAATACATCTCCTTGCAATGTAATACACTTTTTCATTATATTTCTATGGTAAGCTACTTGTTTAGCAACATTCATGTCTTTACAAATAAAAACGTTTCCAAATATCCAATGCATTGCTGCCCTTGTTTCTTCAGGATATTCTATTAATTCAATAGCTGGTTGCACATTCTCTGCACCTACAAGATTTTGTGCAATCTCTATAGTTCTTTGGTCCATGACACGCCCAACTATTTTGTTTAATGGTACAATCGTTACGCGCGATTGCAATTGGCCATACTTCAGTATATCTTTACCAGTTTGATCAGAATCAACCATGACATTATAAAGCTGAAAAATTATAAAACTCATTTAATAATAAATCTAAATAAATACAGATAAAACTGTGCGTATAATTACCCTTCCTCCAGCAGCAATTTCTAAAGCATAGGCAGCTTTTCGATCTTTAACAGTAATTGACTTGCAAACAAGACCTTTTACTGATGCTCTGTTAAAATTAGGCTTTGGATCTTTGTAATAAAATCGTAGATTAGGGTACTGTGATTCAACATTATCAACTTGATCACTTAGTCTCCTTACTTCTCTTATTAAAGCTCCTTTTTGTTCTTCCAATGATTCCAGCAAACCATCCTGGTAGTTCAATTTGCTCAGCTCATTTTCAAAATTTTTCAAATCTTTTTGCATGTCCTCTAACTTTTTGTTATCTTTTCTGTAATCATTTTCAGTACTTTGCATTTCCGATTTTTTCGCCATTAGTTGCTGTTTATTATGGACTAATGTCATTTCACATTGCTTAATTTCAGTCTGTGCTTGACTGAGATTTTGTTTTGCGTTTATAAGCTGTTGTTCTAAAGTTGCATTAGTACCGTCATCACATTGCAATAAACCTGAACTAATTTTCTGGTAAGCTTCTTGAGCAGCTACAACAGCTTCCGAATCCAGTCTATCTTGTTCCTTTAATTGTTCAAAAAGTCCCCCTACTTTATCTATTTCTTTTAACTTGACTTCTAATAATTTTTCATCATCTTTAAGATTGCTTTTTAACTGTTTAATAGTTGTTTCTGCAGCTTTAATATTTTCTTTATTGCTATTAATTTCAGCTGTTATTTTGTGTTCCTTTTTTTCTGCCTCACGAAGATTTTGTTCTATTTCACCCAGCTTGTCATCCTGTTCCTAAAATTCAAATTGAGAATGAAAAATTAATTTGAATACACAGATAATTTTTAATTATTGTATACTTTTTAAAAACTCACAGAATTTCTCTTTTCAGTTATTTCAACAATCAATTGCTCTATGTTTTTAATTTCTTGTTCACCATCTTTAATATTTTTTTGTTTGTCTTCAATTTTTTGTTTGATTGCTTGAACATCTTCATTAGCTTTGTCACTGTTTCTCAAAGCATTTACATACTTCCATGCTATGTAAATCCTCTTACAATGTTCAAGTTCTCTTGTTACACGTTGGTATTCCATGTACTGAGCTCTTTCTTCTTTCAATTTGGCAATTTTAGGTCCCAATTCGTCTTTTAAAATCTAATAGTAATTAAAATCAATAAAAGTTAAATAAAAAAATTAGTTAATTCCAAAATTGTTACAATTGAAATATTTTTCAAACATACATCATTGATTTCACGCAGTTTGCTATCTTTCTTTTCAATAAGCTTCAAAGAGGCTGCTTTTTTGGTTTCATACATTTTTGTTCCTGCAGCCTCTTCAATCATAGACAAAATTTCTGGTGGTTTCATATTCAGTACCTTAGTAATTCTACCTTGCATAATTAAAAAGTGTGGATTGTTTACATTCAGTTGCACCGAGCAAAACATATCTTGAACTCTTTTGTTTGGTACATTAGAACCATTAATCATATACTTATTTTTTCCATCTATAACAACTTGTCTTGTTACTGTTATCTCCTCATAATCTTCATATCCCATAGGAGATGATTCTCTGTTGCGATTGTCAAAGACTATCGTTACACTAGCTTTTTTTACGCCGGCTTGACCAGATTTGTAAACAAGCTCTTGCAAATTGCTTGCTCTCACCTAGGAAGAATAGTATTTTATTAGAAATCAATGTTATTATTACAGGATTATAGAAAAAATTAAAAAATATAAATATGTAGTTTAATACAATATTACTACACCCAAATAGATTTAAACCATTTACAAAAGTAAGGCTATGTCTACTAGATGATAATGAAGACAATCTTTGACTCGGTGAGTTGTCAATCGTAAAATAAAACATTTGTAATACAGCAAATGCTTATACATTACATTTGAGAGATTGGAGATCCCCAGAACGAAGCATATCGAGTCGAGAATGTTGGATTTACCGCTACCGTTCAAACCAGTGATAGCATTGAATTCCCGATCAAATCCATTGATCTCGACCCTTTTTCCATAGGACTTGAAGCCCTCGATCACCATTGACTTTATATACATTTTTGCGATGCTTCTCTCGACGTCTAGTCATCAAGAGTCGACCAGTACGGATTTTACAAAACACGATTTCGCGGCAAAAACAAAAACCGCGAGCTGTTCAGAGAACGAAAACACACGCCATTGTCGCGCGCCAACCGCAGTCCACACTACACTATAGCATATACTATATAGTAGCCGCCAACGGATGAGGTTTTGCGCATGTGCAATATGTACGTTACTACGTCACTATGCGTTGTTGAGACGCTGATGTGTGGAAAATCATTAGTTATAATGAAATCGAGATACATATTGGATGATTTCATCTAACCTGCGCTTATACCAACTTATTGTAAAATTGAACATTATAGATCTACAATTAAATATTTCAATATCCTTGATGAGACTCAAAAATTTTGAATATTCGGATGCTTCTATTGGTGGATACACAAGTGGAGTGGGTAAACTGATACCAATGACAGCAGAGAAACGAAAACCGAGTTCAACCAATGGTACGCGTGCATATACTCTTTTTCCCGCCGCTTTTCTCATGCACTTGGTGAGTTTTGTTCTCTGGTCGAACAGCGTTTCCAGAGTCTGATCATTGTTTTGATAAACTTTATTGCTAAGTTGTTTTGTTGAAGACTTTTTTTTTAAATAAGAATGGAAGGTTTCGATCATGGATCTGTCTATTATTCGGACAATTTCGGTGCCGAAGAACCGCAAGACGGAAAGGCTCAGAATTTTCAGGTGTACAAGAAGAAGTTCAAAGAGTTCATTAGGAAATTTCACGAAGGAAAATTCAACTACAAATACAGGTAAGATTAATGTTTTGCTTATTTTATTGCACACCATAACATGGATTCTTAAATTATACCTACCGATTCGTTTGTTGACTTATACAGGGATACCTTGAAACGAAACTATAATTTGAAAAAGTACTGGATCGAAATAAACTTGGAAGATTTGGTAGCCTATGATGAATCTCTGGCAGAGAGTATTAGCAAGCACCCTACTGAGTATTTACCCATTTTTGAAGAAGCTGCAAAAGAAGTCGCAGATGAAATTACAACTCCAAGACCAGTGGGAGAGGAAAAAATGGAAGATATCCAAATTCTTTTGTCTTCAGATGAACATTGCATTTCTTTGAGAGGAATGAGAGTGAGTTTTTTTTTTAAAGTTGCATGTCATACATGACAGTAGATTTACTTTTGTAAAATTTATATTCTTAAATTTTAGCATGACACAGTTTCTAAGCTAATAAAAATTTCGGGTATCGTAATCTCTGCTTCTGGTGTCAGAGCAAAAGCTACAAAAATTTCCATCCAATGTAGATCATGCAGGAATGTGATACCGAATATTCCAATAAAACCAGGTTTAGAGGGATATCCAATGCCGAGGCAGTGCACAACGTAAGTTATAAAAATGTTTACTCTAAAACATTTTTTTTCTAAAGCACTTATTTCACATCTTTGTGTGTATACAGGGAACAGGCTGGTCGCCCTAAATGTCCATTAGATCCTTTCTTCATTATGCCAGATAAATGTCAGTGTGTTGATTTTCAAACTTTGAAATTGCAAGAGCTTCATGATCATGTACCACTAGGTGAAATGCCTAGACATGTCCAGCTATATGTTGATAGGTATTTGTGTGATCGTGTTGTGCCAGGAAACAGAGTTTTAATTCTTGGTATACTATGCATCAAAAAAGTTTCAAAAGCAGGTACTAGGTCTGGAAGCAAAGATAAAGCCCTAGTTGGTATTCGAGTCTCTTATGTTCGTGTAGTTGGTATTGCTGTAGACGGAGAAAATTCTGGAAGTGGTGAGTCTAAATTTTCAATGGATTATAATTATATAAGTTTAGTCACAAGTTTAATTATATTCTCATGTTATTTCTGGTTTCAGGTATCGTTTCTACTCAACCAGCAGTTTCCAATGAGGATGAAGATATGTTCAAGCGCTTAGCAGCAGATCCCAATTTATATGAGAGAATCACAAAAAGTGTGGCTCCTAGTATCTATGGAGCTACAGATATGAAAAAAGCTGTGGCATGTTTGTTATTTGGTGGATCGAGAAAGAGAATGCCTGATGGTTTATGCAGAAGGGGTGATATCAATGTGTTGATGCTTGGTGATCCAGGTACAGCCAAGTCCCAGCTTTTAAAGTTTGTTGAAAACGTAGCTCCAATTGGTGTGTATACATCAGGAAAAGGAAGTTCTGCTGCTGGTTTGACTGCCTCTGTAATGAGAGATCCAGCAACAGTATGTATACAAATAATTATCGTCACATTTTAGGAATTCAAGTAAAATGTTCCTTTAAAGTAAAAGAATTATTATGCTTTGTAGCGTAATTTCGTAATGGAGGGAGGTGCAATGGTCTTGGCGGATGGTGGTGTTGTTTGTATTGATGAATTTGATAAAATGAGAGAAGACGATCGTGTAGCCATTCATGAAGCTATGGAGCAGCAGACCATTTCTATTGCCAAAGCTGGTATCACTACTACACTCAACACACGATGCTCTATTCTGGCAGCAGCTAATTCTATCTTCGGTAGATGGGATGACATGAAAGGTGAAGAGAATATTGATATGATGCCGACAATCCTCTCACGTTTTGACATGATCTTCATTGTGAAAGATGAGCATGAGCAAGATCGTGATATTACTCTTGCAAAACACGTTTTGAGTCTTCACGCTAATGCAGAGTACAACAATGATGAACATGCGCCTGAAGGAGAGCTTTCCGTCTCGCTTCTTAAAAAATATATTCACTATTGCAGAATGTGAGTAAATTGCTTTTAAAATGTTCGTGATAAATATGTACAAATTAATAATATTTTGTCATTTTTAGGACGTGTGGCCCACGTTTAACAGTGGAAGCTGCTGAAAAGTTAAAAAATCGTTACGTGATGATGCGCTCCACTACACTGCAGCATGAAAAAGATGCTGATAAGAGAATTTCAATTCCTATTACCGTTCGACAATTAGAAGCCATTATTCGAATTTCGGAATCTCTGGCAAAAATGAGACTGCTGCCTTTTGCTAATGAAACTCAAGTCGATGAGGCTCTTCGGCTTTTCCAAGTATCAACAATGAGTGCGGCTACATCTGGTTCTCTCGAAGGTAAGTAACAAAACAGAACTTGTTGTGTAATTTTATCTTTGAATATCATTTGATTGCTACATTTGAATCCCAATAGGTATCGAAGGTTTTACATCAAATGAAGATATCGAGATGTTAACTCGTATAGAAAAACAGCTGAAACGACGATTTGCTATCGGCACTCAAGTTTCGGAAAAGAATATCGTCAGCGACTTTGTCAAACAGAAGTATCCGGAACGGGCGATCTACAAAGTTATTTATACAATGCTCCGCAGAGGAGAGTTGCAACATCGCTTGCAGCGAAAAATGCTGTACCGATTATTTTAAATGGTAGGAAAGTTTTTATTCTTTATTTTAAAAAATAAATGTGCATTCGTTCACCAATAATTAAGGAACGATTGAACATTTTATGTGTAAATTATTAATGATTTTATATAAGCAATATTGTAATTGAGATATTCGTATTATTTAAGTCTCTAAACAATTGTGCCTTTTTCTTCTTTCAATTGTTTTCTATTTTTCGCATAAGCAAGATTTTTTATTTTTTGATATCCCTGTTGTACAGGAAAGTAAAATTTGTTTATATTAAATGGTATTTAAAACAAAAAATGAATATCAATCGAATATTTATTTAACAATGATTCACAGTGAATAATTAAACAGATTGGAGCGTAAGGAACAAAGAATGTAATCAAAATATAAGCTGAGAAGTATGACTTCTACAGAAACCTTTGTAGGTAAAGGAAAATGAAAGGTGTGACATTTTCTTCAGTTTACCATTTTATTGATATCTAGTCGTTAAAAATAAAGAATGAACTTTACGACTAAGTCCTCAATGTGTCATAGAACACAACTTTTTATCGACTGTCCAATTGGACTAAAACTTGAACTATACATTATCAGGAAAATGAGTCTATAAAAGTAAAAATTACTCAATAATTTCGATACATGCACGTTTTGTACATGTGTATTTTCTTCATGTTTGCGCTGCTGGAGTGTTCGTGCAGCGTGATTACTGGTCGTGCCATGGGTACTCGGGATTTTTATCGAGGCTGAAAGTAATATAAAAATATATTATTGTAAAGCGCATCTGTGATATACAGGCAACGCAGAAGTCACAACGATGCCCGATAAAAAAGTGAAAGGATGTGCACAGAGTCACTCATTATGCACACCGCATTATCAAAGGCTTCCTACACACACACACACACACGCACATACATATATATATACACACCCTCACACACACAAACGCACGCACACACATACTCACTCTTTGTAAAAAGCGAGAAAATCGAAGACACGACCCTTCTCGCCCTTGTCCAGAGCATCGATTTTCTTCATCTCCTCGTCGGTGAGCTTGAAATCGAAGATGTCGATGTTTGACTTTTGCCTCTGGGCGTTCGAGCTCTTGGGGATAGCGACAAGGCCTTCTTGAATCGTGTGTCTCAGAAGTATCTGTCCGGGTGATTTGTTGTACTTTGCCGCGAGCGACTTGATCAGCGGCAGCTCAACCAACGCTGGTAGTTCTTTGGGGGTACCTCGATGCAAGTTGAGACGCGCGCTGTGCGAGCCTAAGGGTGCGTAAGCTGTCATCACGATGTTGTGCTCCTTGCAGAACTTGCGCAGCTCTTTCTGTTGTAGATAGGCGTGCGTCTCGACCTGTGATTGTTTTTAATTGACAGGGAAATGTTTGTTCAGTGAATGTTTTTGTATGTTATCACTCTGCGTGAAAGTACAAAATTGACAATCGAGAGAAATTCGTACACGATTCGTTTATGCATGATGTATCTTCATTTTGATTGTTACGTAAACGGTAATTCATATACAACTGGCATTCCCAGTCCAACTATATGTATGTATGTATAGGCGTCTTCCGCTTTTATCGCTTCCTTATGATTTTAAAATTAATATACCTTGTACCTCGCCTTTACACAGTCGCACGATTAATCATTTGCGTGCACATCGACATCGTGTACAGATCACCGAATAGTATACAAACTTTGATCGCAAAGCCGATAACATACGATACATATGATTATTATTAGGGTGAACCGAGCGATAATATGCAGTATGGAAAAACGATTAGCAAAAGAGTAAAATTACCTGTAAATTGCTGGGTTTGATTTCCGCGTTGTTGTAGACGTTCAACACCTGCGACTGATTGAAATTGCTGAGACCGATTGATTTCGCTCGGCCTTCCTTCACCTGTCGCTCCATTGCCTGTATGCGTTACAGACAAGAAAATTATATCGTTGAGTAATCTTCCCTTTTTCTTCATAAATAGGTAAACTCGTATGTAGGATAGATTCCTTACTTTCCAAAGCGCCTTGTGGTTAACGTCATCGAACAAGTCGTTGCCGTCTTTGTCCTGTTTGGAGGAAAGGTTTTCGCCTTCTTTGACGGCGAACGGCGTGTGAATCAGATACATGTCGACGTAATCCAAGCCCAGGTCTTTCAGAGAACGCTTCAGATACTTTTCCACGCTTTCCGGCCTGTTGCCTTGGGAAGGCAGCTATACGTATGAAATTTCATTTCGTGTGCATCGCTTTTGCAATTATTTAAATAATCAATGTCGATTAATTATTCTAACTACCTTGGATGTGATGAAGATGTCTTCGCGCTTTCCACCCTTGTCGAACCATTTTTTCAAAATCTTTCCAATGGCCGCCTCGTTGTCGTAGGAAAAGGCCGTGTCGATGTGACGATAGCCGTTCTCCAAAGCACTCGATATCGCCTTGTCCATTTCGTCGAGCTTGATCTGTACAGGTAAACATATAGACGTTTTTTTTTTTTAATTTAATTTACTAATACTTTACGCAATGAACAAAACTAATTTCATGCTTAACTTTCGAATGTGTTACACGTTAACTTTGAATTGTAGGTATACATACCGTCGACGTGCCTAATCCAACGGCTGGTATCTCATGCCCCGAGGACAGCTTGAGCTTCTCCACGGCTTGACCCCCCGGCAGGAGCACCGCCAGAACCACCAGACAGACGATTCCCAAAAACGCTCTCATCTTTGCCAATAGATTCACCAACAGTCAAACAGCGAGACGACTTGTTCGCCCGGCCACTTACGAGCGACTGTTTTTAAACGAGTCGAAGAAGGAAGAAGAGCTGAGGCTTCTTCTCTCGTTCGGCTCTGGAGAATGACACGAAATACTCTTACTCTCGCAGTTTAATATGCCCGGCGTCGAGTGCGCGCGCGAGCTCGTACAGTCTCGGGTAAAAACGCATAACTCTACCGTGTCCTTCCGTGACTGTACTCGTGTTTCTGTGTATACACGCACACGAGAGGGTAATTCAACGTTGAATTTACAATGCGTACATGCCTACACCGATATTGTATACAGTCGATTGGTAATCCCAGCACGAAACGAGTTTCAATGCGTCTCTGAAAAAAGAAAACACACACTCTTGGTCGCTCTCGCATCAAGGAGACGTCGATGACACTATACTATCTCCTATTATTATTTTCTCGTTATTTACGCTTGTTATGCTTCTCTTGCAGATACACCGCGCGTAAAAAAATTTTGCGTAAGATTTAGGAAAGGCATGTACCTATATAAAAGCACGGAATGTATAATGTGCGTATGTGCTGTACATATGCACTACAGGCTTTCTCGTAATAATAATTGCTTTTACCTTGGGCTCGTCGTCATGGCTTCGACTGCGCGAGAAGATGTACCAACTCGCCAAACCTGTCCTTTTCGCTTTCTTACTTACGAACGTAACTTTTATATTCCACTGATTTCGCGCGCACGATCGTTTATTCTGCGCGCGGACGAAAATATATTTATCCGATGCTGTGAGAGATTTTTCTCGTGATGTCCCGTGCAAATTGCTATACGCAGTTTCGAATTCGCATTTATTCGAATTTACAATTTTACACGCGTACAGCTGTAATTTCGTTTTGCGTTATGTAAGATTGGAAATCGAAGAGCAGTTTTTCGCTTACGAAGATAATGCTTGTAACTTTGTATGTAATTTTTAGTAAATAGCGTATATTATTATTGGCTTTGAAGACATTTTTTCACGCTAATAAAGTCACGGAGAGAATTTGTTCGATTGAGAATCCGTATTAGAGATTCTGTGGGCCATCGATCTTTGTAATGCGCGGCGATGTCAATCCTCTTTCCATTTTCTTATCTGTTGCAGCAACTGCTATACCTCTTGCGCAACTATACGCGAAAGGAGATGCAAAAGGCGCGATAATTTCGATTCGTTTATTACCTATATCTCCCTGTGGATCTTCGTTTTAAATGGTCGGCAATGATCTCATGAGAACTAGAAAACCTGCGGAATCGTAAATCTCTATGTAATGTGTGGAGGCTACTCTGTTACTTATTTATCGACCGAACATCATCCGGTTATCTGCGTTGAATAAATCAAGCCTACAGTTTTATGGTGTACAGTAGTTAAATCTGTTTTTGTGTTTCGAAACTACTCTGCAGTAGATACCGTGAATTTCGTTGAAGTTTACGGTTTAAAATGGGTTCCAAGATTCTCGTAATCGCATAAAAGTTTCTTACGAAAAATAATCAATTTTCGACATCGATGTGTGCGTGTCAGCAAAAATAACACTACTAAATCATGACGTAGGATTTCTGAGAAAAGAATTAATCTTTAACCCGAATAAGCATTCCTGACTATTTATAGTACCGAAAATAAAAGAAAGTTTGAGGTTTTTAAAAATTGCACGTTTTTTATTAAATATACATTAATATACATCGTATAAAATATTATTATAAAAAAAATTGTAACAGATTTCAATGACTAATTGGTTTTGCCGAAAGGATACTGAGGATGGTCCTTCACTCTGAAAAACACAAATTAAATATTTATACAGATTGAGTAGAAAAATAATCTTTAATCGTTTGTAAAATTGACTAACCCCTTGAAAATGGAGAAATCGAAGATGCGTCCTTCTTCACCTCTGTCGAGGTCATTCAGCTCCTTCATTTCATCAGCCGTAAGTTCGAAATCGAAAATGTCGATGTTCTGCTTGATCCTCTCGGGATTTGTACTCTTGGGGATGACGATCATGCCGTTTTGTACGACGTGGCGCAGTAATACCTGTGCCGTCGACTTGTTGTGGTTCTTGGCGATCTTCTGGACCACGGGATGATCCAAAATTTTGGGCAGAGCAAGGGTGGCATTAGTCTTCTTGTCAGCATCAGAACCCGGTGAACCCAATGTACTGTAGGAAGTCACGGCGATGTTGTGTTTGGCACATGTCTCGCGCAGCTGTTTCTGCTGATTGTAGGCTTGAAGCTCAACCTTAAGAGAAATTATAAAAAGTTATAAGTTATACATATTTTGTCATGGTTATTTAGTTAATAGTTTATTTATAAATTCAGAGGATTTTTCCCTGCACTTTACCTGCAAATTACTAGGTTTGATTTCGGCGTTCTTCATGATGTTTTCGATCTGGGCTACGTTAAAGTTACTCAGACCAATGGATTTGGCTCGTCCGGCCTTTACTTGGGCTTCCATCGCCTGTTCAAAAAAGTTGTGATGCATTGCACTTTGAATTTGTTAAATGCGGTCAATTTGAAAAATATCAACGTGAAATAATTGTTCATACCTTCCAAATGGCAAGATGATCGGTATCCAGGTCGACAATCAGATTACCGTCTTTGTCTTTCGCTGGTTCGAGCTTACTAGGGTCCCTCTTGAAGCCCGCCGCAAAGTGAATCAGGTACATGTCGACATATTGCAAGCCCAGTTTTTCCAGCGAGCTCTTCAGCATGGGCTCGACATCATCGGCTCGGTTTCCGAACGATGGCAACTGAAAATAAACGAATAAATTAGTAAAACGTTGATAAAATAAAAAATTGAATTAGATATACTCAGCAATGCTCACCTTTGTCGTGATGAACAAGTCCTCTCGTTTGCCTCCATTGTCGAAATACTTCTTCAGACTTTTGCCGATCGCTTCCTCGTTATAGTAGACGAAAGCGGTATCGATATGCTTGTAGCCGTTCTCGAGCGCAGCAGTTACGGCTCTGTCTACGTCATCCGGCTTTATCTGGTCAATTTGAAAATAAAAAAAGGTGAAAATCTCTGCCGTTTGGTATAATCGTAAAATTTCAAGTATTCATAATTAACTCTACCTGCCAGGTGCCGAGTCCAACGACTGGCATATCATGGCCCGAGGACAGTTTGATGATTTTCGTCGCTGCAGACGCTCGCGTGCAGACCAAGGCCATGATCAAGCCGCAGCAGTAAACGAGGAAAGAATCCCTGGGGTGATATTATTTTTCTTTTTCAATTAACCTGGCGTTATGTAAAAGTAGCAAATCCAGAGATGCGTGCCGCGAGATGCCCTTGAGATACGAGATGTAGTTAGAGGAGAGGAAAGCAGTTTTAGTTGTTTGTTATTAGCTTTATTTTTGTTTACTGGCAGGTAGTTGATGCTACTACAATAGCTGATAATGTGAAGAATTATTTTAAAAAATTGCCAGAGGATTTTTTTATATTTTATTCTGGTTATCGAGGGTTTGCTATATCATGGTAAGCGTTGCGGAGAAAGTGGAAGGAATGCGGTAAAAGGTGTCTTGTTAATAGTATGCGCAATCTTATGTATACAAACTAAGATTAATTACTCAAAATGTGCACATAGTATTTTCATTTAATATATATATATATATATATATATATATATATATATATATATATATAAGATTAATGTTAATAGAAGATATCTTAGATATCTCATTTTGATGATGAACTAAAATTTAATGCCAAAAATAAGTTGTCATAAGAATCAAATTCTTGTATTACAATTCGTTTAAAAGTCCCAAATCTTTCGTGCAAATTATAAGTTTACAATAACTAACCTTAAACGCGCCATGTTTACTCGATCACGTATGTGAAACGACTAAGCTGCGATCTGTCTTGTGCACATTTATTATACTCACCTAATTAAGGAAAATCACTATGCTGATGTAAGTTATTTCTCAACACTACTACGATGTTTTTCTAACAAGAATAAAAAACCAAGCGCAACACTAGAATAATTGCGGACAATTATACCGGCCTCAAACTCAAATGAATCTTTGCTTCGGTTATATCTATATTTAATGGTATACTTTATCTGACGAGTGAAAAATTAGCTCCGATTATAATTTATCGGACGTATCATGAGTGATTATAACAGATGACTCTGTCGTTTTTCAATAGTTTTATAGCTCGTAACTGATAACGTTATATAATTTTATTAATTTGACGGAGAAACAGCGGATATAAGATCTATACATGTTTAAAAAATGTACAATCGTTGATGATAATAAACTATATTCTTCGTGTATTGAATTCCAGCCACAGTCATATGTTATTATCGTGACGAAGCATTTCTGTATTTTGTATGATGAGTTATCATATATTAAGATTTTTTATATTATCTCATCCAAAATATCTATATGTCGCTACAATAATGCACGAATAGTTTTTATAAAAAAGCATAATAAGAATATTATGGCAGAGAATCGTTTACAGATCATATATTTTCAAGTTCGCGCGATAAAAAATCATTTTCGTAGAAAAATTGGGCAAAACTGAGAAATAAGGTATTCAAATACAATAAGTTATATATAACAAATAAAAACTCCGATTGAATAAAATAGAACACCTATACATAGCTTATAATAATATGATTATAATTGGCAGATACTGTGAAAAGATACATGATATTTTCATAGAATTATTACCTACTAAATAAACTTTGTGATTTTACTATCTCTAGACGCTTTGAAAGATAGAATGACATACTTTAACTTTTAATGGTATATTTATTTTATGCAATGCAAATAAAGTATTCTAACGTTTGTTCATCGGTAAATTGATTTAAGATCGCTTCTTAAAAGTGCGTATTTTTAATGTTTCATTATATTCAACTATAACACAATAATGTGCAAAGTGAGTCATAATTTGAAAATTACAAGCCACACCTACAACGTATGCAAAGTTCATTTTTTTCTATTCCAACATTAGTATTCGCCTATTAGTGGTATAATTAACTCGTTAAAAGATGATTTGTACATCTATAATTAATCTTCGTTTATAGAAGTTTTATACGCTATTGTTGTAAACAGCGACTTCTTCGGCAATAAACATATGCTCGGACTTCAAGTTCGGTTTCAATATACAATTTGTGTTTTTTTAAAATGTGTTCTGAAAATGTTGATCATAAAAATTCATCAAATCGACGGCGGAAACTCGCCTTCTGTATTTGACACGTCACAATGCACTGGAAAACGGATAATATTGATGCTTTTCAATGCTGCAAATAAAACAAGATAAGATTATTACTCTTAAAATATACATATTGGTTTCGCTTATCGAACTATTACGTATCATCGATTGTTATTGACAAAAGCATAATCTGTTTACGCACCCTTTCAAAAACTTGTAGTCGAAAATCTTCCCCCTCTCGCCCTTATCCAGAGCATCCAAACTCTTCATCTCATCTTCAGTAAGCTCAAAGTCGAAGATCTCAATGTTCTCCTTCAGATGATTTGGATTTTTGCTGGAGAATATAACGGCGATGCCATTCTGTACTAAGTGATGCAGAAGAATCTGCACGACAGACTTGCCGTGCTTCTTGGCGATCTCGTTGACCACCGGAAGTTTGAAGACGTCCGGAAACTCCTCTTCCGTTTGTCCCGGATGAAGCTCCTTCCTAGCGCCAGGAGAACCCAATGGCGCATAACCCGTCACTATTATTCCATTCTTTTGGCAGAACTCAATCAACGGCTTCTGCTGATGGTAGGCGTGTACTTCCACCTGTGCGAGTATGCATCGAATTGGTTGTATTTTGAATCCACAGGCTCTTTTTTAATTCAATTATTACAATAGGTATTTTTAATGCCATTTTGCTTACTTGCAAATTGCTAGGCTTGATTTTAGCTTCTTTAAGAATATTCCTTATCTGCGTCTCGTTAAAATTGCTGAGTCCGATAGACTTGGTTCGGCCTTCTTTGACTTGTTTTTCCATTTCCTGCAATCATCGAATAATCGTCGCATTGATACGTACAATATATACATATATATGCGTTTATACTTAGATAACATGACGACATTGATTCACATACTTTCCAGGCGGCAATGGGGTCAGTCTGGGTGTCCAATACGACAGATCCATCTTCGTTGGTGGCGAGCTCGTAGCTGTCCTCCTTGTGATGTACCGCGAAGGGGGCGTGAATCAGGTACATGTCCAAGTACCGTAGCCCGAGTTTTTCCAATGAGAGTTTGATGTACTTTTCCACAGATTCTGGATGGTTGTCATAGTACGGCAACTGCAGTGCACAATGTGCGTAAGGATTATTTGATCAATTCAGATCACATTTTTTTTTAATTTAGGCCACGATTCACGTACCTTTGAAGTCACAAAAATGTCCTCGCGTTTCCCGCCCTTGGCGAACCAATCCTTCAAGACTTTGCCGATTGTTTCCTCATTTTTGTACACGAAGCTCGTATCGATGTGCCTGATTCCTTTTTCCAGGGCTCCTGTCAGTACAGTTTCTAAAACGTCTTTATTCAACTGAAAAAATGATAGTATAAACTATTAATAAATTATTACGTGTATGTCGAATGTATGTACTATCAATATCTGCATCTATATTCTTACACCATGAGTCCCTAATCCGACGATGGGAAAGTTGTAGCCTGATGACAATCGGTAAACTGTACCGGCTTCCACATTTTGAGTATACGAAATTAAGACGCAACAAAGTGTCGCCGGTAATACAAATGAACTAAAAAAATATAACTTAGAATTATAAGTCTCGTGTATACAGATAAAATGTACGAACTATAGAACGTACACGTTCACGTTGAAATGAATTTTTTACCTGCTACTTCGCTTCATGACTATTCTATCAGCCGCACCTTTCCTGAAACTGACGGTCTTTTTCGAACGGAGCCTGCTTTATATAGTGCATGGAATGATACACCTTGTGTTTAATGCCTCAGAACTGAGACTATCTTGATTTTAATGGGCATCTAATCTAGTCAACGACATGAGTTATTCATTCGACCCATTAGACTTTCTTTTTCTTTATTTTTTTTTCTCCTTTGTATTTATACAGTATACCGTGGCTATATATGAATTTTATTAGACTTTGTAAATTTTACGAGACGTTGGAAAAATCCACTTTTTGTGCAGGATGCAGCTATCTATGACTCTGTATCTCATTTCGGCAGCTGTTGTTTTGGGATAATGTAACGAATTCTAAAACCCGTTTGCATATTTCCAAACGTCTTTATAAGGAACCAGGCTGGGAGAGATAATTTTTTATGGTATTACATATATTGGCACCGTTGATAAACTTGATTTTCTGATCAAATAAGTATAGCCAAAAATTAAGAGATGGATATTCAATAAATGCATTATAAACAATGTCGATGTAAAAAGGCAATAACTTTTATTATACGTGTTTTTTTTTATATTTTATAAAATAAATTATATTGTGTATATGGAGATTATTTTAATATTCCTATATTATTTACTCAAGTTCACTTTTGAATGGATACTGTGGATGTCTTTCGACTCTGAAACAGACAATTCATACATAGAGAAATTTTTGTTGTTGTATATGCTTGTATGTATGTACACATACAAATGTATTATCACTAATGTGTATCCTATACGTTTTGGTGCGCAATGTTTGGACACTGATCACGTGATATATATAACCAATGCGCTTGCGCGCAACAAAACATCTGTTATAACGGTTTCCATTGTTTTGATTTGGATAATAAGTAGTATAATCATATAAACCCAATGACATTTTTGCCTTTTGCACTAGATTGTTGTGAGATTACTGGTCAAATATAGTTTTAATTTACATGTGCCAAATGTTTGGATATCAATATTTTATAGTTTTTGGTTATTATCTGATACAACTCAAGATATTTAATTGAAGGATATTTAATTTATATTTTTCTACTTAACCAATATTTCAAGCGCGTGAAAAGATCTAAACGTAATGATTATTTTAAAAACTGCTAAATATTAACATTCAAATGCTAACTATTTTACCAAAGATATACTCTTTTTTGATTAACTTACCCTTTGAAGAATAAAAAGTTGAAGATTCTTCCAGCTTCAGCTTGATCTAAGGCATTTAATTGATCCATTTCACTGTCTGTTAGTGCAAAATCAAAAATCTCAATATTTGACTTGATCCTCTCAGGATTAGAGCTTTTTGGTATCACAATTAGTCCGCCTTGAACCGCATGGCGCAGCAGCACTTGTGCTGTTGTCTTGTTGTGATTGCTAGCTATCTTCTTAACCACAGAGTGTCCCAATAGATCTGGAAACTTGTCTGCACTGTAATTGTACTTTGTTTGAAAATGTTGTTTTGCTCCAGGAGAACCAATTGGACTATATCCAGTTATGGAAATATTATTCTCCTGACAGAAATCTCTGAGTGATCGTTGCTGCATGTATGCGTGCAATTCCACCTGTTTATAACATTTCATTCAATACAGCATAAGCCTGATATAGTTTTACATACGCATTTGATATTTAATTCAAAAATTTAAGTACCTGCAAATTACTTGGTTTTATTTCTGAATTATTCAAAATATTTTGAATTTGAGAAATATTAAAGTTACTCAGTCCAATTGATTTTGTCCGACCGGCTTTTACTTGCTTCTCCATTTCCTATGAAGTATCAAGAAATATAGTTTGAATGCATAAATGTTATGAGCTGAAGTCACTATCTTACCTTCCAGACTGCTACAGGATCAGACTGAAGATCTAGTATGAAATTGCCATCTTTATTTTGGGCTGGTGCAAAGGAATTTTCATCTTTAACAAATGCAAATGGCATGTGAACTAGATATAAATCCACATAGTCCAACCCTAGTCTTTGTAACGATAAGTTCAGAAACTTCTCAACATCAGATGGTCTATTGCCAAAATTAGGTAACTATAATTGTTACATTTTTTTAATATTGCATTATCAAAAATTACAACTGAAGATTTGTATCTTGATTTGTATGTTTATCATTGCTACTCACTTTTGTTGTTATGAAAAGGTCTTCCCGCTTTCCTCCTTGTCCAAACCATTTTTTTAAACTCTTTCCTATTGCTTCTTCATTGTTATAATTGAAAGCTGTATCTATATGTCTATATCCGCTATCAAGTGCACTTGTTATAACAGCTTCCATTTCATCTGATTTTGCCTGAAAATATGAATCATGATTCATTTTTTGTTCACAATATTATTCATTATGATTAAAGTTTATTTAACAACTTGCAGTTGCTGGTAACTCAAGTTGGAATGCTTACCTGCCATGTGCCCAGACCAACAAGAGGCATGTCATGTCCAGATGACAATCGAACAGCTTGCAACGCCATACCTCTTCTACAGTTGTTCGCCAAAAGAGCAAAGAAGCTGTACAGCTTCAAGGTAAATGTAATGCTAGGTGCATGAATACAAACACATTATTTTTAGAGCAACCTACTCTACTCCAACGTGACTAAGATTTTAGTGCTTTATTTTTAATCATTGCTCAAATAACGAAATTTACCTGAATTTTACTGATCAAAAATTTGTCAGAATACTATTACAGATTTGTACTAAAGTTATAATTCTAATCTTCTATAGAAATTAATTAATTTTTTTGTAAAGGTAATTTGATACGCAGTGAAATTTGGTCGTGTATTGTCTGAAGACGTTTGAGAGCGCGTCCTGAGCTGTCAGTTTGATTTATCACATCATAAATTGTTCGGCAATTATGTAAGGCAATTATGAAAAAATTCACTTATTCTAACTTGTCAGCGACAGTGAAGCACCGCGTCCTAAAGTTACTTGTAAGCACTAATTCGATCTACGCGACTAATCAACGCTAATGTAGTTTTCTTCAATTGACACACATTGATTCCAAGCCAAAATTTGTCTATATCATATATTCGTGCGAGCAGTTTGAGGTCCGAAGCAGTCGACCGATCGATCCGCAAAATATTTGAACAAGCCGGCGTCGAAGTCAATAAATTTTCAAACAACTCATGAATTTCGTTTTATAGGTATTTGTAAACTTAAAGTCCATCGATGTTGGGGAAAACGATACGATGAAACGAAAATTTCGAAAACGAGGTCCCCCTTTTCGAAGGCACCAGCCGCGACTTGACGTGCGAAAAACATCGAAGTGCCGCAGTGCGCCTGAGCAGCGAAGCTGCAGCATGCACTTGCACAAGCTCGTTTTGTATTATACATAGCTACCATATAGCGTGGAAAATTGATTTTCCATTTCGTTGCGCGCTTAGGATTAGTGCCAGGCGGTGCACTTGAAAGTTGGGAAAGTACGTAATCAATATCAGGCGCTTTTCCTCGAGCTTTGCCTTTTAAATCAGCGAAAATTTAGCGGTCAAAGCGAACTAACCTCCGTGCCTACGCATAGCTTGATTGATCGAGTCGAGAGTCGAGCTTTAAAGCGCTTATTAACCCGGCAATGATTTAAATTTGTCTAAGACGAATGTAAGGTATTTCGTGTGCATAGGTATTTACGAGCAATTCGTCAATTCTGTGTCTAAATCTATATACAATTACTTGCCTGTACATAGCCATGGTTGCTTATACTTTTGATGCGTCGCTGTTATGTCCTATACATATATAGAGACATGGAATACACTTATACATATGCATAGTTTCAGCTGTTCAAGACTATATACTTAATACTTAAAATTGTGTATAGAGAGCGCGTTAAAAGGCAGGTCTATCTTTTATGGAAATTCTTAGATGACAAAGAAAAAATACTTGATAGACAATACCTATGTTATTTACTGTATCCAAATTTAATTAGCTGACAAATCTTCCTATTACAATACACAGTGATTAAATAAGAAACAAATACATTATTTTTTAAAAAGGTTTATTAATAACGATCATAATAAATGGGACAATGTACAAGGTCATGAGATCGGTATGAGTATGTTATAGAGAGCCGTTGAAACGAACAAAAATAACAGTACACATTACATGTATCTCCAAGCATAAAAAAGCGACTGGTGCACCTATAAAAAAGTGCCTCGTTGTATCTCGTCGTTCTACAGCAATGCAGCGCGCGCGCGAAAGAAAAAACGGAGACCACCAAAGAATACAAGTGAGAAACGAACGTACAGTTCAACATTTTCAAAATCAATCGTTCGTCGAATTGTTACGTATAATCACAGTAGAGTCTATATCCATATGTAATAACGTTATCGACATAGAAGATAACCGATTTCGTTACTCAGCCCCGTATGACGGGCAGATGATCGAAGCTCTGCTGATGATGCAGAGACGAGCTCCGGGGACGGTTGTCGTTTTGATTGTGACCGTGGGAATAGCCGCCAACCTTAGGAAGTTGAGGGAGAACCATCTGACTAAAGTTTGTTGTCGTGTGCTGCAATAATCGATTTAACGCTTTAGACACAGGGCCAACTTATGGTACGGCATTAATATGCGAGACATTCATACACAAACCCTGGATCGTTCGCGGAGATTCCTGAGTTTTTCGAATTCTTCCGTCTCCACTTCCGGCATTTTGAAGTGGAAGTTCTCAAAGTAGACGTGCTGCAGTAGCTGGTCGCACGTCCATCGTTCGTCGGGGTCCTTGTCTAGGCATTTCTTTAAGAAATCCATCTGTGAAAAGGATTATTTTGTTATAAGAAGACCCAGATGGGTATAGCCAGACTCGCATTGACTTAATTCAATCTTCTGTATAGTCTTGTATAATATAAAGTTTCTCAATATTGCGTACTCTTTTACGTAATACCCAACTAATAGTTTGATTTCTCACCTGCAGCGTGGAGCTACTTGTCTCGGGAAGAACAGTCTCCAGCGGTGTGAGGGTCTGTGGCGTCGGCAAGCTGATACCCGCGAAGAACTCGTTCTGCTGGAAGATGGCCATGTGTCGCGGTAGCAGATCACCCAGCGTTCGTCTGATCAGATATAACTGGTCTACGTCGGACTTGCCTGGCCAAAGCGCTTCACCTCTTATCAGCTCGGCGTAAACGCAACCGATCGCCCAGACGTCGACTGGTGTGCCGTACTGCGTGTCACCCACCTATACAGGAATTAAAAATTATTAGCTTTGAATAATTCATTTACTTAAAGTATCCTTTGAATTATTAAATTTACATATATTACAACTCACCAGCAACTCCGGCGCCCTATACCACCTTGTCGCCACGTACTCTGTATAATTCTCCCCAGGACTGAGCATCCTTGCGAATCCAAAGTCGCAGAGCTTGACAACGCCGTCAGCAGTCAGCAGAATGTTTTCGGGCTTGACATCGCGATGCACGCAGCCCAGCCTGTGACAGTAGGCGACGCCCTGCAGGATCTGCCAGGTGAGCTGTTTCGTCATTAATTCTGGACAGCCGTGTGGATACTTCTCCATTTCGTGCAGCAACGTGTGCTCGCAGTACTCAAAAACGAGGTGCAGCTTACGCTTACGCCTGAATACCTCGAGTAGGTTCACCAGATTTGGATGCTTCAGATTCTAAAATCGCAAGAGGACACAGTCTTGATGTCGCCGTTAATATTTTTATCTATATGGATGGGATCGATGTGATGCGCAGTGTTCTTTTAGTCTAATTCGTTCCGGTACGCCAGTTGAGCGGTATGAATAAAAAACGAATGAAAAGATATTCTTAGATTCGCTATTTATAAAAATAATTACTATCGATGAATCAATCGTGTTACAGCACAACGGCTTCTGATATCTTTAGGATCACGTCCACCGACATCAAATTGCAAATTATCATATCTCCAAATTAATCAACCGGCCGGTAACACGAAAAAATTCAATTACTAAAATTTGAATACATTACGTATACACGTCAACGCAAAGGACAAATGCAATTCAAATTACATTGCTTTCAAGGCCGGTGAATAGCTCTGCAGTCTGCAGGTGATTAATAAAATAATTTCCGGCGCAGTTTGCCAATATACGCTAATTCACTTCCTGTTCATGCGCGGCAATGCTTTCTATGTTTCTCTAAAAAAGCTCTTCCCCCCTCTCTCTCTCTCTCTCTCTCGAATTACAAATTCAAATAAGTTTCGCGCGCAAGCCGAGCAAGAACGAGAAACCCGAATTTCGCATTATAGCGATAACCCCCTGCGGTGCTATCGCGTATGCAAAAATATACGAATTTCTCCTCGACGCTTCTTTTTCGCGAGAGAAAGAGAGAGGAGAGGTCAGGTTCAAGATTTCCCTCGCTGGGGCGCGCGATCGATATAGCTACAGCACACATTATCGCGTCTCGGCCGCGTGTTTCTCCCATGTTTTTTTGCGCGCTTTGCATAATTTCGTTCACGCGAACCTATAACACACACATGTGTATGTGCTTCCTGGATATCTATGCAGGACTTTGCGATGCATTGTGCGGTGAAGGAATGACGACGAAGATCCTTGACTAGAAGGAAAGTCATCGTCGAAGCTCACGCGAGCTGACGTACTATCGCGCAGCTGGCCGGATGTGACGACGAGATTTGATTTTGATTCGTATATTATGTTCTAATACTGCGCCTACGCTCTGACAGCACGCGATTTTTAGCTTGAAAGATTTAGCGATCAGCGCGACGCGCGAATAATTGATGATTGTGAGATCGATCGAGTGGCTGATAGACTTTTGTGCCTTTGTTTACGTTAACTTTCGCGGCTTTCGTGTTGCGATAATTACAAAGTTAAATTTTGTCTGGGGTTATTAATACGAAATGTATCATGCAATTTATGCCGAGTGAACGTGATTTATTGATATTGAAATATCAATAATTCTCGTGGATTGAAATATCAATAATTCTCTTGACGCAAGAAATTACTACGCGCTTTCCAGTTGCTACGTTTGTGACGTTGGCGATTTCTCTACAGCTCAAACGACAAAACTGCGCTTATTTTCATGCCACTTTTATCTATTTATTTATTTAACTAGCATTACGCTAATGTCACTACATAAATACGTAATATAAGTCATAGCGCTAATGGCTCATCAACGTCCGGTGCAATGGATAGTTTTTTATTAATCCATATAAATAAACTGCTATAATTACGTCTCGATTTCATTTCAAATTATATAGGCGAATCATAACAAGCTCGATTTGAGAATCAATTATCGTTCTGCGGAATTTCTTTCTCGCACTACCAATTACACACGAGAATCGGTAGTTCGCGTTTTCGCGAATCTGCTTGAAAATCTCTTTTGCTCGCAGCCTCTCCATAGCGAGTTTTCGGAATTTGAAAAAATGGCACGTGAAACGCAACCTCTGAAAATGCACACTCAAAAAGCGGATTCCAGTTAAAACCAGCGCCCGCATAGCGCAAGCAGCATCGTATAACTTGCAACCTGTGGTTACTTGCACACGAGGGGCGAAACACCTGCAGCGAGAGAGAATTATATCCGAGTCCGATAAGAGGCGCATGCACGCCAAGATATTGACCGCCGCCGTATTGACCAGCGGCCGGCTGCACGCGATTTTAACCGGTATAGACTGTATTATGAGCGTATATACGTCCAGTTGCAATATCAGCGGTATTCGATTTTTGCGCGCATGCATGTTTCAAGATTGTGACACGGCCTCGTCGCGACTGGAAAATCGGCATTTGCATGAACCGGCGGTATTTTTAAAGGCTTCTTGACTCGTATTATTTATCGGAAACGTCGTGGTTGATGCAGTTGGCGAAGGCTTTGTCGGGAGTTATTTTAAGAGGCGGCTTAGGTTGGAAATGACCGAGAGGCTTTTTATATAATTTCTTTTTGTGTAACGGAGAAGGAGCTGACGTGGTCTCAAGTCGTAGCAGTGTATACTCGTGTGACGAAGTTTTATTGCTGCATCGGAATGATGTTCTGGGGAGCAGGATTAAAAAAGTTAGAACGATTCAAGTTCACTTGCGGAACAAATATTGCGTTGCATTACAATTTTTTTTAATAGTTGAAATTTACATAACTGGATATTATATAAGTGTTGAAGATCGATGACACGCATGAATCGATAGGGTAAACGGCAATGAAAAATGTTTCGACGTAGCGCAATAAATCGTCGCGAAGAAAACCGTTAAGTAGTTACCCCGTGGTATTAGTCAGCCCATTAAGTTAATTACACTATCTCCGCGGCGGCTATGATGACCGATCGATCTCCCAAAGAAAAGAAGGATCTCTAATCCTCGACACACTCCAATACAAGAAACTCAATCTACACCAGGCTAAAATCATTTTTATTTATTTATTTATTTTTTTCATTTTTACTACGACGCGCGAGGGTATAGAGACTATAGAAGTCGCGGCAGATAAGCGGCACTGCTCAGAGACAGAAGTGACCAACGTAAGCCGACTCGGCGGTAGTCAGTCCGGAGGAGGTCGTTCACCTACTCGCGGCGGCGATCTATATGTCGAGTAGCCAGTAGTAGTGGTGGTAGCCCTAACGACGACTGACCGCCCCGCTCGTATATAATACTCTATAGACTGTACACGTGTGAGTCAGGGTGAATATACAATTGGAACTGTGTGCGAGGATTGTTATATATACGCTAGGCCGAAGCGCGATTCTCTTGGCACCTCGACGAACCTTTTGATTGCTGCGTGTCCACTGTAATTACAGTCGTCAACTTTTTCCTATGACGGAGCGATTTTTTTCGGCACAAGTTTTGTTTCTTAAAAACAATTTCGTTTACAGAACTGGGGAAAACCTAACGTAGAAAGAGTTGTTACGTATGTTTTGTTAACCCTTTTCCGAGAAGTAGTATAATAACTCGGTGTTTAACGCCTAACGACTGTAAACTTTCGTTATCCAGTCGATTCGATAATTCAAGAGAGAGAGAGAGAGAGAGAGAGAGAGAGAGAGAGAGAGAGAGAGAGCGAGAGAGAGAGAGAGAGAGAGAGAGAGAGAGAGAGAGAGAGAGAGAGAGAGAGAGAGAGAAATGTACAGGGCACAAACCTTGAGCAGCCTAATCTCCCTGAGTGCGATCTTCCTGATGAGCGGATCGTCCTCAGTCTGTTGAAACTTCTTCACGGCGACGAGGCGGCCGGTCTGCCGATCTCTGCATTGGAAGACGACACCGTAGCTACCCTCGCCAAGTCGGCCCAACCGCTCGTACCGCTCCATCGCCTTGCTAGGCGCCCGCGACCTGCACCCACAGCGGGTTTACAAAAATTTATTTATCGTCGTCTTTACTCGTACCTCGCTACACTCCTTTTACTTATTTTGTATGTGTGGAGTTGAAGCGTAGGGAGATGTTTGGAAAAAAAAGAAGAAAGAAAAGTGTAATTAGGAGGAGCGGGTCGTTAGGAAAAATACGAGCTTACAGATCCCACCGAACGATAAAGCAAGCGACAACTCGTTCTCACAGAATGAATCAAGACAAAAGATATGGAGAAGAGACAATTAAGACGTACTTCCTATACTTGGCGAGGCATGGCAGGGTGAACTGCTGAGTGAAGAGCATGCTCGCGCCGCGAGGAGGCCAGCAGCCAAACTGGCCTGCAGCTCGCCATTGACCAAGGGTCAAGCTCCCCATCGTTGCAGTTCGCCCCCTTGCGCAGGCGCCTCCTTTTCTTATGTACTCGCGTTGCATCTTACCCTGCACCGACGCGATATAGGCTTGCGGTTAGCGATAAGCTCGCAGCACTCTTTGTTTCTCGCCCGAAGAGTCGCGAAATCGATGGGACGTTTCCAGAATTTTTAACCGACCGAACTGGACTTTTTTTCTTAACAAAACCTATATATATATATATATATATATATATATATTTAATTTTCAATGTAGGAGTAGGGAGCTTTTAGAGTATGAAAACTTTGTACAGACGTTGGTACGTAACATTTTCCGTTTTCGTGATCTTTCGAATGCATTTTATAAAAGGAGGACACGCTGTATAAGTCACGTCCGCGCGGTTAACGTTCAGATGCAATCTCTACCCGACTATTATATGATACGAGGAGCATAAAATGTGTAGGTCGCGACCTGAACTTCACAGCCCCGTTATCTATTTGCGAGTATATTTATGCGACGGGTGCTCGAAGTGCATCTATACTGGAGTGTAGGGTACCCCCGCTGTTTATTTATGAAGGACTGCTTGGGTGAATGATAGTTTCAAAGTTTACAAAGGCTAATTTGACGTAATTGCGACTTCGATCATTCACATAAGTGTGTTTAGTATAACTCGTAATGGTCTTTATGGAAAAATTTTAAGTTGTCGCGTTTTGCGTACGCACGACGTATAAACCGGCGAAACTGTTTTACAGCTGATATTTAAAAGTATAGAGAAGCATTATTAGAGTCGGTTGGAGCGCGCTTACGGCCAACTAAGTGTATACTGCCTCAAGGTTAATTTCGCCTCAGAAGCTATAACCTGTATTTAGACGAATCGCGAGCAGATTTTTTTTAGTTTTACGTACATTATTCTGTGACGATTGTAAAGCCACGCCGATGCGGTGCTTACGGTATAGAAATTCGACTTGATTTGATATTCACAATTTTAATCGGCTACTAGGCTTACTTACCAAACGGGAATAAACTGACTGTAATTGGCATATCTCAAGTCATTAACCATATTCGGAATCGTCGCGAAAACTGGAATATTTGCAAACTCGACCAGAACCAACGAAAATCACATGATTGCTTGGAATTTAGCCAAACGCGTGCATCACACCGGCTGATTTAACATCGAAAGAAAGAGACTCTGACGCGCGCAAGTAACCAAGCAACCGCGTGCGTCGGGATTGTCCTTCTCTAACTTCAGATTCCTGAAATTTCTGCAGAAATTCCATCACCTGTTGCGATCGCTCTGATATATAACGCTCTCTAATATCAATGAATTTTCATGAATGAAATCGAGCGCGTTGCAGGTGTTTCATCCGCGAAACCGCGCTAGACTTAACTGTATGTAATCGAATCGTGTGCTTTTAATTAGAAATTACCCAGATTTCCTGAACAGTATGTCATCGACGAAGCAACAGTCCATGCTCAGTCAAGAAGAGTCGAAAGCACACAAAAGTAGGAAAAAAACTAGGAGCACCTATGAACAATTCATCCGCTGACACAACTCTTTACACACCACCGGCCAGACGAGAACTGAGCGAAAAAAGGCCAGAAACCCTGGCGGCTCGTGTCACGCACGAGGAAGTAATAATCTACCCTCTTAACAGCGATTCGACAATCAGGAAGCTCGGACACAGTATAAACGTATACACATACAATCGCAGATACGTACAGTAGTTGTAGAATTGCGTTCATGACGATCGAGCCTCTTCCGTCTTGCTCGTCTTGCCAGGGCTGTCGACGAAGTACGACCTCGTCGGCGCTCATACCGAGCGCTACTACTGAGGCCGTCGCCGACAACGAGCCGCTGGACGGACAGTCGCATCGCGATTTTATCGCTCGCCGCGCGCCGTTGATTATTGACAATCGATATTCCAGTCCGCGGGCGCCGTGTAACGACACACAGGACAGTGTGACCCCTTCTTCGAGCCGTGTGCTTTCTCACGCCTAAGGTGTTGAACTATTTTTCCCCCTTTTTTTGATGATTGACTGACAGAGGGACACGGGCGGAAAAGTTCGGAGGATCGCAGATAGGCTCGCGGAGCTGGGTTTGATGTGCGCTGAATGTTGCATGAGGTATGCGGTATCGACAGGTGAGCTGTAGGATAATTGTTGACGTGCGATGGTCTTGAGCTTCGATGCTGGCATACGTGTTGTAAATTGTATTAATTCATTTTTTATTCAGTTTTAGTTGGCCTGACGCTTACTATTTCATCGAGCCTTGTGTTCTCGAGATCTGATAAAATAAAAATATATTATTTAAAATAGTCCATTAGTGGATATCCGTAGACACTATAGCCAAGCTTTTATCGCGCACATATCATCTCAAACTTTATTTTTACTCCACGTTACATTGTAGCTCTTTAAGTACGTGTATCTATTCATCCATTTACGTATAATTTCTCTGCGTTTAACTGTTGCAGCACATCAATCGCAGCCAGCATCGATCCATCTTATATTAAAGGAAAAATCAAGGAACTAAACATCTGCGAAAGTAAATAAGGTAAATAAAATTTGGCACTGCAAGCGTGATTAGCTTATATCATGTATAGGAGAGACACAACTACAAAGGGGCGCGTCGATCGATCGGCTCGTGATTTTCCGATGTCAAAGTCATGTCTATGCTTCTATCGCCGGCCAACTATTCACGGGCGCGCCAGAAAGAGAGGATACGAGGGAAAGATTCCCATTTACGTAATCGAACGTTGTTAGTCGCGCGGCTAATGATTACACAAGGTGCCTATAGGCACAACATTCCGAGTGTATAAAGAATGAGTAGGGTGATCGTAGTTTGTAGTTTTGTAGTTAATATACTGGAGACAATGGCGTGTGATGAGTCATATAGTGAGGTGTAGTTATTAATTGATCTACGAAATCGTGAATTACGAAAATCCAAGGGTGTGTTTTTTTTTATATTTGGATATTATCCAGGATAAATTCGTTGAAAAGATACAAGGCTTCGCCTCCATAAACTATCAGCAGTTCAGAGCACACACTATCTTTAACAAATGCTGTTTGAATAATTCAAAACCCGCGCATTTTTCACACCGTATACAAGCTGCGATAAAAAACACGTGAAGCATACTGCACGGAACCTCTGAAAATTATCGCCTCAATTTCCGTTTTCCCAGAGCGCATCTCGTCTGCGAGACTATACATGTATAGTATACAATCATCGCGTGACTGGCATCTCTCTATCTCTATACATATGTATACACACGCGCTTTTCGTCTTTCAAAGGTCGCGAATTTACAACGCATGAGAATCTAATCGTCACGAATTCGAATCGTACCGCCATGTGAAAGTGAACAGTGCGACGTATGCGCGTGCGGGATATTGTTGTTTTGCTTGTATGTGGCGGTGAAATGCACGATGGTGGATCTTGATTTATTGTGTGGGATTATATAGTTTGGGGTCATTATCGCTCGTATAAAAGGTTGTTTTGTGTTTGATAAAGTATAACGTGAATGTCTTTTTTTCGTTCATGTTTATGAACCTTATAGTTTCGGTCAGAATCGGTAGCCTACATTTACGTTAGTTATCTGTTGGACCGAATTTCAATTCCTTATTTATAAGGTGAACTAATTAAATTAATTATTCACCGAGTATTCCTTTGCATCTTGGGATTGTTAAACAGTTGCCTTATAGAACTCGAAATATGCAGTCGTACCTATATCAACCTAAGTAGAATCTATTTGATTGAAGCATACACATCGAGCGGAAACGTTACATAAACATATCCGGCGTTAGATTGCATCATCGAGAATAAGTTTGTCTTTCAAACAGATCAATTCGATAAACTGTCAAATCATACAACAACCGCTTGATACTTCAGAACAAGTAGTTTAAAAGGTCTACTGCGACGAACAATCGCAATTCGGAACAACAGAAACGATTCCCTAACCCAGAACGACTGACGCAGAACTGTACAGAAATCCAAGTGAACGGCTAAAACAACAGGTAAAAATAAAGCAAGGTCGGTATAGAATATAGAAAGCCTCGTTCGCTCCACTCCCTGCAGCTCGCGATTCAAAACAATACGACCTACCTGTACACATATACAATAACCTGGCTACCGCACGAGATACAAAATCTTTCCATCGCAGGTACGTCTTCTCCGCCTGTCACGCGATACTCGCGAACTTTCCCGGAGCGTCTCGATAACCATCCGGCGCAATAAGTGCGAGTGCATACCAAATAAAAATATCTTGCTTCGCTCATAACAACATGATCATCATTATAATAACGATAAAAATCCAAGAACGCGCGTACCTCCGCGGTAGCAGGGGTAGTGTGCTACCAAACAGCCAGAGCTTCCTCTCCTGGAGCCATTTGTCCATCCAGAAACAGAGTACAGCTACTTTTGGATGCCCGGTGAGGTCCTCGATGGAAAGATCATCGTCTTTGTCGTCGTTGTTGTCGTTGGAGGAGGATCTTCGCAGCTCGACATCGCGTCGCGGTAGTCGGACATGTTATAAAGAAGCGACTTGGTATCGACTGACTGCTGCACTTTGCTTATAGTCGTGGCGGCGGCGACAGCCTCGCGACGGCGGTGGCGGCACATATCTCTCTTCGGATGGTATAGTTCGCTCGCGTTGCTTGCCTGGCTCTATAGTTCGTTTTCGTTCGACGTATGTACATTCGCGAGTTTAACGAGGGAGGAGGGACGGGGTGAGAGGCTTTAGTTGGTCGCGGGATCGATATAGGTTTGTTGTTAGAGACGCGGCTGCCGGCTCATTTTCCCCCCTGTTGGTAAGGTGGCTCTTCTGGAATTTGTTATGAACATTGCACGTGTCTTTGTTCTGAAGCTCGACGTTAACTTTTTCTACTTGCAAGATACAAAAGTTAATATAAATATTTCACATTCAAAGGCTCAATAAAGTTGGGAGTCCGCTATATTCTGATTTACATACTTACCCGAGCATGACATAGAAATGACAGTCTTATAACTCACGTAATAGAAGATGGAGCAAAATAAATTTGTATAATAATCATAGATTTTTATTTCTCGCGCATATGTAGTATCTCCTATATAATAATAATATCATAGCATACAAGTTTTATTGCTTCTTCTCTTCATATACATATACGTATTTATATATAATATTACATATAAAAAGCAACGGAGGACGGAATCGTGTATCGACCTCGGTCGACGACAAATATATTTCAACATCATGGACAGCATCGAACGCCGCTTCGCAGCTTTAGAAAAGCTCACTTCCTCTCGGTCTGCGCGCGGCTAAAATATACTTTTGTGTATTTTTGTTTACTTGTGATAATGAACTTTCGCTAACTCTTCATCTCTATATGTATATAGAACACTGAACTGCATGTGTGAAGGCACCGTCTGGCGCACAGCGCAGTATAGCGCGGGAGAAAGACAATTCGATCGGCAAAATAGTGAGATTATACTCGGAAATGCATTATATAGCTTACGCCCGGAACACTCTCAGTCCTCGGAAAATCGAAGAGCTATTGGTTGGCAGTTTATCGAACGACCCGGAAGTGTCGATTTAGGAGAACAAACGCTTACTATATATCGTCTATATGGATTCAGGATCAGACGCTCTTGGCGTTACGCTGCGTCGCCGAGCTGGACGACGTCTTGGGCTTGTCGCTGTCGGTCGTGTCGCCGCGCACGGTGAAGGTGACGTAGTAACGCTTCGTGCGGTCAAGCTTCTCCGAGGGAAGAGCGATCACTTGTTTCTCCTCGCCGTGCGTCACTTCCACCTGAAAAGCGAAAGCAGATCAGTAGTGAGATGCGCGTTTGATCGGACAGGGGAAGACACCACGACAATATGTGCATATATCATTGATCGGCAAGTCAGGGCTCGCTGTTAGTTACCGTCATCTGTCCCTTGCCACGTCCCTCGATCCTCGGAAGAAGACTCGGTCGTTCTTGGCCGCCTCCACCTACTGCAATTATAGTCTAAAATCAAACATTGCAATCCTGTTTCTACGAGCAGCTACATACGTAATGCCAAGTAGATGTAATAGAAGCGAGAAAGCTACACTGAGTGACGATGAACAACTATACGTCGCTAATTCAACATATGCATTGCGTGGAAAAGGCTCAACGTACGGTACGTGTATATCGGTACGGAGGTGTAGGCACTTGTTGCGTGGTGACAGCGGTGGGTCTTTTGGGTACACTGCTTTGCCTCGGTGCACCAGTCTGGTGTCGTCGGCCGCCTCTGCAGCCTTCGCAGTTGCTCGTACAGAAATGTCTCAAAGTGTCTGCGCAAACAATTTATCCCGTGTAATAAATGTATATGTACTTGACAGACGAGATTTAATGAATGATATACCGACCTAAAAGTATACGGCTGATCGTATCTCGCCACACCGAGCGCTGGTCCACTCATGCCGGCCTTGTGAAACGACTCCACCTGGAACAAGACGAAGTCTCCGTCAGCCAAACAATTCTACAGACTTCTATACTCGTCTATAAAAATCTACGAAACACATTCCTTTTTTACCTGTCGCTTGACGAGGACGTTCTCGTTGGCGCGTCCGTGTCTTATCTGCAGCCTCTTGAGCTCCATCAGCTGGAAGAAGATCTTGCGCTCGAGGTGGTAGCGCCTGAGACTGATCTGCACGTCGCGCGTTATCGTGTCCATGTGCAGAGCCTGCTGGCGCTCGCTGTTCGGGCAGCACTTGATCGTTCGCCGAGGTATCCGCGAGACCCGGGGACTCGGCTCGATTCCGCTGTCGCGACCACCACTGTCGCGCCGCTGACGCAGGTGGTGCCGAGGACTCGGCAGTCGGCCCATTCGCACGTGCGACTTCGTCTGCAGCTATTGGATCGACCATCGATTAGTGAAGTTTAAAACTCGTTTATGTTGCAGATGAATCGACCTCACCTGTGGAAGCGAGTCGACGGCGGAGGTCCTGGCGGCCATCTCCTCCTCGCTGGTGCTCGGCAGGACCCTGACGATGCCCATCTCGTCGTCGGCGCCACCGATGCCGTCGCTTCCGTCCTCCTCGTCGTCTTCATCTTCGTGCTCTTCGGTGTCGCCTACTACCTGCCTGATCTCCTTATCAAGCTCTTCGTCGTCCTCCTCGTCCCACTCGGGACTCTCGATGACGGCGACAATGGCGCTGCGATCCGGCGAACGTTCCTCCGAGCTTTCGAGCAGGGCAGTCTTGCTTTTGCTTCTCTTGCCCGTCGAAGGTCGCGAACCGCGACGAGCCGCCTGCGGCTTGCCTGACGGCGGCGAACCCGAGGAACTTTCGTCCGCATAGCGGAAGCTCTCTGTACCTAGAACAGATTATCAAGGTGAGAAAATTATTCAAGTAAGTATACGTTATAACGAGCCTGAGACCCCTGTCAAACCTGGAATTTGCGTTTGTTCCTCTGCCTCTCTCGTCTCTGCAACGTTGTCGTCCTTTCTAGGCGACGCTGCTGCACTCTTAGCATCGTCGTCTCTTTGCTCCTGCTCTTTGCTTCTGCTCACTGTCTGTTCGGCATCCTCAGCTATGGACTCTCGCTTTTCTGCGGATGTCTCCTGCGACGTGAGCTCCTTGTTTGCAGTGTCTTTCACTGCTTCCTTCTCCTGCACCTTGTCTTCCTCCACCTTATTCCTCGCAAGCTCCTCTGAACGCTTCTCTTCTTTCGCAACCTCGGCGGTACTTTGCTGCTGATCGGCCTCGTCCCTGGGAGTATCCTTCGCGCTCGAGGCTTCGTTCGACGTGGACTCCATCGACTTACCGTCCACTTCGGATTTGGAGCTATCGGCAGCAGGCTTATCATCCTCCGAGGACTTCTTCTCTGTGCCTTCCTCTTTGGTAACTTCGTCCTCTTTCTTCTCTTCAGACTTTTGCGACATCTGCTGTCGCATCTCCTCCATGTCCTTGCGCAGGTCCGCCGCTTTGCTCAGCAGCGCGTTCTGCAGCTCGTCGGCCTTCTCCAGTATATCGTCCATCTTGCTCTTGATCTGCTGCTCATCTTCCTTGAGCTCGGCGGGCTTCTCGCTCGGCGCCTCGTTCTTGTGCACATCCACCTGAACGGTGACCTGTTCGACCGTGTCCTGGCTCGTGCTGTCCCCGTCGAAGCTTGCTTGCTTCTTCTCCATCGCCTTCTTCGTGCTGCTCTTCTCTTCCTTGAGCTGCTCCTTCTTCGTTAGCTTCTTGCTTACCGACTTCGAGCTGCGACCGGACACAATCTTCTCGGACTTCTTCTCGAGGGAGCGACGCACTACGACAACCTCGAGGCTGTCGTCACTGACACTCGAAGTCTCCTCGTCGGCTGACCTTGACCGCTGCTCTTCGCTCTCCTCGGACTCGCGACGATTCTCGCCCGCAGATGCAGCAGCCTCTTTTCTCCGCTTTGACGACTGCTTCTCGCTCCTTCGTCTTCTTCTGCTGCCTTGAAACGAGATCGTTTAGCTCTAGCTTGCACTCTGTTTTATCGATATTTTCCGACTAATGTACAGAAATGTCATTGCGTTTATATACTTTATCGATCGACTGGTATACTTGTAATTGCAAGCTTTACCGAGTTCATCTTTTTTTTTTTTTTTTTTTTTTATCAAATCGCGAATTATCGACCGATCAAAATTCAAACGCGACATCTGAATACGTACACGTAGGGAGCAGCGTCATACCTCTTCCATCGTCCTCCTCTTCCTCCTCAGCCTCAACGTCGCTCGCCTTGTTATTCGTCTCGTCGTATCTCGCGTTTTCGCTCAAAGCTCGTCTGTGTCTGTCGGTTCCCTTCGGGCCTCTCGAAGAGGACTTGGAGTGTCGCAGCTCCTCCTCGCTAAAACTGCGGCTGTCCTGTCGCGAAAGCCGACGTCGATTGGCTCGACGACGAGTCCGACGCTCGATCCAGCGCTCCTCGTAATAGAGGTCGGGGTCGCGATGGTTGCGGTGCTGTTGACGGCGCCGAGGACTTATGTCGTTCAGCTCTGAGTCTGAGCTCGTTTCCGTGTGCTTCATCCGTAGTTTCGTCGAAAACACTGCACGATTAAAGAGAGAGTCGTTAGTATGATGCGCGATGTTTCTTGAAGCATTTCATCAAAAAACAAAGTGTCTACCTTTGCTCGGCCCATTTTTTTGCGACCTGATGTGCTGAGCGGTGGTCCCCCCATGCAGCTGAATCAACTTGGCGCAATCCCTGTGCCCCCTGTACAGCGCGGCGTCGAGAGCCGTCATGAGCGCCCCTTTATTTGTCCTCAGCAGGGCGTTTATTCGCGCGCCGCTGTCCAGCAGCAGCTTGCAGGCGTCGAGGTGTCCGTGTAGCGCCGCGACGTGCAATGGAGTCTTGCCATCTTGCGTCGCGACGTCCAGTAGACTAGGTCGGCGTTTGGCCAGCCACTTGACCAGCTCGAGTCGGCCTGAGGCAACGGCTTCGTGAGCTACCCCAGTTCCTCGGACGGTACGAGCGTGTAACGAGCCACCGTGCTGGGCCAGGATTTTAAGCGTCTCCAGCTGGCCTTTTGCTGCTGCGCATAGAGCTGGCCTGGAATGATTATATAACGTTTGAGAAGTTTTATTCATGCTCTTTGATTTTTTTTAAATTAATTTGCACGATCCTATCGGCAAGGTCGAGCTGTTTCAGTCAGCTGTTATGTAAAAATCGTGATAATCTTATATAACGTACAAAAACGCGTGTGAAAGTATCAAGATCAAGAGCACGATTTTTGTTTCAAACATAATACGCGCGAAATTAAATGCTCATTACCGTCGCCAGTTTTATCAGATCTGCATAAATTAAAGTATTACGAAACTTACGTCCTTCCCTTTCGATCCTGCCGATTGGGATCGGCGCCAAGCTTGAGCAGTAGCGAAGTGGCATCCGCGTGTCCGAGCGTCGCTGCGTAATGCAGTGCCGAACAGCCGTTGTCGTCTACGTGATCGGGTTGAGCGTCGCAGAGGTTGACCAGGGCTTCGATACATCTCGCGTGTCCTCGTGAGGCCGCGCAGTGCAGGGCTGTCAATCCGTCCTTGTCGGAGGCTCCCGCTACAGCTGAGCCTCCAGCTCTGACGATGATTATCAATTAATTTTCATTAACGTGTGCTACATTTCTCAAGGTGCAGAGTGTGCGACGTTTTTCGCGAGAATCCATTGAATTTACGCTACAATGTTTCAGGACAGAAACTATATTAGCCATGTCACGCCTTCTTGGTACGTTATCGTACTATTTACTTCGAGAGCCGTCAGCAGTGTCCACCTGCGCGCACGCGATCTGTAACCCAATATCAATCCCCGAAAGAATGTCAGCAGCGACCTACTACATCAAGCGCGTCATCGGGACCTGATCGGACCGATAAATCTCATCCGCATTCAAGGTCACGCATCAGGCCTCCTAAATCTTCGTCCTTATCTCGAGGCAGCCGCCGATTTATGCATAAATCGGCGGCCGATCGACTCGCGCGCAATAAATCCATCGCGATCAGCTAACTAGTTCACTAGGTGAAGATCAGGCGTAATAGCAGGGTACCTAGGTATGTGTATAATTATAGATATAGCCGACGTCGTGCTTTGTGTATACCTGACGAGAGCTAGGACCGCCTCGACGCTTCCGGCACTGGCCGCCCAGAGTATCGGCTGCCGTCCGTCTTCGTCCCTGGCGTTTACGTCCGCGCCAAATTCCAGTAGCGTTTGTAGTACCTTCAGTCCGACCTTCTTGGGAATGGCTAGTTCGGCCGCGGCTGTGGCTGCGGCGCCGCAACATTGAGCCGCGTAGTGTAGGGGTGAGCCGCCTCGAAGATCTGCTGTTGAGGGTCGTGCACCGGCTGCCAACACCAGGCGCACGCACTCGACTTCGCCGCAAACTGTGGATTAGAATTTCGTATGTTAGGTGTATTCCTGCATTATTAACGTTAACGTTTTTCAGTTAAATATGCAGTGAAAAAAATAATCATAAAGGATCCCAATTTATATTGGCGCGTTCAATTCTCAGAAAGCTTTATTTCTCATACAATCGTGCAGTAAAACTCCCCCTATTTTTCAAACATTTGCCGAAACTTCAAGCACCTCGGTCGAAAATTTATATTCTTCCAACCGTAGCCGACACTTAAAAGCCCATTACGAATCATCGCGCTATTATTAATGCCCCCAAGCCAGCCACAACAGCATACCGCTGTACTAATACCATTCACCGAAAACCGCGAGCACACAACCTCAAAATTACCATAAGCTCGTTTCCCAGTTCCGTAGTTGACCCAATAAGAAATGGACATCGTAAAAAGGCAGTCAGCCGCCTAATAATAATTCGAGACCGACTCTCCCGTCCCGTATGTATGTGTCAAGTGGCGCACGGCATCAGTTATATGAGTATAAGTAATAACGACATGCAACTGGGTCACCAGTTATCCTTACGGAAAGCGAAAGCGAGATAAAGTTCACGGAAAGGGGATGATGAAAGGAAAAAATAATAAGTGTCACGTCTTGAATTAAGAGATTTGGAAAAGTATTATGCGTCGCGGGTGTGGAACGTTTTGAATATCAAAACAAAACAACCAAGGACGTTTATAGGTTCGCCGTAATGCTAGCAATCTTGCGAACGATTGCTGTTTGCGGTCTACTTCGTTATTTCAATTATCACCGCGGTACCGTCTTAGGCTATACTTTTAGACTTTTTACGAGATGGTAATGCGCATAGATCTTCTTGATGCTTCAAATTTAACAGGATACAAGATTTTCGTTTATTTCATTTTGTGCGACATATCTATTATGTTGTACGTAAAAGAAATTTCGTATAGGAACTAAGTATAGAATATGCAAACTATTTCAATTAAACCTCGAACCCTCGAATGCCATCATCATTCCTTATTCTAGCCTCTCACCCTCCCTCTCCGATTCTCCGGGATTGCGTGAGCCATCAGTGACCGGTTGACCGGCCGGAATTACGTCACTCTGGCCACGTTTGACCCACTAACCTCTCTCCCTCGCACAAAAGTAATCTGCTCGGCTCCACCGGCAATCGTCTTATATATACATACCCACCACACTCGGCTATCAAGGGGCGAGCAGCCGGGCGAAAGCACAGCAGGCAAGCGACTTATTACACTCTATCCGTACTCCTTCTTCTTCTTCATAAACGACTCCGCGTATATGTGTGTGTATTATATATATATATATATATATATATATATATATATATATATATATATATATATATATATTAGGGAGAGAGATTGCGGCTGGGCGATTACGACGCGGCCGATTAAGTGCCCGGGCAGTCGGCAATATCAAGCCGGTAACCGCTTATATTTCATCCGCTCAGTGTGTTTGTTCGGTCTTGTGCGCCTACCAGCGGTTTTTCACTCTGGGGAAAGCTGATAAGGGTGACGGTGGAATTTCGCGATTTTTTGTCACCCAAGAAGGAGGGGAAGAGGTGAACGATGAGTTACGAGAGATTTCTAACGGGGTTAGTGTGCGTTTCTTGCGTTCGATGCTTAGCCGTAGTGACTCGGAGTTTTTCGTTCTATAATTGTTTCCTCGAAGAATTTTCGAAGGCGATTTTCGTAATTCTCTCTGACACCTTCGAAGACGCCTCGGATATAATTATATTCGAGTTAAAATTCTTCGAAAATCTGGTCTACTTTAGTCGTTCAGCTATTACTATACAGACTTTACGCGTGGACTAGAATGCGAAATGTGCGCCGTAAACACGCTTATTTTGCATAGATAATACCCACTCTCGCTCGACGAACTATAATGTATGTACCTTCGGGGAATGAAAAACTAAATCATCGTTCTGAGCTAAATATAATTTTCTCAAAAATAAAGAATAATATACAGGTATACGGGTGTACCGAGTTATCTAGAAATTGGATCATCCTACTCACACCGATTTAAAAATTCTATCGTGGTCCTCGTTTATTCCGATGGATAAAACGATGTTTCATTCAAAGATCATCGCCGTTGATAAGAGTGCAAGTTTGCCGCCCATTGGATCGTCCGTCATATCCCCGAAACATGCAACTATTCTATTATGCAGATGGAAAATGTATAAAAGTCTCGCTTGGGGTATAGATGATATTTCCACTAATTTTGAAAGTCGTTTTAGACAATCAAAAGGCTGCTTTCAAAACCCTATGTCTGTAAGACTTTATATACATAGGAATCGATCCGCAATAAAGTAAGAAATACAGGTCTCGACGTATCCGACCGTTACTACTTAGCAGACTTTTTTCTACCCGCATCAATTCCTGCATTTCATCGTACAATAATTCAAGCGCCTACAACCTTAATACAAAAACAAAACAAAAAGCATCTCAAGCAAATGTGAGAAAAGCACGTAATAACCAATCGACTATCTACGTATACACGAACGAAGCAATAACCTCACATAAAAAACATCTCACCGGTAGCCCAGTGCAGCACGCTGTGTCCCTCGAGATCCTTGGCGTTAACGTCGGCGCCGTTGGCCAGGAGTACAGCGACGAGCTGATGATCCCCGGCGATGACGGCCAGATGCAGAGCCGTGTGGCCCTCGGCGTCGGGGGCATCGACGAGCTCGGGAGCCGCCTGGGCCACCGCGCCGCCCGTTGCCGCGTCCATGCAGTAGTGGAGGGCGCTACGGAGCGCCCGGTCTCGGTAACCGATCGTCTCCTCCTGCTCGCGCAGCAGCTTCAGCACGCGACTTCGGTCTGCCTGCTGGCAGGCGTGCATCAACGGCGTCGCTCCGATTCCCAGCACCCTGCGCATAATTTTTTCTTCTTCTCACTTTGTCCAACGAAGTATATAAATAATTTTTTTTTTCTTCTTTAATAAAGTTATAGCGCATGCTCTTATGTCGCAGGTAAATTAATGAAGCCAGATTTCTCGGGACACCGCATGCATGCGAGGTTCGAAGCCCTTTCATGCAATAAATCACAATAATCTATGATCAAGGCTTAATTTTATGCAACGTTTCGAGCTGACTTGCTGAATCGGATGAAACGATTAGTTCTAAAATTGTCCTTCGTATGAAAAATCTTCTGTCCATTCATAACTTTATCAAAACGTATGCATTCTTTAACACTGGTTATTTTCTCAATTTCAGCTTCACGTTATGAAGAAAGCGCACGACCGCAAAGAGAAAAGCAAGTATAAGCAGCAAAATTATACCAAGACCAAAGCGTCCTCACTTATAGGGCCGTCGTCTCTGAACCTCTTGCTGTCCGAGAAGTCCCGGATTTTGGCCAGCTGAGTTTCTCCAGTTGGATGGTGTCGGCGCGAACTTGGTCTTGTGTCGTTGCTGAACCGGATAGGACGTTAGCGGTGGCAGCGTCACCTCTTCCTTCTTCTGCTGTTGCTGTTGCTGCTGCTGGTGTTGTTGGCACCTTTCTTGCGTTCTCGAGGCGATCGGTGGTGCTCTCGTGTCCATGCCCGAGCTCCGCGATGTTGCAGGCTCGGCGCCCCTACCACCTCGGCTCCGATTGACATTTCTGCGATACATGGATCAAGAGAGATTTTAGATGAAGCTCGGAACGATAGGGAGATAACGAGGATTTTGATATAAGGGTATTTATCTTCTTTAATTGGGCTGTGATGTATTGCTACCCGAAAAGACAACGTTTAGGCGCTAACGCGTTCGAGCCACGCGAATCGCTGGAGTCGTTAAGTTGAACGCTATATTGTTACTGATGCGCGCACAGATCTTATAAATACACGTCTCGACATGATCAACTTTTACTACTTGAAAAATAAAACTAGTTGTCTACGTTAATCGTAACAACGTACCAAAGATATGTGCTGCAGTAATATTCGCCTTGTCCCCTTCGGCCTGTCTTGGCCCTCAGTACCTTGGCTCATCATCCTCCAAGAGAGCGAAGCTCCTCACCATCCACCGGTCGCGCAACGACTCCTCGAGCGCCTAGCCGGCGATTAGCACCGGCAGCTGCTGGTGGTGGGCTGCCGCCGCCGCCGCTGCTGCTGACCTGTTTTATTTTTTCGTCTTTCTTATTATACACGTACACACACACACACACACATATACACACACCTGTAGAGAAAAGGAGAACCACGAACATGGCATTCGTGCTCGCGCGAGCGGGCCACAAAGATGTAGGACACGATCGGCAGGACTGATAAGACGAGGCTTATCTCGGAAGCCGCGAGATTTCGGAGACGAAGTAGTGTAATGTTGACGCGCACGCACGACCAGTGAAACTGTTATGTGTATGCGCGTGGGGCTGTGCTGTGATAAAACACGTTGGGCTTAGATGTTGGGAGAGTAAGAGGAAGGAGTCGACCTTGAATTTTCATTAGGCTCGGCTGCAGGGGGTATATGGAGATCGCGATGTAGATCGAACTTTTAGATCGCGGCTTATCATCGCCGAAGGCTATATAGGTGTACGTAAAGTTCGATCGATGTAGCTTGGAATTTAATTAGACGATTATGCAGAGCAATCATTTTCCATATTCACCTTGAAAATCTGGCTGATGTGATACACCATTTTGCATTATTGTAGTTTCAATAATACAGATTTTTTGGTTCAGTCGATTTACCCACGAGTTTGTCGAGTTTCGTATACATTTATCGTGGTGCAACCTCCAATTTGCATAAAGATGGTTAGGAGCACGAGAACCAATCATCATCACTCAAATTAAGCGACGCTTAGCAAACACATACTCTAATACACGTCCTCGATAACAAAGGAAAAGGAATATCGAAGAAAATCCCTCTGGTTGTGACACACTTTCGACACCCTCGAGTATGAGAATCATGCATATTCTGCCTAAAAATAACGCGAGGATCGCACGCGCGCTAAACCATACACCTATTAAAAATTCCTTAATCAGCATCGGCTGCGTTCATATAACACATACGAGGAAAAGAATAGGGGATCATATATTCGTGCGGTCGCTTGACCACGTGGTCACCGCGCAAATTGACCAGGTCACTCGGCGTCATGGCAACGCGCGCGACAAAACACAGTACCGTTCACCAGCTAGTATATACGAGAGACAACGACGTCCTTGCGAACGGGACGCATGCAGATCAGCCGGAGAGACAAGGTCGAGACTACCACGACTGGCCTTTTGCTGCGCGCGCGAGCGACTTTTGTCTATTACAAGTGTCGGCCGACCGGGCTCGGACTTTGACTACTTGAGAACGTGGGGGACGGCTGCGTTGAGCTGTATAGTTTCTAGCTATCAAATTTAGATTTTAAAAAATTGAGAGAATCGTACTTTACAAAGAAAAGTTTAATTCTTCCAACCACTTCTGTAATACTATTCATAACAGAACTGAGAGTCCGCTCTCTTACTTCAACTTTCCGGAAGAACGAAAAGCAGCTCCATTATGGAGCATTAAAAAATTCATGCCGGAGCTTCCGCGCTCGAGCGCGGAACAACGTAGCCCCAATCCAATCAATTGCCCCACTGAAATACAAAATAATTTCAAATAATCGATACAGCCTGTACACGCATACAAGCATCATTAAAAAGGCAAATCGCTCTCTCGCAAGTCTCGGGAAAATTTTCCGATAATTTTCGTAGACGATGTGCAATAGAGGAAGCCTATCGACGACCGCGTTTCACACGTACAAAAATACGAAAGATCGATCCCTTTCGGAGGAGGTACTGCTACTGGGGATGGAAAAAGAGAGCATAATTTAACGATTTCGCGCCTCGTTTCGGAGCCCGCTGCTGCTGCTCTCCTAGTCTAGTTTTCCAGATAGCCGAAGGAGGATTTACGTGTAGCTCTCGCGCATACGGCACACGTACACATCGGAGGTTTGCTTGCGTTATACGCGGCGCGGCGTTCTTAAACAGCGCAGCTCGCTGCCCATCAGTTGTCACGCTAACTCCCCTCCTCGAAGCCCACTTGCTCGGAGATATTCTCCTCTCTCTCTCTCTATCTCTGACAGACAATGCTGACGTTGCTATTGGAATGAGGAAAATCGGCCGATTTATTTTACCTTTGTTTTTTTTTATCGCAACGAGTTGGAAGTGCGAGATCTGCTTAATTTGTATGTATGGACAATTTTTACGAGAATGATAACTGGGTTAAGCGAAGCACGGTGTCTCGACGAGGAAATTCATTTCGCAAAATACACGTTACGTGTCGATCAATAGAGGTTTTGGAATCATTCGAATAACCAACAATCGATCAGCTTGTCTGGGTGTATGCAGTGCATGACATTCAATTACAAGTTCAAGTCTATGTCAATAACGCAATATGTACAGTGTTGCAGTTTAACGAGTTAGTATATAAGTGTACTTACATAGTTTTATATACTTTTTTCTCGTAGTACATCGTACAACGCATATAGCTTTAATAGTCGTGCCAAGATTCTACGAACAATCCGTTCCTCTGTATGGATATATTCATCGAAACGTTGCGTTGGGGCAACTTAAATGCAAAATTGCAAACTTTTACTGTTCGCCGATAAACCGAGGGAGTATGAGGCGCAATAAACATAAAGTTCCACTGCTCCGCCACGCGCACGGTTGAATGTACCGGCTTTGAAAGTTACTTTTTGAATGCCCTTACGCGCTGGTGTAACATTCGATTTGTAGTGTTATTTCGCAGAGTTTAAGCTGATCGTGAAAGCATTATGTTTATGAAATATAGCTAATAGTATATCTTATAAATTATAACAAATTTCTTCGCTTGAAAATTTTGCAAATATAATAACAAAGGCGCACGCACACACACACACACACACACACAAAACAAGACACTCCCTGCATCAATCAAAACTACTAGACGGATTAGTCAGACTCGCCTAACATAACTAACGCAATCGAGCCTCTCCTCACGATTAAAAGGGCATCCGTACACACATATAGGTATACGCGAGATCGAGTTTATGCACACAACACAGCATAGAGGTGCAGGCAATAGCCGAGAGGCAACGAACTCAACAATAGCGCGAAGCAGTGCACACTGCACACACTCACGTGTCACGGCGATGACTGAAAATCGTTACTTTGTCGATGCGACGGTATTATAAACTCGAGCGTGTGCATCCGATATTGCAGTTTATAATATAGTGTATACGTGTGCGAGAGTTGTTTACTTTAATTATGTGCGATTATACAGTGACGCGCACGCTGCTCGTGTTGCTGTCGAATCGCGTTTGAAATACACTAATTTTAAAGAATTTATACAGATATTTCTCTATATGATGTATGTGTATTTATGCTATATTTCATTTTCTCATCAACTAGAAATGTTACGTATGTACCTGCATTCAATTCGATCGCTCAAGTATGTAGTAGTCGAGTGTGTAAACATGTAAGATGTTGAGAAAAAAAATGAAAAGAAAAGCGAAACGTTTTCATATAATGAAATTAATTCAATTATATAATAACAAACAAAACTCTGCAGCATAAATCCCCCGTTAAATAATGCGCTCACAGAGCTCTCGGCAAGAAAAATAGTCCGAGCACTCATCGCTTCATCGATTTTTTATCGGCCTAAAAAGCCCGAATCACAAACACCCATACACATATACTCTATCGCGAGGCGAGAAAACGGTGCCACGCGCCTCTACATATACTACCTTTTCTTCCCCGTAAGGCTGCAGCAGCGCATTTTCTTTCTTTTTTTTTTCTTTTCATCGAGGCGGCACTGGGTTAATCGAGCCGATAAGCCTCGCCGTCGACGCTTCGATCCCCGAAGCTGGGCTGAATCACGCATACGTATACACACAGCGCGCGAAATACGCTCATGTGCTTTCTTCGATTTTACGCCAAATGTGGGTGTAGGTGAATGGTGTAGTATAATGATGTGCATGAATGCATGGCTCGGCGGTTCGCGTGATTGGTTTAAGGGAAAGATGTGCCGAGTTGTACGTTGGCGATGGAAAAATTCCAGGAAAATTACGCGTATAGTGCAGGTCTAGTCATATCATACTCTTTTTTTGATTTTAGCGTACACGGGAGCTGTGAGCTTTTTGCTTATTGAATTAAAATAAATACAAGAACACATAACGAACTATCCATATATGGTCATTGGAGAATTGTCACTATAGTGATCTAATCGGGAGTCACTCATAAAAATTGCAGACTATAGGACATTAAGGAGTGTCGATTTCCGCGTCACGCCATCGCCTTAACTTCCTCGCTTCATACAGATACAAACTTACTGCATTCAGCACGGATCATATTCGAGGCATGAAAAGCACACACCCCCGCGAATTTACACCAGTGAAATTCAAATTATAAAAGCTTGCATCGTCGATTAAAAAGAAAGCGTGAGCCAGACGTGGAAATCGACTCTCGATAATCCCGAATCCCTCTGAAATTAAAAGAAAAAGAGAGAAGTATAACGAATGTAGAAAAAAAGAGAGAAGCCTTTCGTCGAGCAAAAGCCATTAAAATTCGAAACCAGAAGTAAAGAATAGAAGGGAAAACAGAGGCCCAAGCGTAGAGCCATAAATAAAGCCGATCGCGCGAACGAGTGATACTCACGCATCAAGGGTGCAGTAGCCTGTCCTTCCCCGCGATAGTCTGCCGAGTGAGCCGACGATATCCAGCAGCGACGTAGTCGCGTCCTCGCGCGGACGGCATATCGCAGCGACTGCACGCGGGCACCGTCGCGCCGGCATACGTACCTCGCTCGCTCTCTCTCTCTCATTCTCGCGTACAATACGCACCCCGTCGGCGCCGCGGTGTTGCTTAGGAACAACTCTACGTGTGTGTGGCTGTCGGAGGTGGGGGTGGCTGTACTATGGATATAGACTCAACTCGGCGGGTCCGGTCAGGCCTTTTTTTACTTCGTTATCTTTTTTTTAAAGAAAATTTAGGTGAATAGTAACACATACACATAGTCAGCGGTATGTGTGCGGACGTACATATAGCAGAGCTTGCGCGGACCGAGGTGAGGGTGATTATTATTAAATCGATATGGGGAAACTTGCGAGAGCTTGCGATGATTGGAATTCTTCGCGCGCGCGGGAGGGACTCGCGACCGCGGTTCACGACGTGTGCGAGGGAATGAAGACGCTCCGTGAGGTAATTAGCGCGCAAGAAAGTTTTTCGTCAACTATATATATATATATAGTCGTACCTGTATGTGCGCACGGCTGCGTGAGTTATGAAGACGTCGCGGCGTTGCGGTTATTATATCGCGTGTGTCGCCTGTCGTATACTTTTCACGAGGACTCGCTTTATGAGACTCTCGCACTTGGAGCTTTCGTGTAGCGAAACGTGACGCTTGTAAATTCAATTAAAGAAAACGTTGTTCAATGGTATATATCGTTAGCTCATCGAAGCTTGATCGTATTCGATAACAAAGAAGTACGCCTTATTGTTATATAAAAATCGCAACCAGATTGTCGGTAAAAGTATGTAATGTATAACTGAATGAGCACCAGAATGTATGCAACACGTTTCCTGAATATATAGATATACAGAGTGACGTTGTAGAGCGATACACCTTAAATCTCGCGCCTGAGCGTATGCAAATTCCAACCTCCAGATGTTCTGTGGCTAAGTAGGCCAAGCCATGATATGCGAACAAGTTGGGGGTATAGCTCAGTGGTAGAGCATTCGACTGCAGATCGAGAGGTCCCCGGTTCAAACCCGGGTGCCCCCTCGTCTTTTTTTTCTCTCGGTTTTCACTCAACTTTTGCATTTGTTAATTTTCCGCTAAATTTTTAGACTATTTAATTATGCATCGTTTATATTATAGTTTTTAAATATGTCTTAGAGTAGAAGTGCCCTCTTTCGATGATGAATAAATAAACGATCTGCATTTATAATACAATGAATATTAAATAGAGCAATATTTAAATCATTTGTAGTCATTATACTATGATAAATACTGACGATCAATTGATCAAATTGTAAATGTCATTTCGGAGCATCAATTAAAATAACTATTAAAGTGACGTAAATGTAGTAAAGTTTTCAAATCATTTCAAATAAACCAAAGAACAACAATTAAACGCATTACCGCATCTGATTCCCGCGTAAATCGATATAACCAGCATAAAGGATAATTGTTGTAAACGTTTCGGATCAGTCCGCTGTAACGATATATGTACCTACAAAGCGTCATTTGCAAATACACACCTCAGCCATATATCCGCGTTCGAGCCACAAATAGGCATCCCAATTAATTCCGAAATCCAGCTTCTGTCCACGTAAATATGCAAATTTCCACATCCGGCTTCATTCTCTGATCGCATCCGCATATACACTTATACACAATCCGAATCGTCAATCGAATTAGCCATACCCGCAATATAACCATATACGCGCACGCAATCGCATAAGTATATATCTTCGGGAGAAAAATCAGCCGAGCAAAACAAGTGAATGAACGAGACTTGACAATCGGCGAGAATACCTACACACACACACACACGTAGGCGCGGGTGCATGTGGCGCGATAAAGTGTACAGTATATAGATATAGATGGAGACAGCTGCAGCAGAAGCTTGTGTATAAACTATAACTTTGCGTTGGCAGTTTTCATTTGGACATGGCGGCGAGCGCTGCTAATGCTGTTGCTGCTGGCTCGATTTGTTGTTTTTGATAGTGCGGCGCGCGCCCAAGGGGATGCCTTTATACTCTTCCTGATCGCAAAAAAGCCTGTAAATAGATTTACGTACGGAGGAGCGAGCGAGCGCACGACCAGTGCAACTGCGGCTCTTCGCTGCCATCGCCGTCGCGAGAACAAGCCGCTCTCTGAACATTCTTGAAGAAAGCTCGCACGCACATACACACAGTCACACACACGCCCGCACGAGGAAAATGAATTACAATCATACTGGCGCTCGGAGGGGTGAGTACGCGCTTTTTTCTCTCCTTTTCTCTGTTTTCTCGGCTTTACGCGAGATTGGAGCTAACGAGTGGACAGCTGTTCGGTGGCCCGAGTTTGTTTGGCGAGAGTGAATGGCTTTTTGGCTGGGGACGGATGTAAATACGCGAAACATGTTGGCGCTGGGAGGTTAGGTTCTGGGATGATGCGATATATGAGGCCATCATATGTGAGGGGAAAAGCGAGATTGGCTGACGTGGTTCTTCGATATTTTGGGCTGATTTGGTTGGGACTTACAGTGTATTGGTGTATTTTCAGGGAAGCCAAAGAGGGTACTGGACCCCAGTGCTGGTTTGTCCTCTCCTTCTCCAGCTCCACAGATGCCATCGAGTCCTTACATGTACAACCAACAGGTATATTGTCTTCTTAAAATTATGGAACAATATTGATTATTTGTTGTTGATGTGATTATCAAAAATCTTTTCATCTGACACCATACTTATTTCAATAGCACTTACAAATTTAAGAAGACAGCTCACATTACCTCTTGATTTCAAAGTAACTAATATGGTGCATTCAATTCGCAGGTGCCTATGAATAATGGTATGCCACCAGACTACGGATTCAATGTGCCAGAACAAGAGAGACCTCCAGCAGGACCTGGCGCTCTTCCTCCCTCGTACGGATTTGGTCCACAGCCTCAGCCATACACCCCAACTAGCACAAGGAATGATGGCTTTGCGGGAACAAGTCAATTCGCCAGCCAATTACTTAATCAGCCTGTGGTCGCGAATGTGGCAATGCAGTATGGAAGTGATTTAGCTAATGCTGGAAAGCAGCAAATAGAAAAATATGTGCCAGTGACTGCTCTTAAATATTACTTTGCTGTTGACACTGACTATGTTATAACAAAACTGATCCTGCTATTTTTTCCATTTACACACAAGGTAAAACAGTTTATGTTTTTCATACTCAAAGTTTAACATCAGTTCTATAGTTTCATTATTTTTTAAAATAATTGTTCACAGGATTGGTCGATTAAATATGAACAAGACAATCCCCTGCAACCACGTTATGAGAAAAATGCACCAGATATGTACATTCCCACAATGGCTTTTCTGACATACGTAGTGGTGGCTGGTCTTGCATTGGGTACCCAGGAGAAATTCACTCCTGAGCAATTGGGCATAACTGCTAGTTCAGCACTTGCATGGGGTATTTTGGAACTACTAGTTCATATCATAACCCTATACGTTATGAATCTTGAAACAAGCTTGAGGTATCTGGATCTTCTAGCATACTGCAGCTACAAATATGTAGGAATAAATGTAGCCCTGCTGATGTCCCTGATTTTTGGAAGGCTGGCTTACTACATTATCCTTGTCTACTACAGTGGATCGCTAGGATTTTTCCTGACTCGATCTCTTAAGCTCAGAGTGATACCAGAGGGACACTCTTCCTACTCTGCTATAGGCAACAAGAGGAGGATGTACTTTATTTTATTTGTTTCTGGGATTCAATCGGTTCTCATGTGGTGGCTATCGTACCATCTTGTATAAGATGCCAATTTGTTTAGTTGATTTTTTAAGTGCTTTGGAACGCGCGGACAGTGGAGGACACGTTGAAGTACGACGGAAGGGTCGATACCTAAATAAAGTCCGGTGTGCATTTTGTAATAAAAAAAAAGAAGAGAATTTCCTACAGTCAACGACCAAGCGGTTATTTTCTTCGCTGAGCCAAACCAAAGCTTATAAATGGGCAAAAGAAGTTTGTGCGAATATCGGAAGCATCGATTATTGGAGTGTGGGCTCGTTCGTGAAATTCGAAAACAGGGAAAGTTGTGTAAATTTCCAGTACATCTACTACTGACATGTAAATTTTCTTCCTGAACTAATTTTGCAGTAAAACTTTGAAAAATTGTATATTTTGTACTCAATATCATAAAGCGATCAAACCAACATACCTAGAGGTACTCTTATCGAATGGTCAACTTTTTTCAAATTTTTCTTCAAATTATTTATTTGAGGCACTCAAGATTCTTTTTATAAACCTTTTAGAAAATACGAACTGTGTATATATCTACGGGAACTCTTTAATCTAGCATCACAGTGTCAAAGCAAATAAATCTATAATGTATTTATGCACATAAGTCGTAGTTTATTTTCAGAATTCACGCAAATTTATATTTTTAAATAGTTTATTTTCGGAATTCCTGCAAACCGAGTTTACAATATATTTGATCTGTCGAGAGTGCAACCATTTTTTCTCTAAACTCTCAAAAAATAGAATAAAAATTTTGATCCCGCCAAATATTTCAAAATGCAGACCGCTCTATACAATCGACGCTCGATAAGGGTCGCGCACCTGTCTTACCCACGGCGATAAGCCCGGCTCTCACAATGATTATCTGCAGTACACATGAGCAGCGGGCGCTGGCTCCGCGACTTTTTCCCAGTCCTCCATCGACTGCAGCACACATACGCGCACACATATCGCTTACGATCCCCACCCAGTATAGCGAAGAGAGCAGCATCCATCGGCTGTTTGACCGCTCAGTCGAGCCGCTGCCTAGGCGAGAAGAGCAGCCCAACACCGAGAGCAGCAGGTCTCCGCGTTCCTGCTGCGCGCGCGCTCGCGCGTCTCGCCCCCAACCCAACACAGCAGCGCATTATCATCACAGGAAGAGAAGTCGATGTGAGAGAGCTCGCGGTGGGCGACAGGTCCACAGCGAGGCAAGGGAACGCCCGGGGCGGACGGCTAGTATATACATACACGCAAGAGAGAAAGAAAGAGACTCGCGCGCGAGTGTGTTGTATACACAACAGTTCTGTGCAAGTGTGTATGTGAGAGAGGAGTAGCAGCAGCAGCAGCAGCAGCAGCAGCGGATAAGGGGAAGCCGAAAAATGGCGGAGCGCACCAAGACGTCGGCCCCGGCCAACCGGCCCGTCCCCATGAAGCTCTTCGCCACCTGGGAAGTCGATCGCACGCCATCCAATTGTATACCCAGGTACCTACATACAACGAGTGTCTCTCTTTCACGCCGCTTTATGTGTGACGTATTCTGCATAGCTGTATATTTTATACACAGTCGACGCGCGCCGGGTCGTACAGCAGCTCGGGAGAGAGAGAGAGAGAGAGAGAAAGACTATGTATAATGCGCTAACGCTACACTCGCATGTGTCACTGCTACACAGTCGCGACGCGTTCGATGATCCTCTTCCAGCTTTTTCATCTAATGCAAAGAATTTCTCTCTCTCTCCCATGCGAACGCATAAGCGCTATCTATAACACAATGCCGTCTAGCCCGATCGCTTTCTCGCAACGCGTATACAGGAGATCTCTATACAACACACACTTACTTGTCCGTGCTGCAGGGCTTATCGGTCAAGAATCCGACTCGGATCATAATCCCGCGGAGCTGTCAGTCGGGCGTGACGCTTTTTGGACGGACCCTCGTCTGGCTTTGTGTGATGCTGCGCGCGCGCGCGTATTATACTTATACTTACTCCGTTGGCTGGCTGCAGACAAAAGAAGACATCGCTCTGCACACACAACAGCAGCCGTATAATGTTTTCTCTATAGATTCAAGAGTCGCTGATGATTAAAATCGAGTCGTCCGCGTACAAGTATTATGCATAAGTGCGCGCTCCAGTTGCAGCGAGACAATGCGCCAGCTTCGCCGATTGTTATCTCTGTGTATCTCTCTCTCTCTCTCTCACTCTGAAAAAATGAGAGAGTAAAAAAGTAGCGAGATACTTTTGAAAGTAAGAGTCTCTCGCGCGCAAGGTCGCCGACAGATTCGGCGGAAAAGACAATGGGAATCGACTCCTTTTTTTCATGACGCATATCGTGACTCCGGAATGCGAGGTATGCCGAAATTTAGTTTCATGCGGAGGACGCTTCGCCGACTGTATTAATGAGATTCGCTTCGATGCGGGAGCGGATCCCTCATACTTTCTCGTTATAGCGACAGCCGAGATTGCTCCGTAGCTTCGCAGTTTTCCTTTTGGCACGTAGAAAGAGAGAAAGAGCTGGGCGGGGGGAAATCGACTTTTCAGAGCACAATGATTGCCGCGAGTTGCTCCGATGCGAGGTTGTAATATATAGTTGTAAAGTTTTGTGCGCCGAGTTTTTTTTTCAAATGAAATATACAACGTGACACTCTTTCGCTATACAATGAAGTCTATCTGTACAAGGTGTATCTTATCGGCAAAGTTTACGAAGTCGCTGATGGTTTTTATTGCGGAAAAATTTATTCGCGGCTTGGGTAAAAAAATGTGGCGCACCGGTCATTATTTCTATGCCCATTGATATTTCTCTCTCTCGTAGAAGAGAGAGAAAGATGAACTACTTTTACGACACTTTCTTTTGCAGAAGCACTCGGCCACGTGGATCCGAATAAACACTGCTAATCACTTTCTCTCTTTCGAGTCGAAATTGCAGTCCACTGTGATAAGCGTGTACAATACCACACTTTCCCAATAATCACGACGCAACGCCCGAATTTACATACTACATCTATAATAGCCACGTCGCTCCGTCTCGTCCAGCTCCGATGATTAATTAAAATATATAGACGATGAGCGAAAGCCATCGCAGACAGTGTCGTATACATGCACACAAGTATAACGTACACGTAACCTATACACGCCCATGCGGACCTCCGAGGAAATTTCGTAAGCCGATCGAGCGCGATAGCATTTATCATGCACCGGATACTGGTCTTATCAGCTTTCGATCGGCCGTAATCAGTTTTCAGCTGGCTGTACTCGCGCGCGCTCGCGGCGCCGCCTATAACACTTATCTGTCCGTGTATAACGCGCTTTTTCGGGTGAACGCTCGAATGGAGACGACGGTTCGTTGGTTTAGTTTTTTTTTCCTTTCTTACTCGGAACGAATATTATTGTAATTTTTTTTCGCCGGCGTTATCGGCTGGGAAAACGAAGTCAGCGCAGCGTGATTCATTTGCAGCAAGTGCGCAGCGGCGAGTTTCCTCGCGCGGACGGTGTAATTATGGCGACAGGTGCGTAATCAGTCGTCGTCGCTTTCGTCTCTGCGTTTTATGAGCTGTTTGGCGCGCCGGTGTGGTATTTAGGTATCGAATCGATTATCGCGATTTCGTTTCAATTTCGCGATGCGTACGTCACGGCTGATGAGATTTTATCCGGACAAGTTTTTAAATCGATTGCTTTTGGTATTACGCTACTGTTGTCCAACTCGAATAGCCGCGTTGGTGTAATATTTTTTCCTCTTTAATAAACGAGGAAACGGGTTGGTTATCAAGATCCTACGAGTGTATACTATTTTTTTCGTGCGTAAATTCTACTACTTATCGCGAACGATCGCTAAAAAAAGGTAACAATGATTGTCGTATAGAGAATTGCCAATGATGCAAACAAAAAAGAGGCGCAAATAACGAAAGCGGTCGTAATAACGTTGTGTACAAATACTCAACCACGCGACGTGCTAAGAAAGCTGATGAATAATTTATCAACAATCATCCTCGTGTGTGTGTGTGTGATAAGTGAGTCATATATTCCGAACACTAATACGCTGCAGTTTTGTCTCTTATCCATGTGTAAAACTAACATCGTTTCTGGAAATGCATTCGAGCGTCATCTTCGACGAACAGCACTGACGCCTGCACTATACATACTCTATAAAAAAAATCTGATTCAGGCTAATAAAATTCAAGCGTATCGAATGCAGTTCGCGCGCAAAGCCATCGCATAACATTTTAATTCCATCAACGTCGCTACACACTGTGTGTCCCACGCTTCCCTCCCCCCTATATACAAGCGCACAATAACTCGGTTCCGCCCAAACAGCGTGTATAGTTCCAAACAATATCACCGGAGAAATCTGGAAAAAGCGTCGATTAATTGTATTCCGGCAACTCATCCCGCGGCGGCAGCTCGGCCTCTATTATAACGGCACATCCGCAACTTTCAGAGGCAATATAATAACAGTCATCATCGGAGGGAACAAGTTTTCGTTGTATGTAATACACGAAGGTGCGAAGAAGCAGTATCGGCGTCGACTTTTTTTCTTTTGTTTCGGACTACTTGACATTTGCATTTGTAGCGGCAGCTGTTATCGGGAGAAAGAGGAAAGAGTCCTGATGTTTTTATTTACGCTCGAGAATCAGCTGAGTGAACGCCGAGATATTGGAACGGGATGTTTTAATTTCGAGCCGAGATGTAGCCGCGTTTGATTTACGGATGCGAATTGATGCCGTTGAATGGAAAGCTAGGGGATTTATCGGCCCCTACGGACAGATATTTTTTAGTTGCGTTGCGTTGCGTGCAAAAGAGATTTTTCGTTAATTAAAAGTTGATTGAAAACGGATCGAATTATGAATTCGTGATGGTTGGTATGAATCACGCCGAAAATCTGGATTAACTTGAGTGAGAGCACTTGAGCGTTTCAGAAATTAGGCATCAGATAAATTCGTTAATTCGAAACTATTAATTTCTCAGGATCAATTAATCTCTCTCTCTCTCTCTCTCTCTCTCTCTCTCTCTCTCTCTCTCTCTGTGAGACACTTTTTATATTACCTCATACTCGCCAGTTAAACTCCGTGATTTATGACTCTCCATGGACGCAGCATATCTCACTTCGTGGGGACCCCTTTCAAGAGTGAAGTCTTTTTTCCTCGTGATCGCTCGATAACTCGAGTATTAATCAGATATAACTCGATCATACGCGCGTAATGTCTATTCTCGGGGTAACAATAACAGTGTACGAAGAAACTGTTGTCGTCGTTGTGTGATTCACCTTCGTATCTCTTTAAAAAAAAACTGTAAGAAATGCTCTGCATTTATAATCTGACGAATTCCAAGTGTATAAGAATAGCCTGAACTGCTATAGAAATCAAAGACGTCATATACCGTTGACACTTATAGTTTCAAATTATTAAAATCCTCAAGATTGAGAAAAAGCGAGTTTCTCTCCGTCTGCATACTGCAGCTGACATTAAAAATCATAACACGCGCAGGAGCTTTTTCTAATATAGCGCGCCCACGGAAAATTGGAAAAGCAATAACTCGGCCCTTTCTCGTTTGGCAGCTACGGCGCTTCTCTCTGACGTCACTCTCTGTGATCGTATATATAGTATAATATGACGGCGAAGTTCGTTGCATTGCAAAGGTCCTGCGAGCGCGGGAAAACGAACCGCTCCTCACTGTCCTTTGACTATATATTATCGGCTAAAATTTCTATATCTAGGTATCCACATGCGCCCCGAGCGAGAACAGATTTTTTTCTCATATACGAGAGGGAGCTGATATTTACGATCGGTATATTATGATATGTGCGCACGCGTTTATTAAAGAAATGAGCGAGAGTAGAGGCGCGTTGGCGGCAAGCCAATGTCAACGCAGAGCTTGTGGGAAATCTCGGGCTATATGGATTTTTGCGCGTGGCTAATATCCAAGCTGGCATATTTGACAACAAACACTGCGCGGCTCGCTGCGCTCGTGACTTTTGACACGCTTGGCTTCATCCAGACTCAGAATACCTTTTGTATATCTCGCTGCTGATGTTCATTATAAATCTGTCGGATTTTACATGCAAATCCGAGTGAGATTGCTAAGAATGCCGCGACGAACTCCTAGGATGCTTTCCAAAGAATCGTAATCTCGGCCTTGCGCTGTTCTGTTCAACAAATCAAAGTTCTTCTGAGACTAATTGAAATTCTTTATCAAATCGGGCGCCGACCTATGAAATGAAAAAAAAAAACCGCGAAAATAAAAGCCTACAAATATTTGCCCACACTCAGCTCTAAGAACGGAAACTTACACACACGCGAAGGTAAACAGCACAAGCACGTCGGCACGCGCACAAGCATGAAGAGCGAGCAGAGTCGAGTGCTACATTCGGTAGCATCTGCAGCACGTGGCCGGATGAGCGAATTACGCGAGCGATCAGCGCGCAAATTCGAGCACTGCTGGACACAGACACATACACACACGTATATTATGCTATTCTCTTGGCAACAATGCCCGGAGCTTTCCTGGTTATGCAAATCGCTTAATACAGTGCGATATACTGCTGTCGTACTTGATCGATTATTTCGGTAGTCGGTTAGCGGTGATGAGACGATTTTTACAATTTACAACGCTATAAAATTGACGACGTATGATAAATTTCTCCTCTCTTTTCGTTTATATCTCTGGAGATAGCGTGCATACGTAATAGTACACACCTTTACAACAAAAACAATAAAAATAAGAGGACCGGAAAAACGTTGCTACTGACGATTATATGCGCGAACAAAGAGAAACACCGCCCGGTGAGCGCACATAATAACTTCTTCCAATCACACCTCATTCATAAACGCACAAGTAACGGAAGCGAGCTACATGTCTCTCACGCCTAAAGCCGACTCCGATGCGTTTTTTCATAATATAAAAGGATCCGTGTATGTACTCAGGACACGAGCGATAAAGTTCCTTATCATTACGACGTGCGTGTGCGTGTTATACATCAGAGCTGCAACCTTGAATGGCCGACTATATATACGTTGAACTTGTCTCGCGCTCTATTTGCGTATTATAACAGAGCAGCTTTTATTAATACAAGCAAAGTGTGCGTGTACGCGGACCAGGAAGAATAGAGAGGGATTACGTTTTATGCGCGCATATACAACTGCTAAGTTTATCTTACGCTCTGAGCAAACTTGAGTTAGGGAAGTTTCGTGGTGTAAATAATTGCTTTGTACGCGGTATATGTATAATGGACCAGGTGATGTGTACTTTTCAGTAACGTACTTCTAACTTCATATACTCGTCTTCTCTCTATTTGATTCGTCGTTTGTATAAGGTGTATACGCGACGCACATTATATATTCTGACTCGTATAGCTACGAGTATGAGCTGATAAAAGGTTATTGTATATACATCGCAACTAGCACGAGCTATCCAAACTTGACTTCTAACCGTATAATGACGATAAGAGCCATCGCGTTATCGTCGACGAGTTGATTGCGCACCGCCGCCGCTTTTCTCATCCGAAAAGCACATAATACATTCAACGAACTCAGCCATCCGCTAAAGCTGCTTCCGCAAATCACAAGGCGTATAAGTCTTTTTCCAATAATAAAGCAGCTGCCGGTGCATCGCAGCCTTGTTTCCCCGCGGCAATACTTCGGCGGCGACAACGGCCCACACGCTCTAAACCAAAGGTCCTCTTTCTCTTGTTCGTGAAAGGAACTACGCTGTACGTAGAAGAAGAAGAAGAAGAAGAAGAAGAAGAAGAAGAGGACTGCGGTTTCGATATAAAAAGCCGTCGGTGGTATACTGCAGGAGATCGGAAGAACATGCCCGCGGGGCTGTAAGGCTGCGGAGGAAAATCGAATGCCGCTCGCGCTGCTGCAGGGAGATAAGTCAGCCGTTCGCTCGTGAGTGGGTGTGGGACTTCTTTCGCTAGCGTGGGAATAATGGAAAAGCATAATGTTTCAAAACTCAAGCTGATACATACGCAAGCGCGAGAATTGAGGCAATTACTTGATCGGGCGTATACGTGCAGCTTTTAATTATAGACTCGTCGTATGATCGCAAAGAGCAAAGCTGCAAAGGAGCCCTAAAGCTCTGTCCAACAAAGCTTGGCCGGAGCATCCACTCTCTCGTCGTTATATCTATACCAGCGCGCACGACAACCACGAGCATCACGACTGGGAAAGCCAGAAGCATAGCCGGACTATACGGTGCCCTTGGCCCCTCACCCCCCACCCCCTTCTCTGTCTTTCTCTCCGCACGTTTTTGGCCTTCTACCAAATCTCGCCACACCGCAAGACCAGCAGCGCCAGATCGAAATTCATCGTTAACACCTTACTGGTCGCACACGCGCGCGCATACACACACACGTTGTTCCCTGTGCGCACCCATGTAGTGAGCGCAGCCGCATACGGTTCTTAAAGTGTATACCACCGCCGTCGTGGCTCAGCGAGAGAGACAAGGTTGTTATAGCCCATTACCTGCACAGGAGCCAACGTCGGCGGCAACGGCGGCGCGTAACAGCCCGTGTATATGCTCGGGGATAATGAGAGAGAGAGAGAGAGAGAGAGAGAAGGAAGTGGCAGATAATGAAAAAGGGAGGTCGTACGGACCACTAATTGAGATCGTTTTCATCGTCTGTGAACGGAGGAATTTCCGCGAGGATTTATCGCCCAGAGAGTCGTGGTTTTTTTGTGTCCTCTATAGTCCATCTCTCCCTGCGGATTGTCCGTGTCAAGGCTACGAGGAATTTCGATGGATTTTATAACAAATCGGAGGCTGCAAAGGTCACCGTTATGACTCGTATTATCAATGCGCTCATATAGAAGAAAATGAAAAGTCAGACATATACCTGTCAGCTGGCTTCCGCGTCCGTCCGTAAAGTTTTGTTACTATACACTGTCAGCGTATATGTAAACCAACTTTATTCATATTTGCCAATTAAAAGTTTAGCGTTGTGTACACGTATATAGAAAGACATATCTGTGAACATAAAAACTACTCGTATTACTAAAGAGAGCACATATACTGCACTACATAGCCATCCGAGCAACAACTCAGTAATAAAAAGCGATGCTCCGTCACAAAGCGAATTTTTAAGCCAATTAGTCCGAAAAATTCGTCTTCATCCCGCTGCAAATATCCGAGAGCATCACGAAGGCCGTGAATTCACTTCAAAACGCGCCCATTCTCGGTTCGCGGGTGCACGAAGATTCAGAAAAAATGGGGCGCCCCTCTCGAGTGAAAAAATACACCTACCTTTATATATATACCATTATAAGAGCTTTTCATTAGCGGGCGCTCTTCGTCGACGAAAGGGGACAAAAGACGTCCTATACGCCCCTGCAGGTGTGTTAGCGTGTACGTAAACAAGAGGAGTATGTTGGCGTTATTGGCTTAATTGATTGGGGCTAGCTCGCGTCGTTAAATTATGTACAATACACGAGCGAAAGAGCGGGATGGGAGAATTGAATGTGTGCTACGACTTTTATTTGCACAAACCTGTGCTGCAGATTCTAGGTATATTCGATTGTTTTCGGACGATTAAGTAATTCGGCCGAACGAATTTCGCGTAATACAGAAAATATCTATATATATTCAAGCACTCGGTTTAAGGGGGGTGTGGGAGCTAAAGCTTCGCAAATGCGCCACGGGATATTTAGTATTTCAAATGCCAAAAAAAAAAAAAACGAAAAGTCGAATTGACCTTTTCTTTCGATAGAATGATTTACTGATCTTAACCCTATGGCGCTGCGCTCATTATATTGATGAAATTTCAAATTTAAAAAAGTTAATAGTTAGTAAAATTGAGGTTTGAGATTGGCGCTGCAATCGCGTAAACAACCGCTCGTATTTCACAACTTCTAGAAAAACTAAAAGTACAATTGACATTTTCTTTCGGTAGAATGATTCATTAAACTCAACACTATGGCGCTCTGGTCTTGGTTTTTCGTGGCAAGCTTTATTTAAAAAGTTACGTGAAGTAAAAAAACAGGGTTTTTAGCTCGCACATCCCCTTAAAAGCGCGCGTGCATCTCCGAAAAAACAATGCCATCTGTGTTCCGAAAATCGATGCCTCGCCTTGAGAAAAATTTCAAAGTCAAAGCATCAACAACATCGCCCGCTGTGCGAGTGCAGTAGCACCGGGAAAAATCAGAGCGTCCGCTGAGATAACGATCGTTGCGTGGGCGATGCTCTCGGCTCCGAGATTCTGGCTCCTCAGCCGAGAGCATTATATATACACACGCGCGCATTAGAGCAGCCGCCGTAGTGTCTGACTCATCTCAAAGGAGAAGAAGCCTTTCCTCGACGCGTGTTTTCTTATGCGTCATTTGCGTATAGCATCTGAGTAATCCCTCTCTCGAAGATATAGAGGTGGGCTGCCGTTGTGTGTGGATTTTTGGGGAATCGGCCGGTGTATACACTGCACACAGCAGCTAGAGGGTTATTAATACGTTTATGGGCTTCTTCGTGTTGGGTGAATCGTTGCGCGAGAGAGCGATGCGGGTGTGCGCGTTTGGAATACGTTTAGCGAGGAAAATATTTTCGGCGTATGTTTGCTCGCTGATGGATCTACACAACTGCGCTGCAGTGTGTGTTTTCGGGGCGAAATTACGATTGTTTTGCAAGCCGTTATCGGCTGTTTCGCCTGCGCCTCCTATATATAACTGAGCAGCGACTATGTCGTGTTCCACACACGGAGGTGATAATATTTATAATAACACGACGAGCGTCCGATGCATTATTCGATTCTCGCGGTATTTAAATAAATCCGCATTATATATATATATATATATATATATATATATATATAAAAGACAAAGCCTTTGGAAAATTCGATCGAAAACCATACTACCGCCATCAACGTCGTCGCGATAACAACTAGCACTTAATCCTGGAAGCACCTCATCTCTCCCCAGTCCCCACACGGAGAGATTAATCTCCGCGTATAACAGCAGCGCAGCCTAATAATCATCGTACGCATCGGAATTCGAAGGTGACACACACACGCACACACTGCACACAGTCTGCACGCATTACGTCCGTCCTTCGATGGCTCTCTCGTTCGCGCTCGTGCGCTCGATTAGGCATTCGTATATAATTAGAATCCATCCCTCCTCCCTTCCTCGCTCCAGTTCAATTAGGGAACACAATGCCGACGAGTTCGAAATCGAATCGGCGACGACGACGACGCAGTGCGCAATGCAAATTCAATTCTCCTCTACATATACTGCGCTTAAGTTCAATCGTACGCGAGGCTCTGCTTTTCTCGAGGCTGATGCGCTGCTGCTCTGCTGATTTCGTATGCGCGGAATGTAGCCGCACATGAGCCGCGAGCGCGTCTGATGTGTATATGAGCTACGAGGGATATATATAATGTGGAGCGAGGAGAGTTGCGCGCGTGTTTTCGGAGAAGATTGCTCGGAGTTTTGCGGTTGAGATTAGCGCGTGTGAGAGAGAACGGGGACTAGGTGAAAATTACGCGGCCGCGATAGAGCCGTTTGTTGGCTATGCGGGTGCTTTGCTGTTGGAAGAGAAATTATCTACAGAGCCAACTGCTACATGTTTAGGAATAAATTAATTAACCCGCGCGTTCGAATCTTACACACGGTAGTTCACCGTGCCGCAGAACAACGATTCCATTGTTCTAAATCAAATTCCACTCTCTCGCATCTGCGCACAAAAAGCCTCGCGTCTCTCTCTCTCTCTCTCTATCCCGGCACAGCCCCTTTTCAACCCCCTCTGCAACGCACTCGAAAAAAAAACCCAACGAATTCCCGCTCGCGAGGCGAACAAAAAAAATCCTCGCTCAAAGCCAGCTGCGAGCGCGCAAAATCGAGCGACGAGGCAAAAGTGGAGCAGAGAGCAATCCGTTTTCGTGGCCGCCCCGAGATTTTGCAGTCGTCGCATCACTCGTGCAGCTAGCGTACAGTGTATGTATGTATATAGCAACGAGCGCGCGCGGACGGCATTTGTAATGGGCGCGCATGTGTAATGGGACATAATAGATGGAGCGTAGAGGCCGTTCTGCGCACTTTGCTTTGTTACACGAGTGTAAGCTCGACGCGAGCATTATGAGCGTCTTTTTTTTCTCGGAGACGACGCTTTCGAATATTTTTTACACGATTATTCTCACACGATCAGCTTGACTCGACGGTGCGGTAGAGAAAGAGGGGACGATATACGCGCTCCACATTCGCACGCGAACCGACGGATTTGCATATGTGGAACGTTCACATGCACGCGTGTGTCGGGGCGACGAGTCTCCGTTATGTGCGGCTGCGCGCTGTCTCTAGACTTCCGACGCGCTCTCGTGTTATATACACCGTTTGCAGCCGAGAGAGGCGTGTGTTATTAAAAGAATTACACGCTATCTAGTATGAAGCGCGATAAAATGCTAGCCTGCAGCAGCCTGTTTGCGATAGACAATTAGAGAGAGAGAGGCGCCTTTTTGCGCGTACTATTCCGCGAACAAGCTATACTTATTATATGTCATGCGCACGACGCAGAGGAGAGACTACAGTATAGCTGTAATCGCATCAACTTGCAGTTCAGCAAACAAAAAGTCAGTGTTTAAGCCCTTTCTTTCTCTCTTTCTAAGCATTTCCGATCCTCTCAGGGCGGCGGTCGCATTGTTGGGGATTCGGCGGTATAGCAGTGCACGCTGTATAGCGTATGACGCATCTCTCGTGCGCGCAGCTTGAAAGCTCGCCGCGGCGGGAGTTTTCGGTGCGTCCGCATAATTCCATCTCTGGAGGGGAGCGAACGGAATATATAAACCGACGCTGATGATGCTTCACCGGAAAAGTGTGTGGATCTACTCGAGTTTCGGTATGTAGCTCCGCTTACGTCGTGTGTGTGTGTGTGTGTGTGTCATATAGGGTAATTGTGGACGTTGACGGCTATATTAGCTAGATGAGATATAAACACGTCGAAGTGGAGCTGTTTCTGTTCTGGTGGCGATTTTTGCAGGATTGAATGTAAACGTTCGCGCGCGAATTTACATGACCAGCTCTCTCGTCTATAAACGTGTCAGTACACACATACCCCCTCCGCAGATCACGCTTCATCATCGCGTGAAAGCGGCCCAGTCGGAAAAGTGGCGGTTTTTGCAATCGGCCTAATCGTCGCGTTTGCCGACTCGTTGCACGAAGCTCCGAAATTGCGGCAGTGAGCTTCCTCTCTCGCACCCATATCCACTCAGCCACGCACCCACACATCGACAGAGAGCAGCAGATTGTCCGATCAATTTGTCGGCGGTGGGAGGTAGGCAAATCGACGCCAATATACTCGCCTGATGCGTGCCGACTAGACTGTCTGTTTTTAGCTCGACTGATGACGATTAACGATCGTGAGGGGCTGCCGATGCGGTTGCCGTTCTTCTTTTTATCGTCAGCTTTTAATATTGTGTGCGACGAAGAAAGATTTCATGCGATGTGATTCTCTTTTTTTATGAGGTGCATTGAAGACATTTTTCAAAGCACTTTTGTTTTCTCCTTCGTCAAAAGGTATGACGATCGATTTCCGCCAAACGGAGATTCGTCGCACATAAATCCTGTGGAACTTTGATAAAAAACGGAGAGCATAGTCTCCGAGCCAGCGATTGTTTTTTATCTTCCGATGAGCAGGTAGTCGTTTCACGAAACATATATAAGATCTGCCGTCGCGATAGAAATTATTACCTTCCTAAAACGACTTTATCGGGGGGAAGAGAGCAGCGAAGGCGTTGTTAACCTTGAGGTGTACCTTATATATATATATATATATCTCGTTACAGGAGAGCGAGCTCTATCGCTCTTCCTTTGTAACATCGCCATCAAGGGAAACTTCTTTTTTATTCGAAAACTTTTCTGAATGCTATCGGCCTCTGCGGATCTCTCGTTATTAACTGCGCAGTTATAAATATGAGACGCTCTTAAGTTTTGCCGCTTTATATCGATTATATCATGATATATGCGCGTAACTTTCGAACGATATGATGTAATTATAAAAACGCACCCCGAAAGTCTCCATGAAAAACTATCTCTATATACGTATAACATCATGTCAAAGAACGAAATTTCCATCAACGCCAGCGACAAAAGCACCTCGCACTTTCACGCGTGAGTGACCATTACGTATATAAATAAACATTCGCCGCGCGCGGCTAATCAGCAGCAATTAAAATTCTATTTCGCGAGCAATCGACACATACCTCCGCTCTGACCTCTAATTAGTACGTCGCCACGTGGGTATACAGTCACTACGACTAAGCAACACCGAGCGTAATTAGATTGGAAAGTGTCGGGTCACGCGGCGCGGAATTTCTAGTGCGCTATAACCGTCTTTTTTCTTTTCGCATCCTTCAAGTTGATAAATTGAAATGTTGGCGGGAAGTGTTTGTATATACAGCTCGATAATATATGCTGTACGTACGTCCATCTACGCGGTCTGCACAGCTTGTGTGTACAACCCGGAGATCCGAATTTAATCGCTTTGAAGGTACAGAAGAAGAGCTGTGAGGCAGTGCGCTCGACTTTAATTTCGCCGCGCGCGACGCATTCAAGCTCTCGTGTTGTTGCGAAGTTTCTTCCCTATTACCCGTATTCAAGTCTCGACTACGTACGAAATCCAGTGCGGAATCAATCTTCCCGCACGTGAAATGACAAAACGTACACTGTTGCGAAGCAGAAACACAGTTATATTTACACGAGAGAGAGAGAGAGAGAGAGAGAGAGCTTAGACGAGCTCTGCTCTGCAAACATGTGCGCAGCTCTTATCTCGAGCTTCCGCGCTCGCGACGGCTTGTCCTTGCTTCTCGCGGCAAAACACGCAGAAACGGCTCTTGATACAAAAAGTTCACTTTCTCACGGACCACTTGCATATTGCGCATCGAGAGACAGACAGAGACACACGCGACACTTGGCCGCTGCGCCAGTTTTATAAGCCGACTAATATTAGCCCTCTCTTGCGACATCGACGGAGGCATCAGACAGGTAGCTCTTCTCCGCGGCCTTGAAAATCCGGGGAGAGAACGAGAGTGCAAGACTCCTGCACTTGCGCGCGCTTCTGTGTGTGTGCGTGTGTGTGTGTTACAGGCGATTGACACCGCGCGCGCCGGCGTTGTTTTAATTTAAGACACGCTTGTATCTTAACGCGACGAGGGTCTGTTGTGATGCGCGTGCAGTCCTACAAGTGTGTTTGCTTGCTTGCGCGACGATGCCGTTATGTAAATATAGAGCTGCTGCTGCGACGAATTTCTTTGCGATGTATACCATACATATAATGTGAATAATGAGCGCAATATTACGACGCGACGCTCTATTATAACAGTGAGCTATAAGTAGTTGCGGGCGAATTGGCCTTTGCTGATTCCGAAAGATCGTAAATTTAATTATCGTGTATACACATTATTCCCTTGAAAATTACCGCTTGCATAATAAAGCGCACGTGTGCTCGAGTTTACGTCTGCGTCTTGTATGCAGGCGCTGTGTATTTATTTGCGTTTTCGCTGATAAATTGCATGCGAGCCAAAAACCACGATTTCGTGGTTCGACGCTCGTGTATAACGAGTCCAATTACGCTTCGACTAATATTCACACACAGCGACTCGCGGTATACACACATAAGTATAGGTATATAGAGTATGCAACGCTCAGCGATTTTAGCGCGTGTTTTCATTACTCCTTAGCAGCACGAGTAGTGTAAGTTTGCGAATGGCTGCAGCCGCACTTTCTTCCGGGGCTATGTTTAGAAAACTTGCGTAGGCGGTGACGCGGATATATATAATTGATTATCATCCGCGTTCTCTTCTAAATATGGAATTAACAAAATTGACCAGTCGACTTGCGCGCACACCTCGTGACTCTCTCCATTCTACAATTGCGTCACGGACTCGAGTGTGTATATTAATGGCTGTCTCTAAATATGTGTACACGGCTGCGGTAGCGTAGATATCGAGCAGATGATCCGCGGCGATAGCGAGGCGAATTGTTGTTTTGCTCGCATTTCGCTCGTTATAAATATATATAAATAAAATCGAGTCACCGAATTTCAAACCCAAAAGCGGTCAGCTGGTTCTTAATAAATCACTCTCGTGTCGCTAGTAAAAGCGCCGAACGACTCTAAATTACCTACAGACTTAAAAAAATGAGATAACAAGCCATCGATGCTCTTCGTCCATCGGTATAATATAGGAGTAAATCATTCGCATCGCGCATAAACACATACAGGATCAATCTCGCGAGATTATACGATTATAAAAGCGTGCGCGAGTATATAAAGCGAAAAGGCCAGTGAAAATATGCGTCGTTCTCGCGTGCGCCGCGCCACACACACACAGGACGCGAGTACACGTCGCGCTATTAATTACGCAAACGCTGCCTTCCTTACGTCTGCGAGATGTTATCGAGACACAGGCGACGACGACGACGACGACGACGACGACGACGACGACGAGGTTCGTGACCGGCTGTACTATACGAGCGAGGGAAGCCCTGTTTCCCCGGCGATTACGTCTACGTACATTTACTATATGCGCGCACAATTCCTTTTTTCCGCGTATGCACGTGTGTGTGTGTGTGTATGTGTCTGCGCTTTTTCAGCCGCACGGCGACGTTTGCTATTGATTTTTCGCCATACACGCGCACGTATATTGTACGCGAATTAGCACACGAGCGAGCAATCGCGTAAACTTTTTTTTCCCCGATATAAGCTTCGCGTGTATTCTCGCTGTAACGCGCGCGCGCGAGCAGCTACGTTCTTATCGATGATTGCGCGCGGTTTTAAGCGAGTTTGAAAAGGACAAAGTTCGCGTATGCACTCTGGGCGTCATCGTTCTTCTTCTATTATGATGTGTGCTTTTTTATTTATAACAGCGTTTATAGCGAGGCAGACAAAGGAGCTGAAAAAAGTATAATATAAAAAAGCGTCTCCTTTTCCTCGACCTATGTATATTGTATAATAGCATTTACGACGGGCGCTGCATTAACGGTAATCAACGGCCCTTTTCATACACCAATTTCCATATAATCACATATTGCCGGGCAGGCGCGACTCCCTTTCACGTCGAGCTCGCTCTCTCGAGTGTGTATATATATATATAGCGTCTTCGCGTTCCACCCTCCTCTGGAGTGGGTGTCTCTTCTCTCTCTTTTTCTACCTACGCGCTTTTTCTCGGCTCCGCTTTATGATTCTCTCGCTCCCAGCTGGCGGATTCTTCTAATTCTTTGAATAGAGCGCGTATCGCGCTTGCTCGCCTCTCAACTATATTTTGTTTTAATAATCCCGGATTTTCACGTTCCTTTCGCGCGAATACTTTTTTGACGCGCGGCTTTGAAAAGTTGATCGAATAACAAACGCTGCGCGAGAGAAACTGCGATAAAAGTCAGCCGGTTTATTTAAAGCGTCTGCTGCTGCTGCTGCTACTGCAAACAAACCCACCCGCTGCTCTGTGTTGTATAGCGCGCCAGATTCATTTATTTTTCGTTTCCTGATTTTCTTACGTCTATCATAGCAGCTATATAGCCGATGAAAGAAAACTCGTTGATTTAAATAAACGGATGTGAGCAACAGGAAGGAAAATCGGGTTTGGATCAGTAAAGGTATCTCAATCCTCTTCCCAGCGCACAAGAACTGCGCGAGAGCTGTGGAGGCTCCGTGACAGGGTCACATTCGCGTTATCGAGGGAGAGAACGAGGAGGAGGCGCATAGCGCCGCGCGCGAAGATAAGACTGATAAGACGAGAGTCTTATTAGGAGGTGCGCGCGAGAAAATCGATTTCACGCTGTAGTGGAACGAGAGCGAGGAAAAGCAGCTATGCTGGCGGAGGACTCGCGGGGGTTGCTGCATGATATGCTACAGCTGTAGGAGAAAGAAAGAGCGTGAAATTTTTCACAAATATAGGAGTGAGAGATAAAAAGTTTTGTAAATTTTACACGTAATTATACGCGAATTGGCAGACCAATACACATCGCGCTATTTTCTTGTTTGATCGAACAATCTTGAGAGCGAAGTAGGCGTGCATTGTCGGAAAGTTTGAAGCGCGCGTGGGCGTTCCTTTCATGAAATACACCCTTACGGCTGAGCAGGAGTCTCCCTCTCTCTCTCTCCCGCAAATTCAAATCGTTCCAATCTCTCGCTTCAGCTATACTCTGTCATATACTATAGAGAACACAAAGGAAGTCGTGCGATTTTTCCACCTGACTCTATATAGCCACCCACACGCGTCCGCCCTGACTTTCCTCCTCTCCCCCCAATAATGATCCCGACGCACGACGACTCTGCTCAGCTTACGCGTGTGCTGCAGTACAGCCGCATATCGATTGTCAATTATCCTTTGCGGCGGCTGAGCGGAACTATATACAGGGAGCAGCTCGTGTACGCTCGATACTTTGAAAAACTTTTTCTCTCTCGCAGCTCGGAACACACGCACACGTTTCGCTTATCTGCAAAAGTTCTACAATGTACGTTCAACGCTAAGCGGGGAGTGTAAAAAAAAAGAGAGGGGACTCGGAAAAACTTTCGCGCAATAACACACTTCTGTATACGGCTTGAGATAAATCAGAGATCGTCTCCTGTGTCGGGAAGGAGAAATATATATATATAAGAGCTTCGGTAACAAGGGGGCGATTTACATTTAGTCGGTAAGGAACGGCCGCTGCTTTAGATTTCGAGCCGGGATAACGAATTTTTTACGGCTCTCCTATACTTATACGCTTCTTTTATCTTCAAGCAGACTCGAGCATAAACAGATCGATAGTCGGAATCGTCGTGGTTGCGCATACTCGAGATTCCTATATTATTAACGCGAATCGTTATATACATCGCAAGCATATTTCGAGCCGACGTTTGCCTCGTAAATCATCCGGTATAACGATGAATAAAGCCGGGCTATTAAAATTCCATCCGAAACGTCCACTGAGCCGTCGGCTAATCAAATAGCCTCGGCTACTAACTCCTACGGCGGCCTCAATGAAACGTCGATCTGCCTAATTCCCTTCGCTTACGCAACGCGCCCCCATCCCCCGTATGCTAGTACGTCCCATTCAAAGAAAGGCCTGAATGAGTGGCTCGCGACTGCTTACGCATAATCGTCGCACACACGACGCCGCGCCCTAGGCGCGCGAGATATCTAAAAAAAGAACGCCACACGCGCGGCCATTCACGCAGAGGAAAAAAACTACCACTGGCTTTACTGTATAGGCAGAAAAACTCTCTCTCTCTCTCTCTCTGTTAGAGAAGGGAAGGAAAGCACATACGCGCGAGAGCCTCCGACGTATTATATCGATTCAATGTCAGCGACCGACCTCTCTGCGATCCTACCCGTCGCGCCTGCACGGCCTATACGCGCTCGCTGGCGTCATTCAGTCTAGCAGCGCTGACCACCCACACATATGCCACTCGTTCTCCTTGCAATATTACTCTCTGCCAGGTTCTCTTTTTTCTCTCTCTTGCGCGGGCGCGTTTACGAGTGCAGCATACAGTGCGGCGAGAGGGAGAGGATCTCAAATATTTATGCAAAGCCTCGGTATAGCTCCCACACGCGATTTACCTATACCTGCGTTGCGTCGCGTGCGCTGTTAGCGAGAAGGACTTTGACGTCTCTTTGTGTATTATGAGCCCCTAGCTCTCAATACTGTGTCCGTCGCAACACCCTGGTTTAATTACGCCGGGGCTGCGTGTTTTTTTTTTACGAGATGCCATACCGAGAAAGGATTTGTTTCGTTATGTGGGTATAGAATATGGTTTCAATGTGTTCAGTGTGGTGTGGGTTTCGGCGAATTCGGAATTCAGCGCGTGCGGATCGAATTTTCCGCGCGCGATGTTTGCCTGCGGGGGCGATGAGCAATTATTTATACGGGGGCCGCTTGCGTATAGGGTGTTGTATACGCCACTCAGAATTAATACGCAGTTTGCGCGAATTTTCTCTGAGCCGATATATCGACCGGCGTGATTCGATTCTCTCGCAGCGCTGAAAACGTAATCAGGGGACATAATGAACATTTGCATCGCCTCTATACTCCCCTGTTATTACTTTATGCAGAGTATTGTTGCAGCAAAAGAGAGCGTGTAGAAATTGTATCAGTGACGTACGTCCCTCGCGAATATCAAGCGAAAGTAAAGCGAGAGTAAAAGTAACGCCACGCAGACACCGCAGAATACATATCTCACACTTCGACCACATCCACCCGCTGCTCCACTTTCTCTCGCGTCGCGCGAATCGAATTAGACGCACCAGCGCGGTGCAGAGAGAGAGAGAGCGAAAAAGAGATGAGTGCGCGTATAAAAATTATGTCCGTGGTCTCTCTGCAGCCCTCATAAATAATGCATCAGACCGTCCGAGAGGGTGTGGAAAGCGTCTAATGCCCGTCCATTCATTTCTTCCCCCTCCCTCCCCCCGGAGAGAGGAGTGATACGTGAGGGAACGAAGGCTCTGTGCTGTGCCTGCGGTGTGCGCGTTTGAGTGTTGCGAGCAAAGTGTGTGACGGATGGGACGTGACGCTCTGAATGGGGTGTCTGCATTTTTCATGCCGGATATAAGTAATTCTGCTGCTGCTGCTGCTGCGTTGCTTCTTTTTTTCTTATGCGCGGCGTTTTGTCGGCACGGAGAGCTAGAGAGGATGAAAAATTCAAACGCGGGATTTCGTCGCCGCATACACGACGGCAGGGCTGTGTAATATAATGGAATGACGCGAGGACGAGAGTATAAGAGAGAGATTACAAGCGATTAGAGAGTTGATTTCTGCTCCGTAGGATACACGAGGGAATTCTAAATACCCGCGATAGGATGTAATCGCAGAGCCTGAATTTCGTTAACGAGAGTCACCTTGCCCTGGAATCTTCGAAAGAATTTGAAAAACGCGGGGACGAAAAAGTTTCGTATTTTCTTAATCCTTATACTACGATAAAGCTCTTATAAAATCCTCACAGCTCTTGTGCTCCACTTTCTCAAGACACACTGCAGTAGTAAACAATTTACAAAAGTACACGCCGGTAACTATCATAATCCCCCCTGTATATAAAAGGCGCGCGAAAACGCCCGCGGACTAAGTCGCGAATTAAGTTGCGCGCGGCGCAGGAGAAAACCGCCAACAAAAAGGGCAACAAGAGCTCTCGCGCCGGGGCTAATTTTTATAAAGCCGACGAAGTTGCACGTATTCGCGGATCAAAGAAGACCTTGTGCGCAAGCTAAACCGTTGCGAATAAAGCAAGCACCGCGAAAGTACAAGTATAAAGAGAAAAGGTCGGAGCAGTAAAATCTTCGCATTGATTAAAACACAGAAACTCAATGGGACACATCTGTCTCTAGGAGTGGTGGAAAGAATCGAACTTTTCGTCGAGGTGGGAGAAAGTTTGACCTAAATCGGAGGCGTGGATGGATGGTTTTCCGAGTTAATTAGGGATCGAGAGCTGAATTTTTTATTCGCTGCGGCAGAAAAGTTCGTCCTCGTTTTTTTTTGTAATTAGAATGTATTGCCGAGTGGTTCTTGCTAGCTCTCCTGTCGTAATTTCGAGGGATGATCATCGAAACGAACGTGCGGCTGTATACGTTTCACTTATACCACATCGCTATTTTCAAAGCATTCGCGACTCGCGGCGTAAATAGAATCGCGCTCATTAAAAATACACGATCGTCGCGGACTTTTCTCTTATTTCAAGTTTATATATAAAAATATCGATAAAACGCGCGCCGCATTTAAAAAGCCTCGATTATTAATATTTTCTTCTCAGATATATAACGAACCAACGTGGTCGGTATATACATCCCTGAAAAAAACCATGCACCATCTCTAATCCCGTCCAAAACGTAAACACTGATGGCAACAGCCCCCCGCAAACCAAAGTCGAGTGGACTAATCTCCGCACCGAGCAGTGGAGAGAAATATTTATAATCACACCGCTCGACGCGACACCCTCGATAAATCCCCGACGACCTCAGCACCTGCGATGAATTAAATAAAGAAGATATAAAAAAAACAGACGGCACAAAAAGGCGCGGAAACCGAGTAATCCGCGCGCTCTGCGTAAAAAAAAACAAGTCTCCGGAGAGCCTTAATTTGCGCCCGCGAGCTGATGGGGGCTATTTTTCGCTAGCAACGGCGAAGGAAACACGTATATAAAACATCCGCGCGTAGCGAGGGCGTAGGCTGTGCGCTGTATAGGGATGGGAGGTTGGAAGACGGAAGCGGCGTATAGTTCGCGCGTGACCCAGTATACGTAGACTGATAAAGGAGACTGCTGGGACATAGCTTTTGCAACAGTATGGTGTGCCTGTGTGTCACTGGATTTCTCAAAGGAATTATCGCAGCATAATCGACATGTGTATTAAACTTGTAAGAGTTACTGCCGTGTGCTATTTGTTTACAACTTGTATATATAAATCACATTTTAGCATAGCGTTCGTCCACGCCATTTACGCCCCCAACAGCATCACTATAGAGTTATAATCGAAAGAGAGAGCCGTTATGCTCGAATATACAGAGCCCGAAATAGAGCATTAATATTTGCGCTCTCGATTCGCGGTGGGTGTCACTTTGCTGTCGTATTCTACTCCCCAGTGCGGCGAGAACGAAACTCTATCTTTACCCTTTACTCACTATAGCCTAACCTGAATTATTCAGTCGCGCGCAAAGGCGAGCGATTTTCCGTACCAATGAGTTCCCAAAAAGAGTCGAAGAAAAATACTCGCCGAGAGAGTAGTAAGCAGCAGTTGCTCCTGGTAAACCGCGACGACGACGCGCGTGCACTGCTGTTCGTTACGTGGGCGGCTCGGGGGTTGGTCCATGCGATGCCAATGTGTATGCTCACCCTCGCGCGTGGGCGTTCTATATATACCTATATAGATTATAACCGCGCGTGTCAAGCCTCGCAATGCACTACGCGGAATCGGACAGTAGCCTATGCGTATACTTTATATATTCTGCGTAGCAAAGTTCAAGGAAACTTGATAAACGTACACGTGGGAAATTTCGCAGAAGGTTACAATTCGCGCGTGCATCAGTATTATTGGAATTCGATGATGGGAAACAGTAGAGTATGGGTCGAGTTTGGCTTTTCGAGTGAGTTTTGAATACTGTAAACTACCCTTGTATATACCCTTCCGTTCAGTCTTAACGCGCGAAAAAATCACGATTATAGTCCGCTCGCGTTAAGTGTCGATACGAAGGCACTCTCAGGAAACATATGCATACGCGTCGATGATATGAAATAATTTATATGTTCCGAGAGAGGAAATTAAACTCGCGCGCGTCACTCCCGACGCTCTCGGCAAATCGCTTTGCGTTAACTTTTCATCAGCACACACAGCTCGTAGCCGATCGATGAACATGATATGTATGAGGCTGTACACTGCGGCTGACCACATCTCGGCATTTCTACTAATCGACCTCTTCTTCTTCTTCTTTTCAGACTCTGCACGCTGACGCTCACGCGATTGGTCATCCTGCGGCCCTTGGGCGCCGACTTGGCTTCCGTCAGCATCGCCGTGAAAATGCAGAGCTCGAAGCGCACACTGCGCTCGAACGAGATGGCCGTGCCGCCGAGTGGTATGCTCGACACCGAACTCGAGCTTCAATTCGCTCTGCAGTATCCGCACTTTCTCAAACGCGACGGGAACAAACTGCTCGTGCTGCTGCAGAGGCGCAAACGCTACAAGAACCGAACGATGCTCGGTTACAAGACTCTCGCCGAGGGTGTCATCAATATGGCACAGGTGAGGCTTTTTTCTTTTCGAGGCTCGTTAAGGCCGATTGTCGAGGTCTGATGATCGCACGTGTGTGCCGTTATTAGTTGGCTGAAATTTCGGACGAGGTTCTGATTTCTAGGCTTTGAAATTTTGATGAATAATTTATTTTTGTACTTTGGTATTCATTGCGAGCGCAGTTGCATTATGCTTTCGTCCATTTTTTTCCTGCGTCTACGTTAACTTTTTACGATCACTTTCAGCTCAGTTTTATCGTCGTTGCGTCACGAGTTATGGACTAAAGTATTTTATTCTCGATGCAGGTTTTTTTTTTTTTTAATACACTCTGAGAACAGCTGAAAAATACCCAACTTAATGCAATTTCATTTTTAAGTGACATTTGAACGCTTTTGAAAAAAATTTCTCGTTCAAGTATCCGCGTTAATTAATATTGAAAAATAGAGAAAGTAGAGCATGACAAAGAGCTCGGGAAAAAGTATGTTTTTTTAAATTTTCGTTTAAAGCGTTTTCTACGATCGAACGGTAGTGCGAGTTTGGGCGACTTTCATTGCGAGTTCTTAATAATGGTAATAGAAAAACAACGTTTATCATTTTGCATCTATCGATGCTCTTTCCAATGGAAAATATCAAACACTTGACAATTTGCATCCTCCTTAGGGAATAGATACTTCGCTCTTTTGTCGTAACTTTACTGCATTAAAATATAGGTCAAACTGCGCATTCGATTAATTACGACAGTGTTCGTTCGACAATCGCAATAATCGTTTGGGCTAGAAGCGCCTTCTATGACTTCACGGTGTATACCAGCCCTTTTATTTCTGCAAAGCACAACCTTACAACTCGGCATCTTAATTAAAAACTTTATATTAAATTGAAAAGTCGCGGAAGCATAATAGACGGAAAAAATCCAATTAGCGCTTTATCAGCTCGAGTGTTGGAAATAAAGACTCGACACTCGATTTACGTTGAGGATCTCTTTTCCAATTTCATTTGCATTCGTAGATATCTTTCAATTCAACACCAATCCCACACCGTCTAGTCTGTTTCACTCCTAGTAACATCTGCCGAACGAAGCAATTTCTGTACGGAATTAAATAACGACAAAAAATCACGACTCTTTCAGGTACTGCAGAAGCAAATGGACCTGGAGTTGGAGCTGGTCTCGGACAAAGCCGAGAAGTACGGTGGCCACTCGCTGGCGCGCGTCAACGTCGTGGCGCTGAGCAGTCAGCCGGTGGACCATGATAAAAGACTGATGAACGACCCGAACGAGCGTCTGTGCCAGGAGTTCAGCGATGAGGAAGAGGAATTCAGTTCGGAGGGCGAGGCCGAGGGCAGCGATAGCGAGCCCACCCTCGAGGTGCACCGCAGGAAAAGCCGTACCAAGATGCCGGCTAACGCGAGGGTAAGCCCCCTCGACCTTGTCCCGCTCGAGCTCTAAAAATATGACACGAGTGAGAAGATAATTAGTTATTCCGCCGAAGGGTGCGCGTGACCTTGAGATGTTTCTTCTAAAAGGAATCGGTTTAAAATTCGATTACTGCTTCGCGGCAATTAGGCCAATTGCTCTTTGGATTTCGCACGGGGATGACAATCCGCCCTGTCCGATCCCAGAGTGTCAAGGGCGGGACGGTAACGTTTATTCTATAAATATACTGTCTCGAAGACATTCCGATTGTGTGTTGGTCAGGCGATGCCAGAATGTAATTTAATTTGCTTCTTGCATTTTTTGTGTGATTTCAGCAAAGGAATCTAAAGCAGAAATTTATCGCTCTGTTAAAGCGGTTTAGGGTTTCCGAGGAGTTGGAACACGATCAAGAAGAAATTAGTCAGAAAATATCAGGTTGGTTTAATCGATATCAGTCGTGACATCCCTCGCGCGAGCGCGCACTGGCTCAAACGAACTTTAGCTCCATTACGTTTCCGGGCCTCTTATCTTATTATATGTGCAAATCCACGACCGACAGTACACAACTTGGGTGTCGGAAGTTGCAAATTGCAAATTGAGGGCACGCTTACCAGACTGACTTTTTTTGGGTCTTTGGGTCACCTGCTGTGAGAAAATTCCCGCGTGCATCGCCGATCGCTTGCCAAATTTTTTTGCGGGGCAGTTTAAATTCTCTTATGGGAATTTAACACGAGCAAAATTAACAAAAACCAGGAAAATGCCACTTTTTGTCTGGAGGCGCAATTTAAAAATGTGTTTTAATAGAATCGAAGTATTAAACAAATGAATTAATTTGAGGGCTGGTGGGTTAAAAATTGTAGCCTATGTCAAAAGTTTTGTAAAATTAAAATGTTAATCCAAAATTTTAAAACAAAAGTAAAAGAAAAGAGCTTCGATTTGAGCCCCGGGTGGTTAAAATTTACTGATTGGATCGAAATTTATAACAATTTTTATAAAAAGAGAAAAATCGCTGATTTTAGTAAAAAATTTTACTCTTTGTGATTTTGTACTATTTTCAAGAGGCGACCATTTTTAATCAACCAGCCCTCAAATTAAAGCTCCTTTCATACCGTATTCCATACCGATACCCCGATCCTAGTAGAACAGATTTTTGGATTACGCTTTCAGACACTAAGAACCAAAAAAGTTGGCCTGGTAAGCATGCCCTCAATTTTAAATTCTCAACTTCCAACACCCAAGTTGTGTACTGTCGGTCGTGGATTTGCACATATATGTACGTACTCTCGAAAGAAAAATACTCTGTCGAGAGCCTACTCGCGCTTACCAATATCGCCGACAAACTATAATGGACTAACCGCTTGGCAAGCCAAACAATGCCCCAATCAACTGCAGAGAGAGAGAGAGAGAGAGAGAGAGAGAGAGAGAAAATATACATATTCCTCGCGTCGTCGTCGTCGCCATCGTCCAGCCGTGTCGCGAAACTATCCGGCGCTCGTCTCCAAGCGCGATAACTGCATCGGAGAACAGCCTCTCGTTGCATTATTCATCGCGTTCTGCACGACTATATGTATGCAGCGATCGTCAATATAATGAATATTGTGCATTCAGGTGGCGAAATGGAAATCGAAGAGCTGTTCGACGAGCTGGAGGACCTGTCGGACAGCGGACCGGAACTGGACACGATGTCAGTCAGCAGCACGCCTAAGCCGTCGCTGCGCCCCTTCTTCAGCTCTAGTCGCTCCCTCCTCGCTCCCCCGCACTCCGGTAAGTCCTCAGCTCTGATCGACATACACACGATCATCTTACAGAGTTTCATCGTACAATCATTGCCAGAATATTATCGTCTATTCGTTTTTTTTTTACTTTTTTGTATACCTCTTATCGTTATCTCGACTCTCATGCTTATACGTATTATATACATATTATATATATTTATAGATATATACACTCGAGTGATCAAATTACGTACAACGGTACATGTATGTCGTACTTTGTTCGCTCAATTCATTCATTCCTAAGTATAACAGATTTCTTTTACACAAATCGCGTTCATTATAAAGCCGAAGTTTTACAATCGCCTGCATTCTGGGACATTATAGATTACGATGTAAATAATATGTCCTCGTAGTAAAGTACGGCGATTCTAATCTGTAGTAATATAGACGTCATTTATTTCATGTAATTTTGTACATTAAAAATTGTTGAAGAATTTCAGTCTGTCAAAATCTTGCAGCCCAAACTTGTTGACATTTTGGGTGAACGGCATGCCGTAACTGTTGAAATTTTCATACCTATCTTATTATATCAAGTTGAATTGAAATGATTTGTTCATATATCAGTAATATATTTGAAATTTTGAAGTTTTCCGTTTGAAGCCGATTCAAAAGTAACCGATGATGGTTGCATCGTTAAAATCTTCAAACGGAAATTCCTGTAGGCTCACGTGCATCAGTTCGAAAGTATATATTTTTGTTTATATGTGGTTTGGCTTATGCTATGTTTTGTTCGTGAGTTACTCATTTTTATTTTAATATACTTGCAGTTACGTATTTAAGTAGTATTTTACTAAAAAATCGTTTAGACTGCGGTACTTTTGTTTTGGGAAGTGGTATATAAATAATTTATACGATGTACTACAGCTTTATCATGAAATCAGTTTCGCATATTTGCTTTGGAAAAATGTGTAACACGCTCATTGTAAAAATGTTACGCATTTTTCGCTAAATTCATCGTCATGTATATTATGTCAGTACGCTGAAATTGGGTACATAATTAGAACACAACATTAACACACGTAAACCTTGAAAGTATTTTCAGTTTTTTATTGAGAAATGTCACTAACGTAAAATGGGTTGTAACGTTATCCAATTAACGTCACAGCTGACCGAAAAGATCAACATTCATGTAAACGACATAAGGAGTTTTTCTAGCTTTCTTAGACAGTGAAATAATTATCGTATTGATAAGCTCCTTTCTCTCGAAAGCTCTGGCTCCAGTTCTTATTTACGGAATCAACTTATATTTAAACCTCCTTTAGATAAGCGGCGGATTTCGTGTACGTAATAAGTTTTAAATGAGCATTCGCTTAAACATGATTCTAAACCAATTTTTGTAAAAGCATTGCTCATGTGTATAGGTATGACGTTACAACCTTCATGTCTCGCGAAATTCAGTTCACAAAAAAAATAGGTATAGCGCAGGGTCAAACTGGAACGGATCCACTTTTGAAAGCGTTTAGCTCATTTTTGTTAAGCGTTTGCAAATTGGATGAGCTTCAAATTTTTATTTCTTTGCTGCATAAGCTAGCGCAACTCGAGCTAAAGTAAATCACATCTTTTGTCACAAGTTTCTTGAATTCATAAATAACTCATTGCAGTTCCATTTTGACACTGCGAGCCTGCCACAACGCACACACAAAGCAACAAATTTACACGAATATAAATGACGCCTTCAAAGACACAACAAACGAATGCCCTTAAGACGCATTGAGCCGTGTATACACACATATGTAGCATCATAGTAATAAGAGAGAAAAAGACATAAACACAGACACAGAGAGTCCGATGAGAAAGAAAAGCCTGCGAGAAAACGTTAGGGAGGCCCGCGAGACAAAGACAGCGGCAAAAATAAAAGAAACGAAAACTAAGTGAAAGTCTGGTGGGTTGGCTTTGCATTGTTGCATGGTACGATTCGATAGTAGTAACCAGCGAGGAGACTGGGAACAACTCGGTGGCGGCGTCAGCCACTCAACTCGCCCCCGGCCAGCCCAAGGAGAAATCGCGTGTCGGACACACGACCCCAGGTACGTAGATACGAAAACTGATAGTTAACGTCTAGCCGAAGCTCACGCGAGTCGATTTTGTGAACGCCTGTATGCATATATGTATTATACTACTACAGTAGTGCGCTCGCGTCGGGTCTTATAAAAATGTTGCCAATATATATATACAACGCGATCGTCTGACGAGAGCGTGATACTTCGGGAGTTTTGTGAATGAGTGGATGCTTGACTTTATAGTGCACACCTCTTCTTCTGTTTTTCTCTTCTTTGTTATTCGGGCCTGTGTTGTATCGATTTGGAAGCAGAAGAGCTGCCTTTGTTCAAGCTGGACGCTAACGCTTATTGAAAATGTGATTGACCATTATGGTTCTACTTCTAACTGAAGCTCATTGACTTTTTTTCTCGAATAAGGTGAACTGTTACAATTGAATAATTGGGCTGCTTTATAATTGCTTCCCTTTGAAGAATGTCCACTAGCCGATGACGTTAATTGGATTCGTGAGTCATTTGAAGAACTATGCCCATAATTCAATTATGCGTCTTTCTGCTGTCTTGCTTATACTTTTGAAATATATTACCTATTCAAATGTGCAATAACGCTCCTGTCGACTGAAAAGGTCATTACCAAAGACGTAGATGCGAGCTAGAATATTACGTAAGGATTGCGCTTGTCCGCGGTAATATCAGTTCTTTTATTATACTCGCGGTTTTGGCAAGCTATCAAATTAAACGCGGATCGTTTCTACCCCCATTTGTTTAAAGTCACGACTCTCTGCAGCCACGCAGGTTTTATTAACTTTTATAGACTCTTTGGCATATAAAAAGTCAGAAAATATTTGCTCAAAATCTCTTGATTTTCTTCTGATATTTATGATTCTGTATTATCAGCAACCTTCGCTTCCAAATCGATATACGAATAACTCATATTTCTCTCAACAGATTTTCAAGCACGATATTAAAATCTTCTCTCTTTTTTCCTTTCAACCCTTAGTTACTGTCCTTGCTGTAGCTTCTTATATAATTACACACGGTGTTCGTTGTGAAATTTTGAGTATACCAGCACGCGGTATGGTAGCTCAATACAACGCAAAATCACGAGAATCTAATTAGAAAACACAAAGTCTGTTCCGAAAGCAACCAATTACCATTCCCGCCATAATGTTCCGCGAGTACTGCCTTCTCAGAATCGCGCGTTGCACAATTCAGTTCTCAATTTCCAACGCGATCTCGAAACGACATTGTGATATTATGTGAAACTGCTAAGAAAAAAATTGACTAAAAGAAACTGTTCCATTGAATCTACCACAACAGACCACTCTTCAACGGCGACCGGCAACGTCAGTAGGAGGTACAACGAGCAGTAGCTAAGGGTTAAGAGAGCGAAAGAGAAAAGAAAAGGGCGAAAGGAGGCGAGAAAGAATAAGAAAGACGGAGTAAAGACTAATTCGCTCGGAGCGATTGAGGAGAGGCGGTGCCATAGATGAAAGACAATTTTGTAGATTGGAGAAGAAACTCCAACGGTTGATTGAGCATAAGCCAAAGAGAACGAGAGAGGGAGGAGAGGGAGAAAGAAAAAGTCTTCTGCTACTACCTATACACACGATCGGTCGGTCTCGATGCTCGGAGAGTACGTGAGTTGCCTCCGGAGAGACGGAGAGAGTATAGGAGCGTAAAAGCTCTACCTGTCTCTCTCTCTCTCTCTCTCTCTCTCTCTCTCTCTCTCTCTCTCTCTTCGCGAGCTTTTACGGGCTGCGCGCAGGAATATCGACTGGCACGCTTCTCTCCCGCTCTCTTAGGCTTTTCCTCGTTGAGCCGCCACATACCTACTCTCTCGCTCTTCTCCTTGCATTTACCGGAAAGGGAGCCGACGCCGTTGCCACAGCGTTATTTCGCGCGAGCTTTAATGAATATGCATCGAGACGTGTCAGTTTTTGAGAAACAAAAGCCGGAGCTGTCGCTCATTCATGACTTTCTTTATTTTTTTCTCCTTTCTGATGCGTTTATTATTATGGATTTATCGGTTATTGGAATTTCGTTCACGATGATTATCGGTGTTTCTCGAAACGAAACCTCTCTCTGTTCGAGTTTATTAACGCGTATAACGCTACAGAATTTTTTTTTTCTATTTGCTTCGAGATCGGCACGTACGTACTGATCGTACGCGTCGTCTCTCTGGATCGAAAAAAATAACCGTTACTGCCACAGACCAAAGTGCAATTATACTCTATACTGTTGTTATTATAAAATGAGATATTTGTTGTAAAATAATTATAAAAACGAAAAACTCGAGAAAAAATATCGTATACTTTTATACAGCTACTGCAGAAGAGCAAATAAAGTATTTTGGAAATCTCGACGCCTTTGTACTTATTTTTTTCTGTCTGCCTGTCTGTCCGTCTGTCTGTGCCCGTCTATGTGTATTCGCGAGTGCGTGTGATTGAACGCGAATCCATGTATGCCTTTCCCGCGGAGAGTTGATCAATCGATGCGATAGCGAGAGAGAAAGAGAGCGCGTGCATGTGTCCGCGAGTCTGCCGTTTCTCTCTCTCTCTCTCTCTCTCTCTCTCTCTCTCTGTATTATCCTTTTTTTCTCTATTTTAATGTAAAAATGCTACTATATACTGTACTGAACTTACTCCCTTGTATACTGTTCTACCCTATCTATCTATCTCGCTTTCATGTTGTCTGCCGCAGACTCTCTCTGTCTACACTTATGTACGTACGTATTCTTTTACTCTCTTGGTTTTTTAACTGTATCTATATCTATATATATTTAAATGATCTCATTATTGTCGCTATGCGATGCTACCGCTTGTGTTTATAATACATAGTCAACAGCTGATCTCTGTGCCTTCATTAGCCTTTGTTACGTTTAGTTGTCATGTGCATAAACTCTGTTTAAGTTTCTTTCGTTATAAACGCATTCAAGCGATTGGGTTGAGTAATTAAGTCAAACAGCAGTGGCTACGAGTTGGTTGACCACGTCTCTCTGTTTTATATTCATTTCATTACTGTTCTGTTGAGTTTACTACAGCTTGTATAATCATGTACATTTTTATTGAGTTGACAATTCAACCGCAAGCTCGATACGTTGTTATTACCGTTATTTTCATTACTATCTGCACCTTGTCACTCGATGTTCGTGCGTTACAACTGTAAGCCAGCGATTAACAAGCACGCGTTGATCTCAGCAAGTCGCGAGCCGAAGCAGTTCTTCACTTCACTCTTCATTCACGTCGTAAGACAGAGTATGAGATTTCTTTCCATTCAAAGACACTCCAGTCCACTCAAGTTTCATTCACGTATAATAGACTACTGTATAACACACACGGCTCCTGAAAATGTTCAAACTCACTCTCCTCCTGACCGGATAGAAGTGGTTTATCGTGGAAAATCGTGCCCTCTCTCTCTGCCTGTACACGCTTCAGGGCTTTAATTTTGAATCGAGCTCGGGCAAGAGAGCACGGAATTTTCCCAGCAAAAAACCAAACTATCCCGCGCTTCTATCTCTTTCTATATAGAGTATACTGCCTCTGCACACTATATATCTGTATCACACTCACACTGTGCGTCCTCGCGAACTTTTCTCGCTAAGAAAGCGCCTCGCATAAGAGGCACATAAGAGAGTAGAGAAAAAAGACAGCTACGAGACAAGAACGAAAGAGAAGGCGGAAAATGCAAGCTGCATTCTAACGGTGGCGATCTGTTTGCGAACCCTGGGGGGCTGTTGCAGAGCGCGGCGTGGACCGACAGAGCGACGACAGCTCGCGCCGCGCCGACAGCGACTCGCACGCTGAGAACTGGACGGACCACGAGGCCAACGATCCGGCGCCGAATAACGCGCTCGCGGGCTCGCCGCCCAAGACGAGCAGCGAGCAGCAGCAGCAGCAGCAGCACAAGGAGAAGAACGAGGCTGGAGACAGGAGGAGCAGGCTCTTCGCCAGGGACAGGGGCACGCCCGGAAGCAACAAGACCAAGAAGCACAGCCTCAGCGTCGACCTCAAGCCCGCCAGCGATCTCAACAGCTCCGAGGTGAGTATTGCCTTTGCCGCAAACTTTTGCTACGCATGCGATGAAAGCTCAACGACGCGCTTGATCTCTCTGTTGCAGCCGAGGAAGGCGTTGGTGGAACAGCTGAGCCGAGTCCTGCCGGACGACTCCCTGCCGGAGTCCGTAGCCCTGGTGTCTCTCTCCGATCCCGGGGGCGCGGTCCTGGCGGCCAGGTTACAGGAGCGCAGTCTGCGCGTCCTCACCACGGCCTCGCCCGCCGACGTGCGCGCGACCTTCACGTGTCTCATCGCGCGGATACAAAAGTTGTGAGTACCTGTACATACATAAGCGTGTTTCGACAAAGGCAAAGGCTGCGCACGCTAATGAGCGATTTGACGAATTGCAGCTGCAACAGCTCGGCCAAGCCTCCGGCGCCCATCAAGGTGGTCATAGCCGGCGGCGACAGCTTCATCAACACGGTGCTGCGCCACTACGTCGACCTGCTGAGCTTCAGGCCGCCCGACTGGATGCATTACCTGCGCTTCCTGGTGGTGCCCCTTGGCTCCAACACTCTCTCAAGGTATCTGGCCTCGATCGACGCGAGGTACGCCCTGCTCTTCGGCGACGAGTGGCGGGAGCTCGCCGAACGCGAGGGAGCCAACGCCAGCGAGAGCGCCGGAAGGGTGGTCGAGTACCTCGCGTCGTCCGGGACGACGCTGCAGTTGCCCATCGCCGAGGCCATGGTCACCTACAGGTCAGTTGTGGATCGGCAGAAGGCGAGAAGGATACGCGTATATAACGAAATGATTCCTGAGCTTGACTAACGAACGGCTTTCCTTTCTCGCGCGACAGAGAAACGGACGACAGCAGTCAGATCTTCGTGCCGTTCATAAACGACGTGCGCGTCGGCTGCCCCGACAATAGTGCCTCCGCCTCGGTCGATCTCGACGAGGGCGGCGTCACCACGTCGGGCTCGCCGCCGTCGCTGCCGCCGGCTTCGCTGCCGCTGGGCCCGCCGCCCGGTCGGCTCACACCGCCGAGCAGCCCCAACGTCGGCCAGCCCCGGGACGGCTGGGAGCCCGTCGAGCTCCAACTAGACTACTGGGGCAAGCCCGCTCTCGGCGAGAAAGGCAAGAGCTCGCTGAGACAGGCCTTCAGAGTGCTGCACGTGCAGAGACTGCCGGCCTTTGGCGAGCCACCTGGACAGAGTCTCTACATGAACTACTTGACCAAGGAGAAGAAGCAGAAGAGTCAGTATTTTTATTTTATTTTACTTTTTTTTTTTCTATTTTTCTCCGCGCTTGCAATAAACGTTGTGCGTTTTTCTTTCAGTAATGAGGCTTGGCAAGAAGAAGGAGAAGGAGAAAGAAAACGAGCCAAAGAGTCAGCAGGTCGACGGCGTCACACGGCTAATATGCTCGGCCAAGACTCACAACATTCCACTGAGAGGTAAACTCGACACCTTCGCTTGAGATTTTACGCGCTGCGCATGTGGAGCATTTCCTCTCGAGTGTTTAGTGTTTAACAATTTTTTTCAAGCGAGATTTTTACCGCTAAAAATGAAAACCGAGTGTTTGCAAAGTTTCAAGAATTTCTATTTTTCGACCGAATCGCTCGATATCGAAGCCTCCACATGCACGCAGAGGGCCACGTGTGCACCCGAGCTCGGGCTATATATCATTTCGCTAAATCAATGTTGTCTCTGAAAACACGCTGCAGTGAGCATCGACGGCACGGAGTGGTACGGCGTCAAGTTCTTCCAGCTGTCGGCGCAGTGGCAGACGCACATCAAGAACTTCCCGATTGCGATGCTGGCCTACAACTCGCAGCAGCAGTCGCCCAGTCTCACGTGAATCCCTTTTGCCACCGTCGTCGTCGTTGTCGTCGTGTCTGGCGTTTGAGAGAAACGTAAAAAGAAAAGAAAAATATAGCGACCAGACTATGCGGGTACACTTGTTTCAGCGTGTACGTATACACACATATCCGATAACCTTCGAGTTCTTGATCTACATGTGAAAGACTCGACGTAACGATAGACGAGATATGCTCGTCGTTGGTGGACGTGTTGATTTGGCAATTCGAAGCAAATAAGATTCCGGTTGTTTGAGTGACAGTTTCTCGTGAGCTGTAATTATTATTTTCAAACTGATGGGCACAGCAGTATTAATGTACATCTTTTTTAATTTTATGAGTGATTAAAATATTGTTGCACCGTGAGAAGAGAATGCGGAAAGACTGTGAATACGTAGATAAAGTGCTCCTGTAGAATCGTTGTTTTAAAGAAACTGCTGCTCAAACACACGAAAAACTTAACGCTTTAAGATACAGATAAAATATATGTCTAGATAATACATAAAACGGACGTGTAATGAGAATTATTCTTATGATACAGTAAATATAAAAGAATCTAAACTGTCCTAAAAAACATTCAAGTATTTTACGATTTTTATGATTTTTAAACATGAACTCGGCAATTATGTTGTAATGAATTCTGCATTCGAATACTTTGAATGGCATCAATTTTACACATCAGAAAAAATACGTACAAAAAAACTTTCTATGTACGAAGAAATAATATTTCAAATACCCAAATGATATGGAAAATATTTAAGAGCATTGTGATTTTATATTCAAGCAGAACGTGCGTAATTTCTTAAGAAACAAACTCCAATTTTGTATACTTGACTCTGTTGTTTATGGATATGTTCACTTCTGATGTGTACTTGATTCTTTTAAAGGCGAAATTTCCTAGGCGACTTTTATAAGGATATTTATGATGAATAAGACAAAGCAAAAAACAAATAGTTCTCGTCTGTAAATAGTAAGTTCTATTTGCATATCGAAAGCGATTGAATGTACAGTCATTATCGTTAAGTTATGTTCCTAAAAACTGCGTTGCGCAGAATCAATAAGGAATCATCTAATGTATATTTCAAATATATATGTATATTATCTACGTATATTTCCATTTTAAAAAGTTGGAAAGAGAGTTATTAGGAGTCGTGCAATATTAAATAATATTGTTCTCAAAAAGCTCGATGAGTATTGAAAATGCAGGAAAAATTATTTTTATGTTGGAGAAGTCTTTATTTTTTTATCATCGTTAAATGTGTCAAAAGTTTCTTACAAGTTTTTTTATTATGTATTTGGAGTGCTGTAAAAAAAGAAGAAAAGAAAGGACACGGTCTATCCTCGGTCGTGAGAATCGTCTAAGATCGAGACACGACCTGCTTATTTCCTGTCGTTTACTTTTGATTCTGATTTTTTTTCCATTAGTCATTAGTGTCCTTAGCAGCAAGTGTGAAGGCCAATTATTTATTCCGACAAATCTGTGAGACTTTACAGTAAATTAGATTTTAAGTAAGAATTAAGTATAATGCTGTTCCGAGTTGTTTCTATAACCTTTTCGTCTTAGTGCGTATCTCTTTTCATTCAATTTTCTAATAGCAAATAAATATTGGAAAGTCTTGAAACCCATGATGTTTGTACAAAACGTTCAAAGTACTATAGCGCGCAAGGCATCGTATACAGCGATTCTGTTTTCGTAAAAATTTCTTAGTTACGAATAAAAGAAACTAGTGACTGATGTCATTAACGACTGCCTAATGCCAAATTGACACAGCGTGTCTTCATTTTTTAATAAAATTTTTTAGATAAAGATTCAATAGATTCAGAATATGTTGTAAAATGAAGCAACAGTTCTTGCCAAACCGCTAATACAATTTTACTATTCAAAACTTTGGCTCAATTATCACTTTTCATTAGTCCCCGATTTTTCTTAAACAATGAAGTCCTTTCTCTCCGTTTGTTATGCACAAAAGAATTGACTTGTCACGGATTGATATTAGAGGAATTAATTAAAATACATTGTATAACGATTTAAACAAGTAATAGTTGTAGATACAAGTTTGCTTTTTTAACTAAGACTTTGAGCTCAATAACCTTGTCGCTTTGAAATGTGCTTGTCGGAAGACTGCATTACTTTTACTTTGTTTTCTCCTGCGTTAGGGCTACTGGATCATTATAACCAGGCGCCGCTACCTGCCATGTATTTTTACATAATACTCAGCTGTCTTGCGCCAATAAACGTGAACGCATACTTGTAAGAGCAGATTTTCTTCAATATTTAATGTAATTTGTTTGCTTAGTGAATCGATTGACGATAACAAATACTTTTGTTAACATTGCAAACGATACGTAAAGTGCACATAATTCTTTACAAATTTTCTTGAGAAGTCATGCAAAGATCTACAAAAACTTGATCATTTAATTTGTTGAATTTCAATAATAGGATAAATCTGTTCAGTTCTAAGTTGTTCCGTAAATGGCTCAGCACAAAGCTTATCAACAGTGTATAATGATCGCAAGAAAGAAACGTTGAAACTTATGTGCACTCCATTGCACAAGATTTTCAAAGTCTGTCCCAGTGTATTACAATTTATAAATAATTAAATTTCTAATCAGAAATACGCTACTGAGGTTACTTGATATAGAAATATTTATAGTATATACACCGTAATTTTCTTAAAATTAATCATTGCGAAATGACTACTGCCTGGCGGTAAAAAACATTTCAGATATGTATTGATAGATCAGATGAAGCTTTTTAGTTATAATGAAAATTATATTTGTAAATTCTTAATATAAAGACAAATATGGTATAAATATGCTACGTGCTTGTAAACAATATACTGCAGTCGAGCGAGAAGATTTAAAAAAGCATATTCACACAGTTTTACACAGTATCAGATTTGTAATTGCTTCTAAACAAGTTACTACGAATATAAAAAAAATTATAATTTTAACAAAAATGCGGTGTGAAAGATAGCGATTCTTCAGTAACCAAACTTGCTTATCTGAGCCTCAACCTTACGGTATTGTAAGCAGTATTTTTATTCAGAAAGGTAAAACAATCGCGATAGCGATGTGTGAGCATACACGACGGTGCTCCGTTCTGTAAAAGTTCCTTGTTCCGTTTTACACTTGGGCACTGCAATAACAAGAAAGATTTGTGTCCGGAAAACGAATAAGTTTTAATGAAAATAAAAAAAAAAAAATGCTCCTGTGTATGTGTACGATACATATGTATAGCTCTAATAATCTTTCCGACTGTTCGTTAGGAGAAAAAACCATTCGTTTCGTGGTAGGTTTTCTAGAATAGCTTGAGCATTCAAATAAAAGCGTCAAAGAACAATAATATTAGCCATTTTTCATCGCTAACCAAATTAAATCAGCAACCGAAAAAAGAATTGTATATCATTTGTTATATATGTTCGTATGTTTGCAGGATTGTGATCAATTGTGAATAACTTCTTATGATTCATCCAAATTTAATTGAAATCTGTTTTTCATTAAAGGCAATAATTAATTAAATACCTTGTTATTTTAAAGAAATAAAGTTACGTATATATGAAATTATAAAGCTTTTTTTCCTTAAGAACAATTTAGTTTTATTCTTCGAATATACGATTCTAGGTCTATATTCAGATTAGAATGAGGATCGATTTTTCTAAAATTAATTTCAAGTTTTAAAATCCGGATAAAGCGATTAACGAAATACTGTAGATACAAAATATTTATTTTTACGTTAATACAAAGCAAAAAAAGAAGTTTACTTTACGCTTTGTCTCTTGAACAAAGAAAAATACTGTTTGTAATGAGAAAACGTTAAACACCTCATGTACCCATTGTCAGAACTTCCTTTCGCATTCTAGTCACTGCAAATGACGTCTTGTCTTTCAAAAGTTCTATGAAATATCGCGAAAACTGAATAAAATGTACGGAAGAAAAGTGCGTATAGACAAGTAATAAACTAAATGAAACGAATATGTAAACGTATTAAACGAATAATAGAGATCATTCAAAGAAAAACTGACCGATAAAAATAAGCTTGTAACAATAACACTGCAGAGTGAAAAAACCGAACAGGAATTAGCAGACCATATACTATGTTTGATCGTTTGTAATAGGACCCTAGACGTCTTCATTGTGCTTACGCAAAGATGTCCAACTGTAAATGTAACATGTATATATATACGATTTAAAAAAAAACAACAATAATGTATGGCGTTCGGTGATAAAAGAGAGTTCAATTAAAGTAATTGTTTTTTCTTATTTTAAAAAACTTCAGAAACTGGAAGATGTATAAAATTTGTCTAAATTCAAAATAATTAGACTTGCTAAATACGTAATTCGAATGTACCTTTAACCGAGATATAGTGAGTACACGAAATTGCGGGAGGGTAGAAGTTCGTACGCTAAGGTTAATTGAACTCTCTAATCATTGATGTAAGAAATAATGAAATACCTATATGTGATACATACTTTCTAATATAATGTTTTAATATAAGAGGAGAAAAAGATTATTATTATTATTACATAGGCAGTATCTCGTGATCTAACCTGGGCACATTGTTTTTATTGTATGTTAAATTGTCTAATTATCTCGATTTCATACTTATTGAAGTATTTAAAAGTTTATGATTAATTCATGACACTGACATTGTTGAATGGATTAAAATTATTAATTTTTGTTATTATTTTACGACGAATCATAATTTTCGTTTGTTGTTTCTTCATTTAATCTTGACACAAGTTTTTAATTTTTATTCATTTTTTAAATACTCTTGTAGACCCGTCCGAGTTTAGATCACAAGACAAATAAGTAAGATGCGGTTGAGTAATAAATAGATCATAGACAATTAGTATAGTATAACGTTTTAAATTGCAGTATGAGAACAGCCATCGAATTGAAGATGATAAATATGTTGTTGATGTTTGTAAGCTTGAAATATAAGTGTAACGCCTTTTCCAGTACTGTCGTTGTTTATCCCTAGACCAGCCATCTCTCTTTCACTCCAACCGCATTATTGTATATATAAGGAAGGTCTGTAGAAATAATAACAATTTCCATATTAAGAGCCACATTTATTTAATGTTCAATAAATAAAGTCGAAGTTCGTACTTAGTTTTTTGGAGCCATTCAGTTCTGTAATGAACATATTTCACGGCACTTAATAAATTACAATAAATTTTCAAGTCTCTTCATCGATTTTATTTGGTTAAAGCCGTTTGGTAAATATTTTAAAAATGAATGACAATGCTTTGACTATATAATGTACATTACGTATCATTAAAATAACTAATTGAGATAAAAAATGCAAGATTTTTTTAACAATTCAAAGCAGATATTTCAAACAATCTCGCGTTTTTAACTGTATGCATCAACAATTCGCATATGAAGCGCAGTTTGATGTTTATTAGGACCAACGATTTTTTATTAAAAAAAAACAGCATACATTTATCATTATAAGATTTAAAAGCGCACAGCGATGTAAATCGTAAATAATTCACGGTAATAACGTATCTCGAATACCTTCTAATTGTGATGATAACTATATTTGTTTTCTTATAAAACTTTGAGCCTTTTCAGCCTTATCTCGCGGATAAATAACATGCACCTGGCAAAAAGAAAAAAGAAAATAACGCTTTAACATACATAACAAAGGTATTATGACCAAAAGAATCATAATAAAATACATAAATAATATAGCTTTATCTATACGTGTAACGGTAAACGTGTTCCGTTGACATGCTGCTTAATTGATTTTTTCTTTAGGAAAAAGAGTATAACGACCGCGAATTCTTTAGTTATCCCTAGCTACTACGTTTAATTACTCAACTCTGTCTTTGTTAATCCTTACCGTTTATATACGGTTCTTGCGCGCAAGTGTCGTTAGTCTCATCGATAAGGCGAAGCGTCAACGCGTCCACGATGCTTCGCAAGTAATATTATATATTCTTTAGTTAGTTATATTATTTTGTTTCTTTTTCTTTCATGTATCACAGTGACAGACATTGAACCGATTTAGGAAATCATTAATTCATGTTACGGTGAATAACCGCGAGACAGCGGAGAAGAAACAATCGAAAAATGTACAACGGTTATTTACATTGCAGCTGCCGAGAGTTCGCATAGATTTGCGTTTTCGCAAAAGTATCTTTTATTTTTTTCATTATATATATACATGTGCAGACTGCGACGAAAATAAAGACGCAAAGTATGCTGTTTATATCGTTATTTGATTTTTTTCACAATATCAAATTCAAGTAACTAAGACTACCAAATGACTAATATCAGTAGCCTTCGTCTTTCACTGTGATATCGATTGCCCTAATACTTATCCTCGTAACTATTTAGAGGGTTCCATTGAAAACGACAGAGCCTTACATATTTCCGAAGCGCACTGGTTTGAAACGCTACATACATATAAATGCGAAATCGCGAAGTAAATATATTGATCAAATACAATTGATGTAATGAATACGTAAGTAAATAATATCATATTAATACTTGGTTTAAAGATGAACAGAATAAATCTCTGTACTTCATCGACTTTGTTCCAAAATTTTAAAATACGTCCAAGCTTAATTGCCAAGACTTTTTCAAAACTAGACGATAAAATATAATAAATAAATTATAAATATATAAATAGCTATATAAATAAATATCAGACCAATTCTCCCAATAACAGTTTACAGCACCAATAAAAATATCCATTTTTCGAACAGCGGTAAATATTTATGGTGCGTATCGTTCTCAATGGAAGCACCTCGATGGTGCGCAATCACCTCGCACGTCCAACCCTGCTGCAGTAAATCTTTCAGACATACGGATGCAGAGCAAGGGCGCGACCACGAAGACCTCTTTGACCACCCACGCCGCCTTTTGGTATGACATAGCCACCCGCATGTCGAGCTGTGCCTTCCTCCTCTAGGTTACCGTTGCTCTCGAGGAGGTCACGCAATGGCCAGCAAGCCAAGTGTCGAGATTTGCCATGACGTGCCAGCACGTGATAGCCTTGTCTGTAAAATGAAATAAATATGACCGTTGCTTTGGTAATTAATCCTACGAGTTTTGATGCTCATATAATATTTTACTCTTATCGGAAAGCATAACATGAATAGTAAAAGCTTTAAAAAGGATTGATCTACCTGGAAGAAATAAGGCCAACGAGTAATGCCCAATGCGATTTGTGACCACGTTTCAGGCATGGAGCATGATTGAAATCTGAATCGTATGGGATCAAAATCATGGCACCATGTGCAAGTGCATGAGTTAGAGTATCTGGACAGGTTTGCAAGTCCACAAGAATATCAGGCCTGTGATCTGGCAAATGTTCAGCTGCAAGTGTGCCCATAAAGTCTACGCTATAAACTTCTCCGTGCTGAGTGAATCCACGAACTCTAGCCTCTGCTAAGAGTTGTCCCACAGAGACTGGCTTGGTGTATTCTTGTGAGGCCATTGCAAGTGCAACCAAACCACATCTATTAATCATCAAAAGTAATAAGCATATTTTATTTAAACTTTATTGAATAGAAGGTGTTGTAAAATAATTAAAAACTGTACTTACTGAGGTCCGTCTTGAAGAATTGGTTCCACCTGACAGAAATATGTAACCTCCGCATCTTTCAGTTCATTTCTGGATATTAATTTTTCTATTTCTGCTTCTGCAGAAGTCAGTGTAATCTTTGCCCATGGTGGAAGACTATCACCATCATTATCTGTTTTATCGCAGGATGGTGCCTCTGGCAAATTTGGAGGTGGTGGAGGTGGTGCAGGCATTTCTTGTGTGTGGATGTTGAGGTCTAGCTCTTTCTCTTAGACTGAAATAGTATTCCAAAAATAAATTCCCTGTGTATCAATAAACAATACTACGCTCAGATGATTCTTTCAACTTGTAAACTAGCCATGTGGAATCTTCTTGTATAAATTTAGGTACTCTACCGTATCCACCTGAAATCAAAGTTATTCTGACATGAAATTTTTGTAATACATTTGTTCTATTTGGAGTAGTTGAAAACTAAAAAGAGTTAGGTGGGTTTAAAAATATTCAAATGAAACACAATTCTTTAAAAAATAGCTACTATTCTTGGAACAAGCAATGATCCTAACAATAAATACCGAAGCGTGCAAAACATAGCTGAGTGAAATCAAATATCTCGGTAGCCAGACTTCTGTTAAAAAATAGTTTCCAAAGCCAACTCTCGGAGCCACTGTTATACAGAGAACAAATACCTAACAATGGAAATCTAGAGCAGTGAGTATATAAGTAGGAGGACATGCAGTACAGTGCTATCTCGCGACGTCTTTCTTTCGAGAGGCCTTGGGCAACGGCAGAGGAATCAATCGCGAAAAGGAAAGAGGGAACAGTGGATATACCGATAATGAGAACTGCACAAATTATTACGCGAAATTATGAAACGCACGATGCAGACGAGGCGACTCAAGGCCTCGCAGACTACTTATGCCGTAAGCGTGAATGGGCGTTATTCGCGAGACATGGCTCCTTTTTTTCTCTGTAACTCACGCACACATGCGAAAAAGAACGCACAGCGAAAAGCGCATGGCACTGATCGGGTTTCCGTAGAGTTCTGGATTTTTTTCGAAAAAGCAGCACTAGATAGTCATTATCAACTTTATTTGGTCTTTATTTTATTACTTAACAGAGGAGTAGTTAATGATAGAGGAAAAGTCGATACTTTCGGAAAGGCGAATTTCATCGATTACCTAACGCCGAATATGGGGCGTAAAATATACTTATAACAAACTCTTTTCGCGGCAAATAGTATTATAGGCCGTATCAGAGTAATTATACTAGGTACCTGTACGTACACAATAAGAGTCGCAGCAGAGACAATAGGGAGAGAAGTATTGACAAACATACGAATCTGGTCGCCCGGTCGGATTCGACTTTTCCTTCCCCCCGCGTTATAGTATAGGTATATTATGGTCGGGTCGTTATACGGTTTAAAAATAGCGGAGAGTCGCGAGCGTTTGCCCTTTTTCTTCTCCCGCGATGTATGTACAATGTAATTATTATTGACGCGATCGAGAAGCATCCTGAACGAAAAAATGCATATGGCAAACAGCGTATTATTATGACAGTTGATCTACTAACACTCTTATATATATATATCTCCTTCTCCGCAAAGAGACGAGCCTCGACTGTTACCAATATAGACTACAGCACCTTCGTCGATGTCCCGCACCGAATCGCCCGAATCTCCCTCTATACTTATATGTACAGAAAACAAAGCAGGACTTTCCAGAGGCACACACGCGAGCAGCAGGAATATCAGAGGACGTCGCTCTGACTCATCGCCGCGACAACAAAGTCATTATGTAATTTCGGCCTGCCCGTGGCTGCGACTCGCAACTGACTGACAGGCTGCCCCATCGAGAAAATGCAGCAGCAGCAGCAGCAGCACGTGCGCCGGACTTTTAACGATCGACTGCACTGCCTGCCTTCGTCTGCTAGACTATGCTGAAGGGTAGAATGTAATCAAAAGTAAAGGCTTAAAAATTTGACGAGACTAAATTTTACTTACCGATGAATTTTGATGATTTAGGTGTATTCCAATTAAAACGTTTTTCTCATTCTGAATATAGCTCGTATACCTGAACAGAATCTTATTTACTTTACATATTTAAACATGGCGCTATAAGTCTGCGCATGCGTATATATTCATAACACTGTTGCCGCTTAAATTTTTAGAAAAATATCTCAGTTTTTTATGCATTTTATGAATATAAAAAAAATTGGATGATTGATTTTATAGTTTTAAAATCGATTAACAGAAATCAATCCGAACATTTGCAACAGACCTTGAATTTATTTAAAATTTGAATTAGGTTATGTTTCCCAATTTGACAACGTTGAAAATCCACGTGTGTCAACTGCAGTGTGCGGTGTGCGGCATGCGACTCCTATTTTGCATTCGGAGCACCAATTTGTTCACTATTTTTCAATTAGTTTTATATTTGTAAATATTTGTCAAACGCATATGTGTAAACATGAGTTTCAAAAGTAACAAAGAATTCATCGAGAAAGGAGATGTGGTGACACTGTATATAAATCCAAATAACATGCACCAAATAGAAGTGAAAGAAAAAATTATAAACAAAAAGGGCGAACTTATCGATAACGTCTTCCAAACAACTTACGGAGCCTTAAAAGTGATAAGCCTCGTAGGAACAAAATATGGCTCCAAAGTTAATCTTTCGAAAGGATGGGCTTATGTTTTGCAACCAACTCCAGAATTGTGGACACTGACTCTTCCTCACCGGACTCAAATAATCTATACACCTGACATCAGTCTCATTATATATTTATTAGATTTAGCTCCTGGAAGTATTGTTATTGAAACAGGTGCTTATTTGTATCATAAATTTATTTTGTATGTATGCTATGCCTGTGCTAAAAGTTGTTTTAACTCTTTATACTGTAAAAGGAACTGGAAGTGGATCATTGTCACACTCGCTAATAAGGACTATCAGGCCAAATGGTCACTTGCACACATTTGACTTTCATGAGCAGCGGGTTTTATTGGCTCAAGAAGAATTCAAGAGTCATGGTATAGATGAATTTGTTACTGTTAGGCATAGGGATGTCTGCACAGAAGGATTTGGAGATGAACTTGAGCACAAGGCTGATGCTGTTTTCTTGGATTTGCCACATCCATGGTTGACAATAGATTTTGCTGTTAAATCATTGAAAAAGAAAGGTATGAACAAAAACTTTTTAAAACTCAAACAGAATTTAGAATTATATTCATACAATATACTTGCAGGTGGAAAACTGTGTTCTTTTTCTCCATGTATTGAACAAGTTCAACGAACGTGCACAAAATTGTCATCAGCAGGATTCATAGGAATAGAAACTTTCGAATGCTTACAAAGGGAGTTGACTGTTCAACAAAAGAATTTAAACATTTTAGATTTAGCAAGTTTGAAAACTAAGGTATGACCGTATTTTTCGTCAAATTGTTACAATTTTAAATTTTTATTTATAGAGAACGTTAAAAATTAATTTGAATCATTTTCTCACAGACTGATGAACCTGTAAAGAAATTTGAGGACCCACCTGCTAAATTGATTACAGTGGCTCATCCATCGTCTACTCCAGGTCATACTGGATTCATAACAATTGCCACTTTACCACCAGAATTTGTCAGAATTGTTGATGAAAGATAATCTTACACTTTTTATATTTTATAAAAATCATAGTAAAAATTAATGAAGCTTTTATTTTTTTAAAACATGATGAAGAAATTAAATTATCTACAGACTATTAAAAAAAAGTTAAACTACTTTGTTAATTGCAATTTTACCTTTTTATACAAAAGACGATTAAGCGAATTTTTTTTGTTATAATATAACAAATGGAGTGTCATGGACCAAATTGAAAAATATGAGAACTATAAAGATTTACAGTAATTAACTGCTTTTGCAGCATTTCAATACAAATTTTTAGTCCGCTTTGTTTGGACTCCACGTTAAATAATCTGATCTTGTAGCAGCTTGATATTCTTTTACTAAGTAATCCACGACTTCTCGCGAGTTATCCAGTTCATCTAGATTGTCTTCAAACATTTTCTCTTTTCTGAATTGCTCCAAGAAAGCTTCTCTTTTTCGAAGTTTGTCGTACTGTTGTAAAGCGCGATCAAACAGCTGAAAAATAAAATTATTTCAAATTTTAATATGGTTCAGAACCATTCTACCGAAAATAAAGTTGTTTTTAAAGATTACTAACCGATGAAATGTTTGTATGGTTGGCTAACATAAGACCTGATACTCTATGAGTACTTTGAATATAAGGAGATTTCCTTGATAGTGCAACTTGAATACTAGCAGGTCCCCAAGGGATAAACTGGGCTAGTTTTCTTTCTCTTATTCTTTGCAATGATTTATGAACTTGTGTTGGGTCTACTTCACCCTATTAAATAAACAAATTCAACGATAAAATTCAAGGTCCAATGTTAATTTAGACATTGACGTTATTAGACTTGTAGCCATAGACTTACTTGAATAATATTTAAAATAGAGATATAACAATGAGCTGCATTTCTATCTAACGCTGTAGAAACCATCATATTTTTTGGCTGCAATAAACGGCGCATAACGTCCAATACTGAAGTTTTTCGAACAGATGCACCCTACCATCCAAAATACAAAATTAAATTAGTAATTAGAATAATAATAATGCATTATTATCTTTTTGTTTGAAAATCTACCTCTTGATCTGTTGTCAGAGGGGTATAACCAGTCATTAAAAAGTGTAACCTTGGTGTGGGAATTAATGGTGCAATTAAACCAACTAAGTCGTTATTCATGTATGATGGATACCTATAAACATAAAATTAAAGCACGCAAATCTGTAAAAACGTGTTTTCTTTTTGTAAAATTAAATTTGAGTAGTGCCGTACCTAAGAGTAGTTGTACTGACAGACATAATTGTAGAGACTAGTTTATTGATTTGAGTAAAACTAGGATTTTGAATGTGTAGTCTATCAGAAGCTATTCTGTTTAATGCAGTATTATCTAGAACTACAACACAATCAGCACACTGCGTTAACCTCTTCAGAGTTAAGAGAGAATTGTAAGGTTGCACAACGACATCACTGAAACCAAGGTTGTCATTAAAAATATACCAAACATTAAGTGAGTTTAAAACATTGTTAAAGAAATTGCATATTATACCTTATTTCATCTTGATTTGGAAATACACTATAAGTTTCAATTAACTTTTTTGGAAACCTGTCCGCTAGAGATTCTAACATAAAAGATCCCATGCCAGAACCAGTACCTCCAGCAATTGAATGGCACAAAACAAATCCCTAAAAGTAAAAAGATTGAAATTTACATTGGCTTATATGAATGTTAACAATCAACTTTATATATACCTCTAAACTATCACTTCCATCAGCCTCTCTATCAAGGATGTCAAAGATTTCCTCTTGCAACTTTTCACCTTGATGATAACCGGAAGCCCAATTGTTACCAGCACCACCACCGTGTTTTGACAGGTAGATATTTTCAGGATTGTATAACTAAAGAAAGAAAACAAATTATAAAAGTTGTTTTGCAAATATAAAATACAAGCTATCTTTGACAACCTTAGAGTAAGGAGAATTCATGATAGTGTGTATAACTCTGGGTTCCAAATCCAAGAGCACAGCTCTGGGAATGTAATGTTCATCGTCCGATTGGTAGAAAAAGACATCCTTTCTGTCAGTGCCCTCCGTAGCGTAGTCTTCCAATATTCCTTCAGGACTTATCCCGTGCTCTGCACAGAGCCTCTTCCAGAACTCAAAGCCAACTAGAAGCATAAAATGCAGAGTATAAAATCAAGTGAACGAAGATTCTCAAAGAGTAAAGAGAGTAACTTACTTTGGTTACCGCATTGGCCCAGTTGCAGAGTTATCATTTCACACGGCATTTTGGCTATATCTCCGTTCAGCAGCTATACAAAGAAGGAACACAAAACGGCTTTGGAGTCTCACCCACCGTGTCCGCGCAATATTATCAATTTGCTCTCTTTATTAACGAGCCGATACCTCGTTACATCCTCGCGTTCTTCGAGGTCATTCGCAAAAATTCAAACGCTCGACGTAGGGAGATTTTAACCGGTAGCCATCATCCCACATATCATGCACACACGCAATAGGACGAACGTAAATACACGGAGCGCGCGCGCAAAACAAAAAGGAGCAATAAATATACATATATAACACACAGCATAACTAGCGCCACCTGCTTCCCTTGCGACCGGCGGAGCCAAGGCCCAAGACTACTTTATCGACTCGGTCGCGCGGTCGTCGTCGTCGTCCGCAGTCCCTGGCTCAGCTCTTCTGCCTCGTTCATCATCTGGGCAGCGCACGAGATTTCCCGACTTCTGAGTTCCGATCCGTGTGCGTTCGATTGAGGCGGTGGTGAGTGCGACGACTGTTCTTTTTATTACACTTGGAATTTCTCCTTGTCCCCAACCGGAGTCCCTCCCACGATTTTTCGCACGGAGCAAGAGGGCACGTCGCTGGTACTTCGCTCTCGATGAGAGCTCTCGCGATTACATAAAAGGTACCATAGCTCGGCTGCTCTCCCGCTCTGTTCTCGCGCAGCACCTTTTTGCACGAGCTCCGGTTGTCCGCTCCGTTTTGTTGTCCCTTTCGCGATATTCAACTCACGGATAGTAAGTAATAATAGACGGGACTGGATGTGCTCGGCCCTTAACTGCGCTCTCGGTATAGATCTACTTGTGCGGTGTACATATTATATACATACCTATAGTTACACTTGACGTTGCTGCCGCGACTGTTATCACTGAACTGTTAGTTCTCCTTGCTAAGGGTCATATGTGTTTTCGTTTTGGGGTGGCATTCTAAAAGTTTGGATTTCTAATCTTTTTGTAATCCAAACCATCCCTTTGTCGCACTTAATTTCATCTTACCTACTGTCAGATAAGATTGAGAGTGCAGTTTCCATGTACCACTTACCTTGGACTTGGTATCCACCGCCTGATTCCTGAATTAAATTTACTATGCTTATGGGTGATTTTATGTTTCAATGATGAACCAATTATTCATTTTCATTTAAAATATTTGATCGCACAATACTTATTCTTTATAAAGCAAGCTTCAATTATAGTTAGAATCAGCAGCGGCTTATTCAATACCAGCAACTAAGTACATTTTTGTTACAGGGACCGGTTAAGCAATAATCATGCTTCGCCAAGGAACGAATTTGTTGGTGCTGGCTGCCCAGCAGCCACAGACTCAGCAGCGTGGTATGGCCACATTGAAGGCCATCTCTATTCGTTTGAAGTCGGTAAAGAACATCCAGAAAATCACACAATCCATGAAGATGGTGTCAGCAGCTAAGTACAACAGAGCTGAGCGAGACCTGAAACAAGCACGACCCCTTGGTCAGGGAGCTAAAACTTTCTACGAACAAGCCGAGATTACGGCTCCAGAAGGTGAACCCAAGAAGTTGATGATTGCTGTAACTAGCGATCGTGGTCTTTGTGGTGCTGTCCACACTGGTGTGTCCAGAAACATCCGTGATGCACTGTTGGCAAACCCTGCTGACCGGGAAAACACAAAAATTGTTTGCATTGGAGAGAAATCTCGCGCCATTCTGCAACGCTTGTTTGCTAAGAACATTCTGTTTGTTGCATCCGAAATGGGTCGCAAACCCCCTACTTTCAACGATGCTGCCAAAGTAGCTATTGAAGTTATGAACAGTGGGTAAGTGTATAAAGATTTTTATCACAATTGCACTGATATAACAAAATTAAAAGATGAAAGTTCTTCTGTTTCATTTTGAGAAATTTAAAAAGATTCTAATGACAATCCCTGTGTTATCCAGGTACACATATGGATCTGGTAAGATCATCTACAATAGGTTCAGGTCTGTTGTGTCTTACGTAATTGACCAACTGCCACTCTTCGACAAGGGCTCCGTTGTTTCTGCACCAAAGTTATCTGTTTATGATTCGCTAGATGAAGAAGTAATTCAAAGCTACCTTGAATTTTCTCTTGCATCTATGCTCTTTTACTCAATGAAGGAGGGAGCATGCAGTGAACAATCCAGCAGAATGACAGCTATGGACAATGCCAGCAAGAATGCAGGAGAGATGATTGACAAACTTACTCTCACCTTCAACCGTACTAGACAAGCTGTCATCACTAGAGAGCTTATCGAAATTATCTCCGGAGCTGCTGCATTGGATTAAGAAGTTTCAAAGAAATTTCATTAGCAGCGCATTATTAGAATGTCAAATCTGTCACGCGAAGAAAATGGTGAAGAAAATCTTCTTGACTGCTTTCTGCGGCGTACTCCATCTATGAGTTGCAAAGCAGTTTTAAGGAATATTGTACATTCGCTAACCTATTTCAGTAAATGCCATTTACAAGTCTTTTTCTTTCATGTAAGTTGAAGGCATGGCTCTTAATAAATTGAAATACACGTTAATTTATTGTTTTTTTTTTTTATGTGGACCATTTCCAGTTTATAATAGACATGTAGGTTTTTTTATAAATAGGTATGGAATAGTGGATAGTAAAAAAATTCATCTTATGATAATAACAATATAAGACACATTTATTTATCAGATATTTGCACAATTTTTCAAACGCCTATTTTATCATTCCCTCTTTAAATCATGTATGTACACACATCCATTACATTCTCAGCGAGACGAAAATTGGAATCAACATAATATATGTATACAGATAAAGCTAAAAGTTCTTACTCGTTCAAATGGAAACTTCATCCCACCCACCGTGCTTTTGAGAAAAAAACGAAATCATAATTTAAGAAAAAAATGACTTGTCAAATTGACAAAACTAAAACAAACATTAAGAAAAATTCAAAACTAGTGAAGGCACTTGTGCCCTTGAATGTTATTTATTGTTACATATATCGAACTTCTAGAAGAAAATTTTATGCTAACTGTACAAAAAAACAAAGATGTTCATTTTAGAATGTCAAATTCAAGAAATTTTAAATTTAAAAATATATTCAAAATTCTTAATACAAACACGTACACGTTGCATTATTTATATTTACATTACTTTCGCTCTTTACTTTTGTATTTACAAACGTAATTTCAATATCCGATTATTTTGCAAACAAGTTTAACTTTAAAATTGCAATATCGTGTACAGGCCACATTTAGATTTAAATGTTTCGTACAAGGAACAACTTTTAAAATCCTTGTATCATTCTTCAAACATTGTAATTAAACATCTTTGTATCGTTACATATCTAGTTACTGCAGTTTTTTTATCGCTTTGGAAAAAATAATTGATTGTTCCGAATTTTTTCGTCTCCTTTACTTGAGGGTAATATTTAGATTGGACATCTTTCCCTCATATGCGCATAGTAAACAATTAAAAATTGATTTTTTTTAAAGAATAAAATACAATATGAATCATCTTATAGATCCGGAGAATTGTACTGTACCCAAGTAGGAAAACAGTATCAATCACCTAAACAAAGAATCAAATACTTGCTTTTGCACGAGATAAAAAAAAACCAATGTAACATAAGTTATTTTGTATAATGATCACCAAAACAACTGGCGAATACGTAGTTTAAACACTACGGAGTTGTTTTACAGTCCATTGTATACAGCAGTAATCGATTATAAAAGGTTTTTCTGCATCAACACTGCATATGATATTTTTTCACCATTCAGCATCTCCATTGGCTTTTTGGAAAACAAAGTCCTTACCACCTAAGTTCATAATACCATCTTTTAAGTAGAATTTCCACTTGTTTCTGCTCCTTGTAATCTGAAATGTTATATTTTTATAGTCTCATAAATATTTAGTTTCAACACTATTATTTAATTTCTTCATACCTTATCATATTGACAAACTACAACATTGTCGGTATCAAAAAGATCGGCAGGATCATCATCAGTTACGTCGTCTTCTGAACACAGTGGCTCCTACAAAATGTCAAAATTATAGGTAAAAATGATAAAAATCACTGCAATATTTTCAATTAAAATACTAACTTCTTCTCTTGCACTAGGGTCTTCCTGCTCTTCTTCTTCTTTTTCTTCATCAAGATCTTCATCGTCGTCATTCTCTTCTTCCTCTTCATCGTCGTCGTCATCAGACGAATCTCCTACAGCTCCATCCAATTGAGCAATATTTCCTTGTTGCTGAAATATATAAATGACATATTGTAGAAACAGCATTATTCACAAATATCGTTTTATTTTCACTTTCAAGAATTGTTTACCTGTCCTTGTATGAGCTGTTGCTGCATAATATTGTTTGCTCCCTGAGATACAACCTGGACAGGATGAGCAACAGGTACTGGTGTAAAACCAGGTAAACCTTCAAATGTTTGATTGACATGTTGTTGCAATAAAGATGTTGCAATGTGGACGGGCAATGTGATTGCAGTTGTGATGATAGGACCGGTGAAAATTGCGTGCAACTGATTGCCTAAAATTGATATTGTATTATTTTTAACAATAAGTCGCATTTTTTAAATGCTCATATATACTTCAAATGTACAGGTAGCACTATGAAGGGTCAAATTTTTTATTACCTTGAATGGCTGAAGCAGGAACATGAACAGTAACCAATCTTTCAGGTAGATTTTGATGAACAGGTAACTTAATTTGTATAGAAACTTGTTTCTCTATCACTGGAGCTGGTGGATTAATGACTTGCTGTTGTTGAGCAATAGTTTGATGCTGCTGCACTGGCTGTTGGACCTGCTGCTGTATAGGAATACCCTGCATATGTTGAACATGCTGCACCTGCTGCATCTGTTGAGGTTGGGGCTGTTGTGATTGATGTGGCATTTGGGATTGAATTTGTTGAGGTTGCACATGTGTAGGCTGAGGTTGTGGCTGTTGAACCTGTGGTTGAGGTAATGTTGGCTCTTTTGCCTGAGCTTGTTGCTGAGCACCGGAATGTGCATTCGAGTTGGCATTAGAATTCCCTTCAAAATATTGCACAGATTAGTTTAAAGTTTGTTAGTTCAATGAGATGAGAAAATAAATGTAACATCTTTCTTACTTTTGGAGCCACCTTTATTAGCCGCAGAATAAGTTTTAACTGAACTACTCAACTGAGGTGGCTGTGGCTCTGGAGGATCAATAATTGGTTCGACAGCTTTGCTGGACATTAACTTGTTTTCCCATATTTGTTTAAGTTCCTGAAGCACTTGCTCGTCGACACCCTCGTCCAAAAAAGCCTCTCGAACTCCAGCTATCACATCTTCGATAACTGTGTTGTACAGCCTCATCTGAAATGGATAATTCAGTCTGTACCAAAAAAGTGCATTGAAAATCAGCATAGGAAACAACACTACACGAGAAGACAGCCCCTTGATCAGATGCAAAATCATCGCTGGCAATGAAAATAGTCATACTCGTAAAGCTTTAGTGAAGAGTGACAAATGCAACAGGGCTTGTATGGAGTAGAGGCCTTGTTTGGCGTGCTCTCTCAACCTTAAACCCCCTGCAAGTATCGCGTTTAAATTTAAACCGCACGCGCCGTGGCAGAGGAAGAGACTAAATTTTACGTGTAAGTGCCCGAGAAGAAGCTTCATGATCATGCTGCAGCGCCGGAAAAAAAGGCTGATAAGCGCTGTTGCCATCGGCGTAAACCTGCACGTCTTCCTCTCGAGGAAAGTATGATGATGCATAAGCAGGCGGATAGTACATTACGTACGCTCTCGTCTCTTTCTCTAAAAAATGCTATCTCGAGGCCATAGGGAGTACACACCGTCGGGAAGTTACAGGCAAGGCTCATTGTCCGGGAAATGCTGTTACTTAGCTTCCTCGGGTCTATTACTCACCACGCTCGTCTGACTGAGGGCCATATTGCCGACAGTGGAAAATTATCTGGCCTGCGGATCGTCGTTGTCGTCGTGCTTAACGGCAGCTAGGTACAATCTGTCTCTGTGCGGCTCGTCGTCGTCGTCGTCGTCGGACGTCGGGAAGCCGCTAGAGCTAAAGAGAGGAAGAATCGGGAGAGAGAAGATAGGACGACGTGCCGTGAGGAAAGAAGGGTATATATAAATGCACACAACGACGATGTGCGCGCGCGGCGCTCGGAAGAAGAGAGAGAGAGAGCAGCCGCCGTGTCTCTCCTCGTCGGTGCGACTCACGAGCTCTCTTTTATACTTTCCAGAGGGCCCCAAATAACCGTTGCAGCTCTTCTATCTGTGTGCGCGCGTGCGTGTATATATGCATATACGCATGTGTGCCGTGGCGCTGCTGTGCTGTCGTCCGCGATTCGCCGAATGTCGACCTGTCTGAACATGTTTATGGTAGTAGTGGTAGCCGCGCATAAACGCCCGAGTCGATGGAATACTACTACGGGCGCCGTGTCGGTCGTGTGCGGGTGCGACAAGGACGGACAAGTATAGGTTCAGTGTGTGCGTCATCCGAGAAACTTGTGTTAGTGCATGTTGGACGAGACTTGGAGTACGTGGTTTGGGTAGATACGAATGCTTTGTGCTCTTCTTCGCAGCAAGCGGCAAACGGTAAGTACTCAGAACAGTGGCACGGTTGCCCTCTCTTCCGTTACGGCTCTCGCCTTTTGTGAGAATTTGACGAGAAAAAAGTGAGAGCTCGCGCTTTTTTACGCTCCTATATAATAAGATAATACTTATATATGTGGGCTGTTGGGAGATTTTCACGAGGGACCCCGCGGAAGATGATTCGATAGAGCAGAGTTTTTTGGCGCGAATTAGTCCATTTTTAGGTTAAACAAGCGGCTTTTTTGCAAATAGAAGGTCCGCAAACGAAGGGTGACACCAACAACGTCGCATTATGCGGTAATAAGCGGTTTGCAGTATTAATTAATATTTTATTTAATATATTTGCATTATATTACAATAATCACCATAACAATGCAGAACAAACATTATACGTGTGGTATATTATAATGTATGGAACACTTGGGATTATATTGTCATTAAATCTTACTAATATAATGTTTAAGTCGAAATTGCTAATTAAAGTTTAACAATATATTTTAAAAAGTATACATCGTCGTGTTCGTTATTATATCTATATATTCATTAAGTCTTTGAAGAGTTTTGAGCTTAACAGATTTCAATAGTTTTTTTGTTGTTAAATTTCTAACAAGTTTGTTTTAATTTTTCTCAAAATGTCCTTATTTTATGCAGAATCGAACTTATCGCGTTATCGATGGTCCTAATTTTTCTTCAACTTTCTCCTTCTCATTGTATACACCTGTACGTAAAATAATTTCAATTAAATTTTCTTACGACTGTTTTCCACTGACGAACATAACATGTAACAATCGTTTTAACGATCTAATTATCGTGTAAATGTGCATTAAAAAAAGTAAGCACCTGATGATCACGTCTTTTAATAAAACTGCCCGTCCGTTTCGGAAGTATGTCATGCATATCACAAATAATCGTAAGAAAGGCTCTCTGAACTTGGTTTTCCACAACGTTACAAAAACAAACAACCAACGTACGTACTATATCGTTGTTATATTTCGTTTTTCCGAATAACTTATTCCCCTATAACGTTATACAGTTTCGACACTATAATTGCATATTAGAGCAAACAGTTCGTCTTTGTGCGAAGAAAAACATTAGATTATAAAAGATTGAACAAATTTGTTTCCCCTCGAGTTGCGTGCAGATGTTAGAATGGCAGCTTATGATGATCCGGTCACAGCCGGGAAAAGAAAATGCGCATCACAACTATAGAGTATAAGATACCTAATATCGCGCGGAGCATGATCATAACCGTCCTGATGATTGAAAGAGTTTGGTGTAGTTACCATATCCAATACGATGTAATCTAATCTGATAAGTGTCTTGCAAGACTGCAAAAGCGACCAACTTTCGACTAATCTATACCTTATTCGTAACAGTATATAATAATACTTTAAAAGTAAATCACAAATTCTCAAAGGCGTAACGATTCCTATGATCGAACTCGAAAGAACTATAGATGCATAGCATTGAGTACTTATACGATATATAATTATACGTAAATTCAACAAGAATGTCAACTGCTTTGTTTTTATACATGAACATGTCGCGACATGCGTCCACTTGGACCAGAGCTGAGATATGTCGCAGTCCGAGCCGCGTATAATATTGTAATATAGAGGTGTACCGAGAACAAGTCGCGGAGTGGTAAGACATCAACGCTTTTACGAGCATTAAATTATTTTCGTCCCCATATAAGCAATAGAGCGACTCGGATAGCAACATCAGTCAGCTCCAAAGGTTGGACGGTCCCGATGGCGTGTGATGCATCTAACATTATATTCAATCATAGACTCGCAGAGATGTAGAATGCGGTTTATTTGTCAACGGGATCCAAGGCAAGGGATGTCGCGGGTTGGGTCCAGATGTATCCGGTCCTCGTCATACTGCAGTGAGCGTCGTAGTAGCGGCCGGGCGCCCGGCAGTAGGAGTAACGCGGACAGCGGCAGCGGAACTTGCTGTGGAACTCCTCCTTGCACACCTCGTTCCACCAGCAGGTTCTCTGGCGTTTGTTTTTTGTTTTTAACCGACTGCTCGGTATTAGATTTTGAAAGAGAGACTTGCGTGCTTTAACTCACCTCGGCCAAGTAGCCCCTGACACTCTGGTCGCTGTAGTTTCTCTTGGCGATGGCGTGGCGACTCGCCGACTCTGCCTTTCCGTTCACGTAGACCAGGACCAGTACGAGGCACAGAGCCAATTTCACCTGAAAAATAAAATCAAAGTTTGATCATTCGATTGCGCATTTACAACCATTGAGAGTACACACCCAAACTCGGTCCTCCCTCAACGAGAACCGCTCGCGCGCTGTTAAACTCGCTCGTAAAAATAATGAGTAGGAGCTTGTTACGGGGCGTTAAAGCTTCGCAAGCTTCCATCCAAGTGTTCCTACTTATCGGACGCCACGCCTATGACACACACGAGAGGCACTCGACCGATCACCTGTGGCACATTTAACAAGCAAGTCTATAGCCCACGGATTATCCGCGCGGTCCACGAGTAGTTGTAAGTACGCCGCGTTAAAAGAGAGAGAGAGCAACAGCTGCTCCCTCGAAGCCTTCCAGTCATCCGCAGTCAGCTGTATCTCGACGCGAATCCCATCGGCAACTGATCAGAGAGTCCAATGCGACACCATACAGGTCATGCAGCCGTTTGTTTATACACTCACACGTGGGGGGCATGACGTATCGTACAAAGGTTCAACGATATACAGAGGACGCGAGCGCGTACTTAACCACGAGTATGACGGTATGTGCACACCTCGAAAGGGCGGGGACGAGGGAAGACACTTACGTGGTGCCGCATGCTGATCAGCTGCATCACAGGCCCAGCGGCGATCACGTCGACACTTATTCGGCGGACGTGCAAGCGATATTATCGAGTGAAAAGGGGTAGGAAGAGAGGGAGAGTAATAGAGCGCTCGGGCATGCGCCTCTCGCGGGAGGCTTTCCGCAATGTGCGGATTTCTCATTGACGTCGCAGCAGCCCCGCATAGTATGTGCAGTGCGGATGAGGTCAGAGTTTTCCTTTCAACTGTGTATGTTTGGGCAAAAGCGGTGCTGGAGGCTGGCGGGCTCTTTGAAGTCCGGAAGGCTAATTTTGGCTCTCGCTCTCGTTTTTGTCGGGAATGAGGACTCGCTCTGTGAGAGATGACGCATTGAGGGGAGGTTTTTTTTAAAGGCTTCTTCAAAATCACGTTCCACGTACGCTTTTTTTTTATGAGAAAACAGCGTTGAGAGTGACTGCGGAGGGGATCGTTTATTTAGGATTTTATTAGAAATTCTAAATTTGTATTTCCCGCGCGCTTTGAATGCGCGCATCGTTGAACGGTTTCTACTTTGCCGACTTGTGGGGTACAACAGGATTTTCGAAGAACCAGCTCTCCTCTCAGAGACGGTGATATCGCGAGCTCAATGGTTAAATTTTAGTCTGTCTTCTGCTATATTTTTCGTTAAAAAACCACAACTGGGCAAAATGGGCTCGCGGGCGTTATTACTGCGGTGTGCAAATCGTCTTGTCAGTGGCAATCAACAATGGTAATTGCAAATTGCTGCACATCGAGTTTCTTCGTTTCATCCACTGTTTACAAAAACATAACCTCCATTATTTATTTTACATAATCTCATCATCATTAAAATTGCGATATTTTGTCCTAAATATCGACTGGCTTTTGTCACGTTTCTTACGTTGATTCAGACAGCATTTTACATTCTCCTTTTGATTTTCCAGCCAATACTTGTCGAGTTCGGCCGCACTCAGCAAGAATCTCGCGGATGTAGACAAGGCTCTGCAGATTCACGAACCAAGTAGGAAAAATCTCAATGATGTCCTTGTCAGCAAAACAGCTGCTGAATATGAGAAGGAGCTGCATGGCTTAATCACAGTTGAAAGTGAAGTAAATGCTGTTGGTATCACTTCAGGTGTTCCAGATGAGCACATCAAGACGAGAACAGTGCTTATCTACAAGCCAGCGAAAAATGCTATGCAGTCTGGAACAAATAACATTAACTTCTGGCAGATATCCTTTGATACCAGAGAGCGCTGGGAGAATCCTTTGATGGGCTGGTGTTCTTCGTAAGTAACGTCTTGATCTATTCCACGTCTTTTTTGTATAAAAGCTATAATAACGACGATAGCAAAACACTCATATACTTCCATTTTATTGAGATTCATAAGATCCAACTTTTTTCATGTAGTGGTGATCCGCTGCAAGCCACAAGAGTCAATTTTCAAACAGCAGAACAGGCCATAGAGCACTGCAAACACATGGGATGGAAGTACGTTGTACAAAAGGAGAACAAAAGTGATCCAAAGCCTCGTTCTTATGGTACCAATTTCTCATGGGACAAGCGTACTAGGGTGACCACAAAGTAATTTGTAGCCAATATGTACATAGAGTGAAAACTCTGTTTAATGCAAAGTGTTATCTTAGTGTCTTGGATAAATTTCGTATGCTCGTCTTATTAATTCTGAAGTCATCTACTTCTGCTACTATAGCCGGTCCTTGACAATATCAGAGCTGTAACTTATAATTTCAGGAATCTTTCAAGAGTTAAATAAAGACAAACACATGTTATCGATAAACTTCACTTTTTTATTATTTAGGAATAGTTATATAATACTTTTTATGATTTAATATTATTCGCATTAATAGTAAAACAAGCAAAAGGTACTAGGTATAATCCGTAGAGTCTAGCTCATCTTTCTCACTGTTTCTCTTTTTTGTTACAAGTATTGTATCTGAATTATCGCTATTATATAATAAAATATCTGATAGAATAACTGCTCCGCGTACAATATTGCTGATTCCAATTGTGTACAGCTGGCCCTGAACGTAAGAGCCCATAACGAGTCGGAGCTTTCGTACGCGTTGGACATCTGAGTCTTAATATTTTTCTTTACATTGTTTTTCCTCCCACACACTAGCGTCATCTCGTCCAGCGTGTTGTGAGAACGCTCTATTTAATATTATCTCTTTTAATCTTGTAGCTTTTTAGCGGGCACTCGCCGGACCAACCAAGACAATAATATTGATAATGATAATAATAATAATAATGGTTGTAATCATAATAACAATAATAAACGCGCAGTGACAACGACAACAACTCTATACGATGCAATGCAAATGCATGAAACGATGTCCTAGTGAAAGTATCGTAATAACCTTTCGATATTGAAAAAACGATGGCGTTCCCGTTATAGCGAACGTTTCCATAATATATTTATTTATTTATTTATTTATATTTATTTATCTGTATATATAATTAATTGTCCTACGCATGTCTCGTGTCATCCGGCAATGTATGTATGTATATATATATATATATATATATATATATATATATATATATATATAT
>QLSS01000009.1:673536-728135 GCA_024372645.1 Trichomalopsis sarcophagae
ATATATATATATATATATATATATATATATATATATATATATATATACTCAATAATAGTCTAAACGGGAGATATTGAGAAATATTTTTTTCCTGCCGCGTTTTATAAATCGTGTAAGTACCTAAAAGCTTTGCCTTTTTAAATCTGTTTATATCTTACAATTTGATTACATATATTTAGAAAATTCATCACTCAACTTACGTAACGCATGTACATATTAGACTCTCTTGATCGATTCTCACGTGTTAGGATCGTAAAACAAAGACAGAAATGCCGGAACGTGCCTATACTTGTTTCGCTATTATCGCAGTTGTTATTTGTTTGTTTTATTACTTCTCGCGACTCTTTCAGCTCTTTTTATAACCAGCCGCGGTGCACATAATCATTTAATCTTAATTTTCCCCTTTGAGCTTTGTCTTATCACTTTCGTCAATACTTTAAACGCATTAAGCTTTTATTATTATTCGCGTATGACGGTTAGGATATATTGTCAATGACCACTGCCCCTTTTGACGAGCAATCGAGATGCGCGTTTTGACATTTGGCGAAACAAATTTTCTTTCAACGCTGCGCGAATTCTCATTTTGTTCTATTATATACTATATTTTTGACGTGCACAATAACTTATATGTGTGCTGCGAAAATTAATGAGGGAACAGCGCTGATATTCATTAATTAATTATAAGGGTGGCTTAAAAGTACATTGTTAATGTCAGCTCTATTCAGTTGATGCAATTATATTGAGGTCGTGACGAAATAAATGCGAAAAGGGAAGACGGAGACTGATGTTTTATTGATCGGCTTTCAAACTCACATATTATATATAGTCACCGCGGCGCGGCTTTGTATATCACCATTTTTCAATGAGACCTTTCTTCGTTGGAATATACGCTGTTTAATTCGTATGTATAGTTCTCGCCAACACACACATTGAATTCATTATTTTAAATGGAACACCCGCTTCGTATTTCTCATTCGAGGAACTTTAAAGTTTCTTTTTGCATTTTATTTATAATGAAGTATTTAACTTTTTGAAATAAAATTTTTGCCGTTATTTTTTTTAACGCGATTTATTTTTCTCCCTTAAATATGCAATGCTATATTTATATAACAATTAAAAAAGATTTAATTCGTCAGTATGACAATGTCAAGCAACCCGTGCCCGTCGATGGGTGGCAGCTAAATATCAGCAATTTTTTAAATTAACGAAAACCACTCGTGTATGCAGTAGCAAGTCAGACTTATTTTCGCGCAAGCAACGAAGACAGACATCACCGACAACAGCTTTATGACTTATCGTCGACTTCGTTTCTCTCACAAATTAAAATTATTTAATGTAGGGAATCTACTGCTCTTATATTTTTTGTTATGTATTCCGGCGACTCATTATACCGACCTTTACCAATTTATTACACGTTAAGTGATTGTACAGTTTCTGCCTTTGTCCGACCCTCGTTTTGTTTGCTTCTACTATAAATGACCACCTATGTGTGTCCATGCTGGAAAAAGCCTCTCGTACAACAACGCACTCGCGCGATTGCCTTATGCCATCTATACGAGATTTGTTTTAAATGTATATGTGTTTATAATGGAATTATACACGCGTTGCTCTTTCTCATACAATTTTTCTTCGAGGGAAATGATAATGAATTAGAACATTGAATGGCAATTTGCTTTAAATCTGTGAACATTTAAAATTGAAAATCAAACCGTGTCTATACATATCATTTTTCTTTTTTTTTTTTCAATTTTTGGGAGGGTTTTGAATGGACATTGCCTATTCACTTTCGAAACTAATTAATAATGCAATGATTGTTTTGAAAAATCTGAGTTCTTCGTTATTCAAAGATATTTAAACTTTTTGAAAAAAATCGTTGCACTACAGCTTCGAAAATGCAGTATACATTCATTTGACATCTTTAAATTCTGATTATGAACATTCAGATTTAAAGCTATGTTTATACACGGACATTCTTATTTTGTACATCCCCTGCATCCGTTGCTATGTATTTTTTATCGACTCTTTACATATCTCGACAAATTTCACATTATTACACTGTTGCACTCGTCAAACGCATCATTACGTTATTCGATAATTGACTTATTTAATTCAGTTTATGTACGATTACGATTTTACATATCCTATATACAGAATATAATTATATATTTTTGCTTATATAACGCGCGTCCTGTAATTTTACCTAAGGCGACACTTGGAAGGGGCCTCGCCGGCGCTTTTTGTGATTTTATTTTATCTTATTCTGATTTTTTTTAAATTTTCTTATCATGTGTTCTGTACGCGCGCGCGCATGTGTGCGTGTGTGTTATGAGGAAATCATTGCGCATATAAGCCGATTTTTTACATGGTATGATAGAAAGAAGGAATTTTAAGGAGTCCAGATTTAATTTAATTATGAATGACCCTTAGCTATATTTGTGTAATATTTTTTTTTGTTAGAATTTTGTCTCGTGTTCATTATAAGTTTTTAACTAATTTTTTGTATTTATGCAACGACTTACGACCCGGCGTATTTATATTTATTATAGAATAATCTTTTAATTAAAAACTGACTGACGATTTAAAACGATCAGCAAAGACATATACAGACGCGCAGCTTAACAATTTTTTTGTTTTGTTTATATTGAGGCAGTACATTATTTTGTTGTTGTCGTTTTTAATTCCATTATTATTTTTATTACTCACGCGCGATGCTCATCGGGTTTCGATTTAATTCGCCTTTTAATACAACGCACGCCTCACTGGTATTGCGATCAGTTGCGCGAATCTTTTAAAACAAGGAAATATATAATACATCTCATTATCTTTCTTTTTGGGCCTATATGTACACGTAAAAATGTTATCTTATGTGTCGGTTACGCACGAAACTTCGTTGGGTATTATTCTTTTTCCATGTCGAAACTGATGTATGGTACAATTCCTTAGTGTAAAAATTAATGGCTATAGCTACTTTAGTACAATCTTTTCTTACAATTTATTTATATATGTATAATCTTTTTTGTTACTATAATTATACAGAAGTAGTGGAAGTAAAGCTACTTCTGAGATTTAGAATCAGTGTTAGTGTCTATGGTTTTTGTTTCATATATAATAACAATTATTTTTCTTCTTCGTTCGCTAAAATATAAAATTTGAAAGATAAAACAAAGAGATAGAGAAGACCGAGGCAAAGTGATCCCAATCAATTTGAAATCAACGCTCGTATATTATAGACTCGCTATAATTTCAAAAACATAGAACGTTAAATAAAATCTCGACAGCTGTGTATATCTAGAAAAACTTAATGAACGTAATAACCAAGATTACTTTACCATGGTCTCTTCTATGTCGTATAACGATTATACTTTAAACCTTTTGTTTAAATTTACTATCATAAATATGTATATTAAAAACTATAAATGCATATCCTAATTCTTTGTTTGTACATACGATATTAATTTACAAGAATCACGACGAATAAATTCATTTCTTTCTTTCCCTTCTCTCGTTATACAAATTAATGAATCGTTTAATATAGAAAATTCATTGTTATAGACATGAAAACTAAACATTTACAAACTAGTCAGAAACTGCACGTCGAAGCTGCTCCGCTTTAGCCGCGCTGAACACTTTTTGACTAATTCAGTCACAGGCGATCTCACCAACACATCATTTGTGAACGATTCATCTTTTATCATATATATCCTACGGGTATATGCATCCAATGTAATATATATTCGCGCAATACACATACCACCGCTCGACAACTGCAATAATCGAGAAGCTCCGTTATATTGTATACTTTTATTATTTATTACAACGTTATATATTATAATGCGTAAAACGTGAAGAGACCGAGTCGGAGCGACTTTTATTCATTTTCACAAAGAAAAGCACCTATAATACACGTGGATACGTACCTTGCTAGCGCTATCGACACAAACTATTTATATATTATACTTTTTCCATACATGCGATATGCAATACACAGTTGAAAATAAAAATGATCGCTGTTTTGAGAAAAATATCGACTCTTCATGTTTTCTTATCATAAAATTTGAAAGTATGCAACATATGTGTAAGAAATCGTATATATACTAATATACACTGCAGATGATGAATATTGAAAAAAAAAAAAATATTTCCAACTGTGTATGTGATATGGCACACAGTCTTGCCACGTTTGCTTCAAATTTCCAGAGACGAAAGAAGTGCCCAGCTACGCAGCCGTTCTTTCGTCTACGCCTGAAATCGCGGGTCCCGTATATGACACTCACATTATATGTGTCTACACAAATTCCATCGCAGTCGTCAGTTTTACCGTGAGTATAGTAGTCTACGCGCGCATGCACGAGCCCCTGATATATATATTATAGAGAGCGGGTCGCAGCGGCAAGCGTCTCCGTTATAAAAAGTACAAAAGTTCAGCTAGTTTTCGTTGAAAAATCCAAATAAAAAGCAACAGCGGCAGCTACTATAGCAGCTTCTAAGTACAGCCTGCAACGCGATGCGACGCGTGTCGCACCCGTCGAATTGAACATTGCGCGCCTCTACTCTATATATTTATATATTATATTTATGTTATTATAGAAAAAAGCCGCGAGAAACTAGCCGCCGTGGTCCCGCTCCTCGCTGTCGTATATTTACGTAATACGTGTCGCAGCCGCCGCGTACAGTGTCAGCTTAAAAAAATCCCCCCAAGCCTCATCTGTCGTAGCGGTCGATGGCCGTCGATCAGCTGGCTCCCTCCTCGCGGTCCTCCTCGAGGGTCTCGTGGCTGTCGCGGTACTCCTCGCTCTCGCGGTGCACCAGCACGTGGACGACCGTAGCCTCGGACTGTTGGCGCAACAGTGGTGGTCTGCCTGGCGGTGCCGCACTCTCGGGACTCGGCTCGGTTACAAGGATGCTGACGTCCCTGCCGTCGGTGATGGTCGAGGCGAGCTGAGCTGTGCTCGGCACCGCCGGGGCTGGTCTGCGTCGCAAGCTGCTGCAGCGTCTGCTGAACGCCTCCTTGATGTCCCGTTGTAACATGTTCAGGGACAAAGCCGTGCCGCTGGGCCGTATGGAGTGGCGCTTCGGCTGCATCGGAGGCGACGCCACGTCCTCGTCAGTCTCTACGGCGTCCTGTCGACCCAACGTTGGACCCGACGATCTAAAAAGTGACGGACGTTAGATTTTGCTTACCCTATAGGCTGAGATTTTCTATTGTAATGCACGAAGGGGTGTTGGTACTAAGCTTTTGTTGCCAGACGCTCGATGCGCGAGCTATAACTCGAAAAAGATTTTCCTCTATACGTGCATTGAATTTCTGGCTTTTCATTCTAAGAACAATTGATATTATAAAAATGTTCGCAAAGTTGATGTTTTCATCGAGCTTTTTTACTGTAAGTTGCATGTGAGTAAACATCAGCGATGAAAACATTCCAATGTGCTCAAATATTGTGTGTATAATAGGTATTTTTAAGTTGATGGTTTTATATACGATGAGAAAATGTGATAGCAAAAATTGTACCGCCAATTCATGCAGATATTCTTTGATCTACAACGATCAATAAATATAATGAAGACATTTATTTATTTCATTATTACCGCTACATTTTCTCAGTGTTTATAACGGGCGTGAAAATAGTAAACAACGGTAAATTACTAACTAAGATCCCTATGACTAGTACTCAAATAATGCGACTGAATCCAGTCATTAAAAATAGTGTTAAATAGGTGTTATATCAGGTGAAATAATGTATAAATGTGTCTCGTGTGTTCGTGTAGAACAGCGTTCTATATAATAAATATAATAATAAAAACGAGCGCGCAAATCAATACGTAATATATGTATGAATGCAGTATAATTAATATTCAAATGTATCAATATTACGAAGCAGTATTATCATATAAGGCAGCTGGGACATAAAGCGGCGCACAATAAATTCTAGAAAGCCATAGGACTGTTTAATCAAACTATATGAGAAAACTTTTCCTTTCTAAAGTCACACTAATTAAAGAGCTTGGGGTCGCGCGGACATGTATTTGGGATTTATCTTACACGGCGGGAGGAGCTGCTCGTTCTACACACCGGTACTATGGATTTAGCTTCAACGATCAAGCTTAACTTGCTAAGTTTAAACGCTCGCAATTTGTTACTTTGATGAGCCGCCGATTAAGTATACTTATTGCATTTGGACTAGTGAGCGACCAAATCGTGGCTATTTCAGTCAACAATAATTGCATTAGGACTTATGAGAAGCAACTTCGACCTACTCCTTTCTTTCGATTATCTGTGTGGTACTTGTGTTTACCTATAGGCTTTTAGAGAGACTGTCTTCTTTGCTTTCTGTTCAAATAATAATATTTCCATTTAGATATCATTTCATACACTGCAGATGAGGGAGCGATAACATATAACTTGTGATTTTCTGCTTTGTCGTTTTAATGTTACTAACTAGTGACGTGATGTATATGTTATTCGAATCAACTTCAAAAAAGATACGTGATCAAATTCAAATCAAAATCGTGAGAAAAAATCTGTTATACTCTTCATTTTAATGGGTAGATAAAATGGGCTTGAAACCATGAATTGGCTATGAGAAATAACCTAGACATAGCTTGTGATGAAACGCTTCTTCTTTCATTTCTTAAGCATTTTTTTGGGAATTGTAAAGAGACTTACAGATTTTAATAGATTTCCGAACGGTTTGCACAATTAACACTCGATTAGAGTTATACAAGCAAGACATATATTCGTGATATTCTTATTTTTTCACTTTTTTGATCCGATTTATTTTGCGTAGCGTTTTCATAGCCATTAACTACGTATCACTTGTGCTTTGCTTTAGATAATGGAATCTATTTTTAAAAGCTTGAAAATTCCTTGTAATACGGTACGACTCTATTGTTACTCCAATAAATGCGCAAAAAAATGTCCGAAAAGGCGTTTCATCAGTGGTCGATAAATGGACCCATTGGTATGTACTAGCTCTAAACTGATATCGATTTCTACCTGGGACGCTGTAGGTAGTTAGTATTTATTTATCATATTATGCTCGCTAAACATTTCTGAATACTTAATTTGGAAGAAGCTCAGTTACACGCTATGTCATATAATTATATCGTTGTAATAGTGATGCAAAGATGAGAGTCGCAGTCGTACCAAGTGAAGACATAAATACGACGTCGCGCATGTTGAACTATAAAAACTGCTGAAAGCGAAAGCGTCGTTAAGTATGTTTTGCAAAGAATAAGTATTATATTTCATCTAAAAGTTTTTGTGGAACATTGACCCTTCAAATGTGAACAGGGGGTGTAATCTCGGTCAATATTTCATAACCTGTGTACAAGTACTTCGCAAACAATCTCGAAACGACCTTTGCTCATTTTCTACACGAAATGGATGTGAATAGTTTAGGTATGAAAAAAGAGTTTGAAAATAGTGATAAAACTGAGCAACTAACCTGACAGTGACGTGCGAGTCCGATCCAGAACTTGAGGCGGCCGAGGGATGTTCGGCCGTCGGCGAGGGACGGGAGACGGTGAGGGCGGGGGGCTGCAGGTCCTCGTGGGTACCGGTGGCGCCGGAGAGCATCAGCAGCGGAAAGTTCTGGAAGAAGAGGGCCGAGGCCTGTCCCAGATCGCTCGCGTCGCTGGCGTCGCTGGCCCTCGAGGACTTGCGGCTGCTGGCCCTGCTGCCCCTGTGCACGTGCAGTAGGGCCGACAGCTTACCACCCCATCCACTACCGCCCCTACCGTCACTGCCCATTCCGCCGGGGCTCGAGGTTTGCGTCTGAGAGTCCACCTCCTGGGCAATACGCTCGCGCTCCCTCTTATTCCTGCAGCCATTTTTAATTTTTCAAATGTTAGCCTCTCATACATTCACACGTATACGTAACTACAGTCGAATTAATATCGGCGTATGACTACTGATTGCACTACATCGGCGAGATGAACATGTTTTTTAGTTTATGATGACCTAAGATGTGGAAATAACGATTGGATACATTTGGGGAGAAGTTTCAAAAAAGTTTTTAATCATCACTATATACTATTTAAAAGATAGCGCATCGGGAGATGTATGATCCTCCGAGTACAATATCTCTAGATTGAAATCTAGCTATTTGTACATTAATTTTTCTAAAACTCTTCTAGGTCTAACTCTTGTTTTCTGGGTACTATATGTCGGTATATCTTGTACTCTACAATCTAGATGCATTCATCTAGATACTTGCCTAGGACTGTATATCTACTGACGCATATTTAGCGAGCCACTATCTTCATTGCGTTTTTTTCGATCTGCGTATTATCAAGCATGTTTCTTTTTTAACAAAAGCGTGGCTTCTTCATTATAATAATCATACATAAAAATAACACAGAGATACACACATAAAGAATGCGATTAAAGAGCATCGATACTCACGTTATGTACTCGCGGAATGTGCGCTGAATGAGCCTGGCTGCCTTGTCCTGCCTCTTCCAGATTCTAGTGGAAGACACGATCTCTAGCTCCTTGCGCGTGGGAAACTGCTTCTTGAATTTAACGTCCATTTGCTCTTGCAGTTTCTTAAAGTCTTCCGACTCCTCGACATGGCCGAGAACGTGCTTCACTAGAGCGTGCAAGATGTCCAGGCAGTGGATTTTGTTTCCCTTCGCAATAGGAAGATTAAAGCTGACCAACGCAACGACGTTGGGCTTTGATATTCCTAGAGGTGGGTCCAAGCTCGCTATGAAGTCGCTCAGTTGGGAGAACCTTATGAACTGAGTCGCGTGTGGGTCGTACCTGTGCGGCGAAGATGGGACGATAATTTCCATTTGATTGAACATTTCAAAACCCTCACTGCCAAACTTTCATATACTCACTTCGACCACCGGATGTAGAACATTTCCAAGTCGTCCTCGACGATGCCGATCTCTTCCTCCTGATGCGCCTGATTGAAGTTCTCGAGGATGATGGCGATGTACATGTTGATGACTATCATATAACTGATGATAATGAAAGACGTGAAGTAAGTGATGGCCAGCAGCGGGTAGCCACAATCCCCGTTCAGCTTTCGACTGGTGGGCGTCGGATCGCAATCCGGGGGCTGGACCATCAGTGACTCGAGGACGTCGTTCCATCCGGCGGACGTCATCAGTCGAAACAGTAGCTGCATGCTTCGACCGAACGTTTCGAAATTCACCTGGAATCACGTTCGTGTGTAATACTCGAGAACGGAAGTTAACGGTAAGATGAGAAACTGCACCTTCTGGTCCTTCTCTCACTCACCATATCGTCAAGTGCGCCCTGCTTGCGGACGTGGCCGAACACGGACATGCCGATGATGGCGTAGATGAACGTGATCAGCGCCAGCAGTGCTCCGATGTTAAAGAGCGCAGGCAGACTGACGACGAGGGCAAAGAGCAGCTTGCGAATGCCTTTGGCAGCTTTGATGAGCCTGAGTATCCTGCCGATCCTGAAAACCCTGACGACGCGAAGCAGCGTCGGCGAGACCGGGAAGTCGATCATTATGTCCTCCATGAGAATGCCGAGAATCGAGGCCAGGACCAGTAGGAAGTCGAAGAGGTTCCAGGGCACGGTGAAGTAGTGGTAGCGCAGACCGATTATCTTGACGATAGCTTCGAGACCGAAGACCGTGGTGAAGAAGGCATTCGAGACCTCTAGCACGAAGAAAATCGGGTGCGGTTGATTGTAGTGCTCGATGCCCATCGTCAACATGTTTAGGAATATCAACACGAAGATTGCTATTTCGAACCTGTAAACATGGAACCCAGTAATACATAAGTTTTAATTCAACGCTTCGAAGCACAATGAAATTGCGGATAGAACGTATAGCACTCGCCAAGCCGTAAGGTTTATTTTCTCGCGGTCGAGACAAATACACGGCGCTGCGATCGCATCGAATCGTACATTGTGTATAGCTTGAAATTATTCACAAGCTCTGAGTGCGGCCTATAGGCAGGCTCGCGTAGAGAGAACGTTAGCTAGAGCCAAGATGTGCGAGTCGGGAATCGATACCGACGCGTTCGGCTCTCTGAGGATCAACGACGAGACGTGACGAGTGCTTGCTTTCGGGTTAAATTGCAGCAGCAACAACAGCAGAGAGAGCGATTAATTACCTCCTGGAGTTGGACAGGTCGTAGAACATTGCGAGAATCTGGTTCATCGGACGTTTTATCACCTTCTGCGGCTTTTTCCGGCCGAGCTTCTTCATGGCAGTGTAGTAGTGTTTCTGGCTCTCGGTCAGAAACATTTCTAGCACGCCACCCTCGTACTAAAATTAGAGAGGAAGAGAAAGCGGCATGTAGCATTACTCGTCATGAGATTATCTTAGTTAATTGAGTTTCAATTATCTTTCTAGAGCCAATTGTACAGCACACGCTCTTAAGCTTGTACAATATGCATGAGACTTTAATTGAATTGGCTATAATAATCGTACGGAGATATATGTATGCGAATGATACTTGCTTTTTTTTTAAGCATATTGAAGTTGTCGATGATAACTCCGATGAACAGATTCAGAGTGAAGAAGGAACCGCAGACGATGAATATCACAAAGTAGATATAGGCGTAGAGATTGGCCTCGCGTTGGGGCTGGAGATCCACGCCCCGCGCATCGACCGCGTCCTCCATCACTTCCATCCAGCCCTCGAAGGTCGCAACTTGAAACAGGGCCAAGTAGGCGATCCCCACGTGATCGAACGTGATCTTGCTGTTCTCCCAAGTGTAATTCTGCCTGAAGCAATCTTCCTTCGTGTTGACCACCTGCGTAAACAAAAGCGAGTGTGCAGCGATATGCCGCCGATTTAGAGACGTCTGTCCCACCTGTACGCCACCTCTTATCCCGAAACCCTCGACGTATCCAGGTGTCTTATGTCGTCTTATGTCTTACTCATCTGGATCATCGTCTTTATTCGAGCGAAGATTCGAGATAGGGACGCGGCTTATCTTCTCGTATACGAGAGTCTGAGATCGAGGAAACTTACGGATATATCCAATAACATGCCTTGCTCGTCGAGGCATTTGAAAAATTTGCCTCCGAAAAATTGAACGCCCATAATGGAGAAGATCAGCCAGAACACGAGACAGACGAGGAGTACGTTGAAGATACTGGGTATTGCGTACATCAACGCGTTCACTACGATCTGGAATACATCAATTGGACAGATCACGTGTCTGAATTTTTCACAGCAATAATTTGTGTATCTGAACGGGGCTTACCCTCATGCCTTGCCAGCGTGAAATCGCCCTTAGCGGCCTCAGAGCTCTGAGGGTTCTCAGGGAGCGCAGCACTTTAAGGTTTTCATTTTCCTCTATTAATAGACTAAATATGGATACCTGCGAATTGAAAGGTTTGCGTTAGATCGTCGTAGGAACGGAGACGTTACGCTACGTCATCATGCCATATTCGAGTGACGAGGCAACGTGATGAATGTATAACTACCATTACTGTTTATCAAATATATGTATATTTTTTATTGTGCAAAATTTGTATATAGTTTATCGCCACGTGGGCTATGTAATTATAAGTATTGTAGATAAAAATAAGTTTCCTATTATTTGTATAAAAAGTATAGCTGTACAGGTTTAAAATTGGAATTACTCATAGATACAAAGATTCTTCTTCTCGCAAGATTATAATATACGCAGAAATGAATGCAAGGCACTTTATAAAATATGATATAAATTGGTATGTATATAATAGTATATCTCGCATGCTCTTAGATTGCTGAAAAAAAACGATAATCTCAAAGATCTACTCTTTATACAATCACGAAAGATCGAAACTATAGAAATTAACGAAAAGTGCGAAATATACGTCAAGATGCTTTACTATAGATGTATAGGTCTACTATTTTGCAATACTCATGTATCGTCAATTTTTCAAAATGGCAATTCCGTTATTCGTGATTCTACATAGAGTAAGAAATCTTATTCCGACGACCCAATTCAATTGTTGACACTTTTCGCGCAGCACACCGCCACCTGTTTAAACAATCTCAATCCTTCGTCAGCTGGAAAAAATGCCAACAATTGAACAGCTGTCGACAACAGGATTTCTCACCCTAGTGCCTTCGACTGAATGGCATGAAAATGTTCGTTACATGGTATTCGAGCGCACGATCCACGCTTTCGCATCCGGTGAAATTAGATAAAGCCTGTGTGCGAGTTTCGAGGTAATGTATATTATGTAGATATAAACCTTAGTGAGCAATAAAAGTATATTAGAAGCAAACAAGCGCTGCGTAAAGTAAAAGCTTTCTACCTGCTCATATTAATACAAGGTCAAAACAAAAGAAAAGTGTATATTTTTGTAAAAATTATGTACAATATCATAAAAAAATGTAGTGCTAGAAGCGTTTTGCCGCGTAGCAGTGCCGAAATAAGTATTATTGAAGACCTAAGCAAGATACTTTGATTGTGATGATAATATATTTTCATATTTATAGTCATATATATAGATGAGAGATTACAGATGCCGAATGGGGACTTATGATTTCGACGTACCTGATTCTGTTTGAGTGACACATAAACACACACAGACATAAAGACGACAGACACGCAGAACGATGTCTTTGCTCTATACTCAAAGTGCCAATACAATTATGTTACACTTATTCAAAAGTGTAAAACGAACATATATATATAATATGAAATGCCTGTCGTATAAACCATTATCAAAAATCAGCAGCTGTCAGAGCTTGCGCGGGAAGCATCAGTCAATCGATGAAACGTCAACTTTGTCGCGCAATTTCACGATCGACATGTCGATGCTAAGCGCGCCTGCATCGTCCAAGACTGAACAACCTCGAAAAAAAAGAAAAAAAAATGAAATAAAAATAAAAATGAGAAATAAAGAAACACCCGTGAACACACGTTAATACAATATATAAATAATCATGCTCCAGCGAGAGTCTAAACTGAGTAGCTTCGGTGATATATTTCGCTTGAGAATTGAAACAAGTAATATATAGAAATGTGGTTTAGTATAAATAATTCCAACACCCAAATCGTACGGTCGTGGAAGGGATACTTACGAAAACGATTATAAAGTCCAGGATTGTCCAGAAACTGGTGAAGTATTTACAGTAACCCAGCGCCAGCCACTTAAGCAGCATCTCGATGCTGAAGAGAACGCAGAACGCGAGATTGGTCCAGTAGAGGATCTTCTTGAGAAAGGGATTGTCGTCCAGGTAGATGTCCTCGAAGCAGAGCGTTATCGAAGATGCGAATATCATCACCAGGATCATCCACTCAAAGGCGGGCGTGTCCACGACCGAGAGCACGGCAGTCCGAACGTCTACCCACTTTTTACCAATGTTCGTCGCTAGGCACTTGTTTATACACGCGCACCTGGTTTCACGAGGGACAACGATCAAGAATAACGAACTTTCCTCATAATTTACTTGTCATACATCTCAAGATACTTACTTTTCGTAGCAGTGTTGTGGAAAGCAGTCCTGTGGCACCTTGGGAGGCTTGTGCTTGCCGAAGCCAGGAAAGGACTCCATCGCGTCGACGTAGTTACCCTGACTGTCCCTCCTGCCTCCGACGGTCAGTTCGTCCACATAGCTGACGAGCGCGTGCCAGGGACGCTTCTCCCTCTCGTCCTTTTTGATGGGCGTACGTGGCATCGATGCCGCAGCCTCCTCCGCTTTGGCACTAGCGTCCTTGAATACCGTCATCTCTATGGTCTCCGGGTCCTGCTCGTCCTTCTCCTGCTTCTTTTCTTCCTCTTTCATCTGGGCCTCTTTCTCCTTCTGGAGCTTGGTCGTCTCCTCGGTCATCTTCTGAGTTTCATCCGAGAAGACCGGCGCCGTTTGGCGGTAGATCGGCTCGTAGGTGAAGACCGGCTGGTTCAGACTCTCTTGGTACGACCTGCTGTAGATGTTGTCCTTGGGCAGGTTCAAAACCGTCTCCTGTATCGCGTACTTGTCCTTCTCCGACTTGTCCATCACCTCTCGGACGATCTGCTCGAGCTTGTTGTTCTTCTCGTTCTCCGAGTCTTCCTTCTTGTACTTCTTCTTTCTCACGATGGATCTGATCCGATCAAAGGATCTGGCCAGCTTGGAGTCCTCACCGACTTCCTCCTTCTTCTGTTTTAGTTCCTCGGAATTGAAGCTGTTGAGCAACAAGGCCAAGAAGAGGTTGAGGACCATGAAATTGCCCATGACCAGTGCCGGCAGAAATATGGCGAAGCACGTTCCCGGACCCTCGTCTCGCTCGGCTCGCATGCAGTCCCAGAGCGGCTCGATCCACTCTCCGCAGAGGATGCGAAAGATCATCATGAACGAGTGGAAGAAGTCGTTGAAGTTCCAGCGTGGTACCGGGTCGGGCTCGAACTTGTCCAGCGTGTAATCCTTGCTGAAGAGCTGCATTCCGATCACGGCGAAGATGTAGATGACGATGACGAGAACGAAGGTCAGGTTACCGAGGGCACCGATCGACGAAATGATGATGCTCAGCAGGACCTTCATCGTGGTCCAGGACTGGGCGAGTTTGAGGACGCGCAGGAGACGCAGACCCCGGATCACAGACAGACCGTCGACTAGCTCGAAGGTTAGGTCGATCAGCGAGGCAGAAACGATTATCAGGTCGAAGTTGTTCCAGCCGTTGTTGAAGAAGTCCTTGCTGAGAGCCATGAGCTTGAGGAAGCACTCGAAGGTGAAGATACTGGTGAAGACCTTGTTGCCGATGTTGAGGGCCTGGCGAATCGACTCGCTCATGCCGTGATGCTCCATGGCTAAGAAACCCGTGTTGAGGACAATGCACAAGGTGATCGTGAGCTCGAAAAGCGGGTCCCTTACCACCTAAATCATGTTGTGCAATTTGCAAAACTTTAGAAAGATTCTCTTACTAGACTGCAATATCCGCAATTCACAGTTTTCGAGTTTTACCTTGTACAAGCAATTTTGAAAGCGCAGCCAGCCCTCGTAATCGATGCAGCATTGTATACATCTGTCACAGTTTCTATCCGGCAGATCGTCTAAAAGCAAACATAGAAGAAACTTACGTAAGAACCCTCGTCGTCGCAAAGGAGTTTACCCGCGTACCCAATTAATCCCCCTCTAACTTCCGCGCCAGCGAAAGCCAGCCTGCACATCATACGACGTCGTCAACTTACCTAAAACGACGATGTGGGAGAGATACTCGGGCGGCAGCGAGTAGAGATGCTTCTTGCTCTTAATGCCGTTGCATTTGAGCACTCTGATCTCTCTGTTGCTCGTCCTTACGGAGACTGTGACGGGCGTGGGTGGCGGGTACTCTTGTCCTCTGCCCAGCTTCTCTTGCTGCACCAGCTGCTGCTGCTGTGGTTGCTGTTGCTGCTGCTGATGCAAATTCCTGCGTTTATCCAGGTGCTGTCGTTCCTGGAGCCGGTGTTCGCGCTGCGGGTGGTGTTGGCGATCGTGCTCCTCGGCGGAGGTGACGTCATCGCCGTCGTGGTCGTCCACTACCCCAGAGTCGTCCATCGATGACTGCTGGTTACTGTTGTTGCTGGCTTGTCGCGACTGCAGCATGTTTCGGGGAACAAGTCGATGGACCACGTTGCTCTCGGCTGGGAGACGGGGAGGAGCTAGGGGCTGTTGTTGGATCTGCTGCTGGGGCTGTTGTTCCGATTGGGGTTGTTGTTGTTCTTGTTGTTGTTGTTGCTGCTGTTGATTCTCAGCAGGTGATTGCTGCTGCTGCTGCTGTAAGGCTGACTGCAGTGGCAGGTGGGACGGCCGGATGCCCGAGTGACGCGGACTCGGACTAGGACTTGGTGTTACAGATCTGATTTTTTATGGAGTGAAAACGTATTTTTAGTTAACATTTTCGCAGAAACGTACGTAAATCGTACGAAAGATTATGCTACGCATGTAAAACGGATTTTCATAAGCGTTTGAGTTCCTTACTATGTATGTTGAATCAAATTGCATAGTATGCTGTAAGTATTATGCGCATGACCTAGTTTTTCTTCAATGCCTAATGAAAATATACGCTATTTCTTTCTGATATCCTTCGCTGCGTATTAATCGACTAAGTTTATTTTTTACTTCCCTGGGAGAAAATCGTTTCACCTTATTATTTTTTCTACGACTTTGCAGCAATTTTCATAAAAACTAAAAATTTGATTGCTCCTGATTGAAATCGAATGAATTGAATTTTTTATTTCTTATTAATTAATCGTTATTCGCGTTATTCGTTGCATCGAATCGAAGATAATCACATTTACAGATCCACTTCGATAAGTGGATAATGACTGAGAAAATCGAAGTTATTAATTTCGTTAATAGTTGAATTTTATATTACTCCACGACTCGTACAGTGTATTTTTACTCTACACGCTGAACCAGATTACTATTAGTAGATATACCGAACAAATAAAACATATCGATGTTTCTGGAGTCTCTATAAATAGGAGGCCAAAGCTACAGCCAGCAGGTCGTAGCGAATAAAGATGTAAATTATATAATAATTCGGCGCAGGCGGGCCGGCAAACCTCGTCAATCTTATAAGAAAAGCTGATTATGCAAATGAAGAACATTTTTCGTTGTCGCATTGAGGCATCAAAAAAGTCCTCCGAATCGCTATCACCTCACAGACGTATACATACTAACTAATTGAGATGGTATCCTTTATTTTAAACGACTCGTATAGCTAAGCCCGCGGAGTAAAACTCGCCAGTCACGAGATCCGAAAATTTTTCTCCATCGGCATTGCCATTATATCAAGCTGCGCGCGACCCCCGATAAAGCCTAATCCACCAAACATCGCGCTGGAATTATAAAAAAATACAAAATAAACGAAATGCTGAGCCAGGCCCGATTATAACATCGAGTTTCGTGTGCTCGATCGTCAGATCTACGGCCGTCGTTAACAAGCCCGAAAAGAAATCGCGCCTCGAGATAACGAGCCGAGTACTTCGCTTTGGGGGGACAAAAAATCAAATCCAAGCTCTTCGCGCTCGTCGACAAACACAGCCGTAAACCGATCGATCTTCGTGAGAGACGAGGGACTAGGAAGATAAACAGCGATAGTTTATTGCCGCGTGTGCGTCGCGACATGCGACACGAAAAAAAGCTGGAGAATGAGGGAGAGAGAGGAGATCGGTTAACCGTGATAATCGCTGCTCTGTGTGTGTGTTATTGCCTTATCGAGACTACCTGCCAGAGATCGAAATCGTTGTCCTCTAATATTATTAATAATGTATAAATTCGAGCTTTCGTGGCTCAGATTCAGACGTGTGTGTGTGTGTGTGTGTGTGTGTAAAGCAGAGATCTATCTCGCGGCGCTTTTATTCCGGGGGATATAGTTCGACATCATTTCGCGCTCGCACGTTCGCTAGATTCGATTTAATTAACCTATTTATTTGCGATGGCGGAGAGGGATAGCCAACTTCTGTGTAAAGGCGAGGGATAATTGCGAAAATAGATGTGGATCGCCGAGAGAGAGAGAGAGAGAGTTTTTGTTCGCGATGGCATTGTTGTGAGCTACTACCGCTGCCAAGATTGTTTTCCAAGTTGGACTATCGATTTTCATTGCGACTGTACTGGTGTATAGAGGCTCTCTCTCGCTCTTTCTGCCCTTTGAAAGGCTCGCACGTTCATCGCGATACAGGTTTCACGAAAGATTAATGTTCTGTATTTATTTAGCTCGTGAACTATACTAGAGCGTGTACGACATACCTGCTGCGATTGCCATTGTTTTTCTCGTGGCCGACGGTGCTCCGGCCGCGTTTTCTTCTCCGCGTCCGCTTGCGCGAGTAGCTGCTCAGCAGTACACCCTTCCTCGCGTCTATTTTCTTCTGCTTCTCCTTCGTCAGTGTCTTTATGTTGATCTTGGTCGGATCGAAGCTGAACGTCGAGTCTTCGCGGTGGTCGGTCAGGTCCTTTCTCCTTTCCTGTAAGCAGCCACGGGTTAATGTATTCGATTCTCCTTTCCATTGTAAATTTTGACTATTCGCGCAGAGGCAACATGGCTTGAGCATGTGTTTAAATGTGTGTGTGTATTTTACGAGTAGAAGAATTAAACAAAGTTCATGAACAGTAGAGGGTTAATTGATTTATCCGCATTGCGTTTTGCCGTGGATACGATCTCGAAAAAAAAAAATGTTACACGGAGCACAATTATGTATCACAGGTCCCGCGGATATTAAATTGGTTTTGGATCACAGTTTGTTGCAAAATTAAAAAAAAAATTGATAACGTAACGTCGTTTCCAGGAATATATCGCTGCACAGACGAATAAACAGACTTTTGAATCGAGCAGCGCTATAGCCGCGGAACATGACTACGCTAAATTGAAAGTCAATATTTTCACAGGCGAAGTGCTCAGTGTGGAGAGTGTGTGGTTGCTGCATACGCGCTTCTCCGTACGAGCGTATATTATATTATTTTCCGCTAATAACGAGCTATTGTTCGCGCGACGCGTCTATGTGTGTAGCGGAATCGAATCGAAGACGCCGTCGAATTTTTCGCGTGTCTCGCCCGAATGAATCGGCTGCAATCAACTATTTACTTACGCCTCGATATCGTAACACAGGCCTGATTCGAATCCGCAAGAATAATCAGTCGTCAAACGCGAGCTAGTTATGTATACTCCTTCTCTCTATCTCTTTCCGACACAGGATCATTTCCGACCGAGAGCTGATCTGCTCTGGTTTTGTTGATACCGCATCCCTGGCACTCGATATATCGCACACGTTGGCTGGTGTGTACGGCAGGATGTCTAATCAGGCCATCGCCGCGCTCCCGGCGACTTTTCAAGTATATAGCTTACCATATACGAAGAGCGAGAGGACGTTTGTTGCTGTTGCTGTCAGAGATGTTGCACACGTGCCTATGTGCATGTATGCGCGCGTGTGTGTGTGTTTCGGGGGGAGGGGGGGGGGTAGGCTGACGGCTGCTGTCTAGATCTGGCGGGAGCTTTGCGGCCGCCGGAGAGATGTATTGCACAAGTTTCGGGGCCGAGTTTTCGCAGCAGCTATATCATACACCTGTATATGCACACACACGAGTGCGAGCGGATACTCAGTGGTTAATGGTCGCAGCCAATTAAACACGGGTGAATTTCTTTTATGTATACCGAGCGAGTCGTTGTTTTGATAAACGGGATTTGTTGAAACGAAAAATTAACCATCTTGTGTGTATCGTTAAACCGCTGTGTGTTTGTGTGTGTGTGTGTGTGTGTGTGTGTGTGTGTGTGTGTGTGTGTGAGTGGCAGGCGTTTAATGAAAGGGGATGAAACGGAGAGGAGAGTCGTATAGTTACCTCATTTGTGATTTCAGCCTCTTCCTCGTAGCTTAACGCCACGACGGCGAGCATCAGGTTAATGAGGTAGAAAGAGCCGAAGAACACGACCACAGTGAAGAAAGTGACGCTAATCGGGCCACAAGCCGACAAGACCTTGGGATCAGAAAATTGTTGAAGGAATTATTTTGTCGCGATGTATCTCATCAAATATACATTTCATGCAATTATTCCGACGATTACGAGGACGTTGAATGCATTAGCATACAGTATGCAAACTATTCCACTGTAATCGGCAATCAGTTTATTATTGAGCTAATTCTAATGAAATCAACGTTTATATTCCCCCTCATACAACAATGAACCCATCTGACAAATAGAGCGCGCGCGCGCGCGACGGGAAAATTATCCGCCGAGCTTCAAAGACTGCATATAAAAGCTCGCGCGCCCATCCATCACTGAGGGCTGCGACACGTATACACACAAGAACAAAGAAGCTAGAGACTTTCGCGATATCCCCTTAATTGCCTTCTCTATGCTCGTAGTACACGTCATCATCATCGTCGTCGTCGTCGACGCTTTGTACTCAAGGCTCATCGTATAGTAGGTGTTATGTGTCGATATACCTTGTTGTACACGTCCTCCCAGTAATCGAGGGTGATGAGCTGAAAGGTGGTGAGCATCGACCACAAAAAGTTGTCGAAGTTCGTGTAGCCGTGGTTTGGATTCGGTCCGACGCACAGACACGTGTAGCTCTCGTTGCAGTGCCTGTAATCGATCAGCGCCGTATTATGCCATTGCTTCGATTGCATTCTAGAGTTTAATTTTTGTCTATTATTGTTCTACTCGCTTGCGCGTGATGGATCTATGTATTCGATTATATCGATAGTGCGACGTATTATGCGCCGCTTGCTTCCGATTTAATCGGAATCGCCGCATACGGATATCATCGCGGTTTTGGTATTAAACTGATTTGGCGATCATTGTTAGCACATTTGTACAATAAATTCCGCGGCGTTTTTTGGGAATGTCTTGATTTAAATCCGTCACTCTTGCGCATTTGCGTTCATTCGGCGGTTATTAGCATTAAACATCGATTTATTGATTCACACCCGCTCGGTATGCTGATGTGCGACATATCAATGCGCAACTTATTTCGAGCGAGCGTCAGTAACACGACAGAGCGACGCTATAAATAAATACTTCAAAAATGTCCAAGCTTGCCATCCGAGTTGCATTCCAAGCAATTCGAGAAAGAAATCAATAAAATTGACACGTCGAAAGTAGATAAAAATAATTAATAGACCCAGGGCTTGGCGGCGAGAAATAAATCAGCCAGTGTAAAAAGAAGAAAAAATCGCGGCTTCTATTTTTATCTGCAGAGCCGGTGAGGCGGATATACCTTATGGAGTCCACGAGAAATACGGCCGAGCGTACGCGGACCGTAACTACTGGGTACGTGTGTTCGACACCTCGAAGGGCGAATTAATCTTTTTTAATGAAAAAAGGATGGAGAAAAAGCACTCGCCAAGGCATCGTCGTGCGTACAATATACTAACAAGAACCGAAGAATTTCGCGCGGTATGTTGATTCGCGGTCGGGACTAAATACATTAAACGACGAATCGTTACCTCGAGCGCTTATAATCGCACACCTTCAACCGTGTACAAGACGGATCGGGACCTTGCGTGTCGGCGACTGAAATTCTCGAAAAGAGATCGATAAAAAAAAACAATTACTCGGCGGGGCTACGCGAATTAGCCGGTGGAAGTCCGCCGGTGTTTCCGAAGGATTAATACGCGCGCGCAACAACGAGAAGCAACAAAAACGCGTCGAAACGCAAGGGCAGACCTGGCTCCGGTGACGTTTCCGCAGATGATGGGCTCCTCGTCCTCGTTGAACGCCCAGTTGGACGAGTTCCAAGTCCACCTGTTGGGAGAGAAAGAGAGAGAAAGACAGCATCAGTTAGCGCTTGCGTGTGTGCAGTGTGCGCGTGGTGTAAGTGTAGCCTAGCGGCAGCCTCTGAATTTTTCATACTATTTGCGCCGCTAGTGCTGCTGCTGCAGCCATTGTTAGACTTTCTTTTCGAAATATGCCAAGTTCGCGCTCTTACGACGAGATGAAATTCAAATCTACTTTGAAATTGCTTCCCTCGCGGGAGCGCTGGTGGGGCTTCGCCGCTTTAACGGATGACTGTAGTTTCAGACCAGCGAATGATATTCCGTTCGAGTAATCGCAGATATTTTTTTTCCCCTTACTTCTTCGTCTTCGCGATGCGCGTCGAAAGAATTTAATTTATCAGAAATTCGAAAACGTCGAGGGACGCAAAGAATTTCGTAAATTTCGTACGAAAAAACGCGCTTTAATTGATCGGCCACGGGGATTATTAAAAATCTCTCAACGTCGACCTATCACATCCACGAAGACGCATGTCTCCCGGAAATTCGCTCAGACGTTCTGGCCACGAAACCGATTATTGCTCCGATGAAAAGCAAATACGTCGTATACATCGATGAGGAATAAAATAAAACATTTTGGAGCGAGTAATATCAGAACCAAATGGTCAAAGATGATGGACGATAGGGAAATTAGTGCCGAACCATTAAGCTCGTATTCACTCTCCGAAAAGGCCCCGGAAATTAGAGGGAAATGATCCATCCGCACGACGCCGTCTCCGACAATGCGGCAGAGCGCGGTGTACACGGCCCACACTATATCTGAGTCTGTGAGGGCTTTTTCTGATCGGAAGCCGTGCGGACAGCTACGCGTTTTATCGACGATGACTGGCGCAGTTTCCTGTGTAGGTATACGCAGCATACAAAAGGACGATCGAGGGAATAGAAACGGTTTCAAGGCGAGAACCTCGTCGCTGTGAGATTTGAAAATAAAATAAGGATCGACTTACTCTCTCCAGTCGACCGGAGTGGCATTGGGCTCCATGTGCCTGACGCACTTGTTCCTGAGCTCGCCCATGTAAACTTGCAGAGCGAAAAGAGCGAAGACCATGAGGCAAAAGATCGTGAGTGTCATTACCTCGGCGAGCTGCTTGAAACTGTGCAGCAGAGCGTTGATGATGGTCTTTAACCCTGAAACAGTCGAGTCGAGTTTTCTCCTTATATATAGTTTTACGACGTCCCCTCTACACCCGTACGCGCACACACACCAGCGCGTATTTCAAGCGCTTCGTAGACGCGTATATAAAATATGTGCATTTGAACGACCGCGTTGAACAAAGATTAACCCTATATGCGAGCGAGGGCTGCGCTGCAGACTTTCGTTTATTGCCGCGGGGATTATATCGTTAAGCCTTGCGTGGCTTTTATTCTGGGAATTACGCCGGAAATTGCGCCCTCGGCGTGTTTTTCATTTGAATTAAACTTCGTCGACAGGTTCGCTTGGGCTTTCGAAAGCTGTGCCTTTGCCTTTCATATATTGCGCGATGGTGCCGCGTCGTCAGGGATAAAGCGAAGTTTATTTTCAATCGGAGTGTCGCATTAGAGAAAAGTTTTCTTGAAATGCTAGGTACAGACTTTCTAGAATCCGACGCGAATGCGGAGAAATCTTCGCTCTTTAGACGTTTATAAACGAAATGCGAGTAGTTCCTCGCTTCTAAATCTCTCAGGCTGTGTATATGGGGAATTCTACGGGAAAAATGCCATTTTCTGGTTGGAGAAACCGAAAAAAACACATGTTGGGGCACACTCCCGCAACTTTTTTTTCTTATTGTACATGTTTAGAACCATGCAAAACCACGTTCCAACATCGAAAAAGTACCTTGTGACACTGTTTTCTAGGCCCTTCAAATTCGTCGAAAAATAGCCATTGTTCAAGGGCATGCATCTAATGCGTAAGGGCGTAAGGACACAAACAGAAAGTGTATTACGGTAGGAAGAGAGTACGGTAAAAGAGCTTGAATTTAAAAAAAATGCGTTAAAAATGCTTGATTTGGTCAAAAGTTACGCACAATTAAAAAAGCGAAAAAATCATGAAAAAAGATACGAATTTCTGGACTTTGAAAAATCCTGCAATTTTGATGAATTTTCCGCATTTTCAATTGCAGGTAACTTTTGACCAAATCAAGCATTTTCAATGCATTTTTTTTAATTCAACCTCTTTTCCCGTTCCTTCATTCTACCGTATGTTACATTTTTTGTTTGGGCTCTTGTGCATTAGGTGAATGCCCTTGAACAACTTGAACTTGGTTTTGCACGGTTCTAAACATGTACAATAAGAAAAAAAAGTTGCGAGAGTGTGCCCTAACATTTGTTTTTTTTCGGTTTCTCCAACCAGAAAATGGCATTTTTCCCGTAGAATTCCCCATATATGTATAGTATCGCTGTCGTCCGCTCGTCGTAAACGCGTTAGTCGCGGACAACGAGGGAGCCTAATTTTGGGCGCATTAGACGGAAGTCAGACCGGCGAAGCTCTTAACTTTCGGCCCCGCTTGACGAGGGAGTTTCTCAGCATACAGCCTGCGTAGTCGGCTCTAACTTGAGTGGAGCCAGGATTTATGCAAATCAAGTGTTATACCTCGCGGTTTTTTTTCAACTCTGCGTGCTGCTCTGCTCTTGTACATCATAGTTTTACTTTTCAGGATCATAATGAGCCTCGCGAAATTCGCGCATCAGTATTTTCATACTCGGACTCGATCAAGTTTCCGCTTCCCCCCGCCCCCATAATGATCAGCATTCCAGGGGTCTCCTCGCTGTATACGCAGCAGCGAATTAGCAGTAGCCGAGCTCCGGTACTTACAGCCTTTCACTTATTTTTTTTTTATCCTCCCCGACAGCGGCAGCAGGGGTATAAGCGTAATTAAATTACTTCGGTTACTCGGCGTTCGACTTAGCATCTCATAAAACGGCGGCGCTCGCTGTCCCGTAAACTTTTATACTTTCTGCATAAGCTCGCGGCCACTTACTTATTATACGAGGTAGTTCTTGCGCACAAGATGAAAATCAAGAGAGAAAGAGAGAGAGAGAGAGAGAGAGAGAGAGAGAGAGAGAGAGAGAGAGAGAGAGAGAGAGAATATCGCGCTATAGCGTATAAACTTTCGTTCGCAAAGAACAAAGTATAGGTACATATCCGATGTGGCAAAGGTATACAGGCGCTTAAATAAATCGCCGCACGCGAGACCTCAGCGCATGAAAAGCTCGCGCGACGACGTGCCATTGACCCACTCTCCCTCTCTCTTTCTTTCTCTCTCCTGCGTTGTAGGTGCGCATGCAGCGCTCTGCGCGCGCGCGGCGCGTGTAATATAAGAGCAGCGGGCCGATAGCACGTCATAACCGCATCGTTAGGAGGCATTCATTCGCGAAAGATCGAGCAGGTCATTTAAAAGCCTTCTAGCTGCTCTCTCGAGCAAGCGCGAGTAGCCAAGATTGCGATCGCGAGCCGACCTTCGCTGCAGTGCTGCTGCGCTGTGTGTTGCTGCCGAGTGGGAGAGAGAGAGCCTATTGTGCATAGCCCTGAGAATTCGTCTCTCTTTCTTCGGTACATGTGTGTGTATGCGTTGTACAGAGTCGATCGAGCTGGCTCGCGTGTGCTCTAAGATGTGCACAGAGGTGTGTATGCCACGAGATGTTTCGCGTTTAAGATTTTCAATCGCAGCGATCGATAGCTTAACGCTCGAAATTTTCATCCTCTGTAATATTAGATCATCTTCCTTTAGACTGGTAGGCGTTTATACTACGCTGCTCTGTATATACTTGGCTCTCGCGCATCTTTCAAGGCAATTAAGACGGCGGTCTGCAGCCCCCAACGCGGCACCTGTGGGCCGAACGCCAATAATTCCCCCCCCCCCCTCCCTCCCTCTCCGATAACGATGCAATCTCGGATGAGCCGCGTGATAATGATAATCGATGTCGAGCTATGTAGAATCCGCATTGAGCAAACAGCAGGAGACTAACGCGCGAATACAGCTGCAGAAGAATACCCGCGCTGATATACGGGTACAGTGCAGGGCTCGAAAATGTGAGCACGTGCGCGATCGGAAAAAGGGTCTTTGTTCGTGTTGCGGCGTTTACGATTAATATACATTTTTCATAATTTTACTTATGTTATATTAATTTTAATCATTTTTTTATCGGTTAAAATCTATTTTTTTTTTAGCTTAAACTGGTTTTTATTAGTTTAAATCAATTTCAACAATTTTTAGTAAAAGCGCGAACTTCGAGCGCGACACTACTCTGTTGAGGAGCCACGCATTCAACGAAGCTTTTGCTTCGCGTTCAGAGGCGCAATCTACGGTGCAAGATGAGTCTCCCCAAAACCTCTCGTGATAAAAAATCACGTATACGCAGCCATTCGCTGAGCCGACGAAAGAAATCAATTAAGCGAAATCGATCGATTCGCTCAACAAAAGCGAGTCCGCGAATTGTTTTTCCCCCGGTTTACATCCAGCCGCAATACAGACGCACACATGAGGGTCTCGTAAAATCCTTCGCTTAAAGCCCCTCGGCAACTTTTACACTGCAGCGCGCGCTGAGCTCGATCGCCGTTATATACCACTGCTTTCGCAGCGCGAGCGTCGTAAACCTCGGGAAAACGCATTGTACGAAGCGTCGAACTCTGAGCGCGCGCGGCCTTTGCGAGAAGAGCCCACCGGCGATTAACCTTGATTAGGAGAGCTCGGTTAGATGAGAGAAAGAGAGTATCTACGGAGGTGCCGTGTGGGAAACGCCGCGTTCCATTCGTCCGAAAAGATCCGCAGAACAGATACGGCCGGCCAATGAGAGCCAACCGCATTGCCGAAACTGTACTTATCTGCCATCGCATCGCTGTCGTCGTCGTCGTTGCGAAGTGTACATCGACTCTCAACGACCCGAAAAAGGCGAGAGTGCGGTGAAATTTTATCCGACGAAGGTGCAGCGGAGAGCTGACGCGAGACTTCGCGAGGCTCGTCGATTTTCGAATTTCTATATGCCGAAAAATAAGAGACGTTCGACTTTTGCCTGTGCTCGGATATTTCGAATTCATGCGGTGCTGAATAATAATGAAAAGCTCGCCGCGCGCGCGAATTCCCTCTCTAATCGAACAGTTCAGATTTCAGGAGATAAAAAGGAAGTACACCTGCGCGTGTACGGAAATGGAATTCGGGGATTATATAAGTATAGGTATACGATGCTCTTTTATTTTTTTCCCGCATTTGGTTTGTCGATGGAGATTTATTATTCATAATTCCAAGATCCGGATTATCGAGTGGCCTGCCTTTAATGCGGATTTATATGGAGCTTATATTACTCCGATTCGAAATTTACGAGCGCCGCGCTCGCGGAGAGTTTACGCGAATGACGCGCTCGCAGTCGTTAAAAGCCAATTAGAACGACTTGCTATGACGTCAGGCCATGCGTTATAGTCGGGAGTCGATATTTTTTCTGAACTTCGAACTGGAGCAGATGCGCATTTGTATAAATAAAGTATAGACTCGGTTCGACATCAACCCGAAGCGCATCGCGGATTTCGGCGGCGCCACATTATCGCCTGTATAGAGAAGGACGAGCTGCTGATGAAAATTAATTTTCGGTGCGTACGAGGGTGTAATCCGCGAGAAAGATAGATGGAAGTTAATCGTCCGGCTAAGTATATCGCTTATTTGCCCTGCTGGACTTGCAATATAATTTTGCTGGATATCATGGAGTCGGCTGTCGCGTTTCACCGCTGGAAGTATATTGGCAGATGATGACCTCTCTCAGTCGGAGGAGTATCGGAAAAATTGCTCGAGTTTACTCGATACAGATATTGAAGGTGATGGATAGATAGTGGCCCCGTAATCTTCAGACGTCCGATGATGATCCCTTCGAAAATGGAGACGTCGTAATCGTCCAACTTGTATTTTCTCCCACGCGGCAACAATCCAATCTCCGTACGCGTCTTGGTCGGCGCAAAAAATTAAACATGCGGCGCATAACTCCTCTATAATGAATCGCACGGAGAAATTTTCCGGGACTAATTTTCAAGCTCAGGGCATAAAGAAAAAGGGAGAGAAGAAAAGCCAGGCTGAATTAGCAGCGGCTAAAGAGCTGCAACAAAACAGTAGACGTCACCGGGCGCGACTTTATGAGCAAAGTTTCGTTTCGTCGCGGAGGGATTAAACATGTACTGCAGCTCGAGCTTAGCGTGGACGTATAACTTGTTATATTACGGGGCGATGTGTGTCGCTTTCGATTTATCGCGAGTCCAGTAGTATACGCAGGCGCGAAGACGAGCGAAAAAGGGATAGCTGCGACGATCAGGGATGTATGGAATATTTCAGCTGCGAGAGAACGCGACGGGCTCGCACCTGGGCTGGGCCATCGATTTTTCTCTATCTCGCGGCCTTTTTTATTCCTCCGAAATGACGATTTAACGGAGCTCTGCAGCCGGATCGGCTCTCTCACGCTGCGATGGGATTTGCTATTAAGAAGAGTGAAATTCGAGTAGAGCTTTTTCTTTCGGATACGTTAATTAGCGCGGCTTTATCGACTTCCGATTACAATTAAATATCGTTTCGAAGTACATCGGCGTAATGCAAAAACCAGCGAAGCTTGAATTTTCAAGGGAATTTTCGCGAATTTTTTTCCGCGCGAGCAAAGCGCTGCTCTTTATATTACACTTTTTTTATCAGCCCTTGCTCGTGATTTCATGAAGCGAATAAAAAGGAGAGTAAGCCAGAACAGCGCGCTCACACACACACAGACAGAGCAGCCCTGCAGGATCGATATAATGTATAATTACGATCGATATAATGCCTCATATAAAAGTATAAAATCAAGCGATAAAGATCCAACACCGCACGCGCGTGTACGCAACGATGGCTCTGCACTGCGGCGTGAATAAGTAAAAATATAGATAATCCTCGCTGGCAGTACACACACAGCATACCGTTGCGCTTGCGTGTGACTGGGTGTGGGTGTGCGTGTATAAGACGGCGTGCGTTTTACGAGGCTAATAAAATGCGCGCGTGCGCCGGCGATAATGGGCTGCGAAATGAGGTTAAAACAAATCTCGCGCTCTTCGCTTTCTCTCTCTGTGCACGTATATATGTATATTATATTTTAATAAACCATAGCGGGAGAATAAGCACGTTCAGGTATTATAAAATTCTACTCGCGGCAGCGCATCTTCTTACTCGTAGGCGGACGCCCGCGAGCGACGCGAGCTTTTATGAATTCCTTCCGACTTCTATATGCCGAAAGCTCGGAATTTTAGAGCTTGCAAGGAGGAACTCCGGACCTTGACTATGATTTTGGCACTTAAAAGCTTATGCGTGTGTGAAAATCGAGTGCTTTGAGTTTCTCTATACTGATGATGTGTTTATCAAGGGTCGCGAAAGCGCCACTTTGGCAAGAAAAAGTACGAAGTACGATTTGTATACTTTGAAATTAGGTGTTCCTATAGCCTTAAAAAAAATCTCGATTGCATTTAAATCATTATTATTGCGCGTGTGCGCAATCTATTGGTATCTTACTTAAATATATTATCCTAATTTTTCATGTATAAAAGGTTCATTCAAGAATATTTAGTTATTAACTTAATATTGCAAGTTGAAAATTTGCTCGGTATATTTCATTTTCTTCAGAGTTTCTATCTTCTCCCGATTTATTTCGTCTCCTTCGGTCACGTGACTTCCGGTGAGTATATTTGGTATTATAGACCAGTGGTTACAGTAGTTAATCTACTTTACCGACATTCGTCTGCTACTCGGCGACACACGCGATTATATGCATATAATAATGCTATACGATTATATGCGCGATGCGATCAATGTCTGAACCAATAGTAGCTTATTATATTAGTAGCTATCGAATAGATCAAGATTTACTGAAGTGCAATAGCAAGAAGAATATGCTTTGTAAAAGATGTGAAATCTCCCTCAAAAAAAAGTTTTTTCAAAAGTAAAAATCTTGGCAAGATAAAGGCTAATAAACGTAGTGAAATCTCTAAATATAAAAATGTCAAGTAAATGTTTTTTTGCTATACGCATTAAGATATCAAATTAAAGTTAAAATTATGTTTTCCCAAAAAATGATATTTTAATGCGTATAGCAAAAAAACATTTACTTGACATTTTTATATTTAGAGATTTCACTACGTTTATTAGCCTTTTTCTTGCCAAGATTTTAACTTTTGAAAAAAGTTTTTTTTTTGAGAGATCGAATTAACTCAGATATTTAATTTTCCAAAGCCCGGATCCTCTGCTCGATGGCCACTTGCCAGGTTCAGTAAGCACACGGTTTTTGATCGTTCAATTTCTGAGAATATAATATATTGCCGTCAAAGGCGGAGCGAACGTCGCTTTAATGGCCAGCCGCGTTTTTGTCTCATACGCAATAATTCAGGCAATTAAAGCTCGGGCACGCATAATTTAATGCGCAATCGAGAAGCCTTTCGCTTTATCGTATAGCTCTTCAATGTACGTATATACAGCGAAACGATCGCGGAAAAAAGACGCTTCTCGCTTTCCGATAAGGCCGTACTTTTTTCCGCTATCGCAGCTACTTTTAACCAGGAACTCTGCGCGATCTGCCTTTTATCCGAGGAAAGTCTCTAGTCTCTCTCTCTCTCTCTCTCTCTCTCTCTCTCTCTCTCTCTCTCTCTCTCCTTCTCTTTCCCTGTACCTGTATATATCTATATATACATAAAGCGTCGATCTTATGGGACCCCGTTTTACGGTCGTTTGCGTTTATCTGCCGCGCTTCTTCTTTTTTTTTCTCGCTTTCAGCTCTTGTATTCTACCTTTTTCTTTCGCTTTGTACAGGCGGACCTGATCTTTCGAGCTTGCGAGCTTTCTCTCTCGTTGCGGAAACGGACGACCCTTCGTTTGCTTGTTTATGTTGCGAGTCTCGCTGTGTGTATGCAGTGCTCTTTTTCACATAAGGTTCCACCTCGAGCACGCCTGGTTATTTTTAGGAATGTCGGAGGGAAAATATAGTGCGCTGTGGACATATATATAGAAGCTACCTCTTTGTGCCGGTCAACAGGTGAAGCGCGCGCTATATCGCTTCTGTTTTCTTTGGTCGCTCGCTCGTTGTCGGGATCGCAGGACGTATATCAGGAGAACTCGAGTAATGAATGCATACGCGGTCGGTGATCGCTGTCGAGAATTTGTATAATGCTAATTTTATCCAAAACGTTCATAGTTTCAAAAAGTACATTGTGAGGCGTAAAGGGGCCTTTAAACTAATCGAACACTCGAATTAGCGACGGCTGCAGCATTTGAAAACTAAACCGGATTACCGTAAAAAAAGCCAATCATATCACCTCGTGTTAAATCCTTGACGCGCTCGATGATACGTTTGTCCGACGCACTCGATCGAATGCACGGCGCTAACGAAAGCGCTTTCACCGATTCTTTGATAAAACGCGCGAGCGTTTCGAGAACAGGACTCATACGCGCAGCTGCGATCCGACAAATTGATCGCTATCGTGTCGCGATTTGGTCGTTGTTTTTGAAGATATGCTCGTGCGCACGAAATAATTGCGAGGGATTACCCTTTCTCTCTCTCTCTCTCTCTTTCTCTTTCTCGCATTGAATTTTTGGGATTTTATTTCATCTCCTTTTCGCCCACGATGCCACCGTCAAGCGGGAGATATATAAAAATATTCGTGGAATACATACGCGACGTCTACAATGTGCGCATCATATGTCGCACGTATAAAGCATCGCGCATACGTATAATAAAGGGTAACATGGAAGCAAGCTTTCTTTTGTGCAGGGATTTCTTCGCGGAGCAAAAAGCTCGCCGTGATGGACGGCTGCGCGTTGTTCTTTCGCGTTTAGCTCGCTTGAAGTCTTGAATTATAAGCTCTTTTATTATATATTCATAATATAGCTCGCTTTTTAACTTCGTTTAATATGTATAAATAATCGATATACCAATGGCATTCGTTCGACGATCATGGTTCATTCGTGAAAAGCAATGACTCAGCGAGTGAAGCGGCCGTTTGCTAAAAAATCCCTCTGAATTCTACTCCACATGCGTGTACGGCCTATCTATACACTTTAGGCACCGGCGTATAATCGAACACCGGATCGAGCTGACCGCCGCGCACACTAATACGTCGGTATTCGGCTAGCTCTTGCTCGCCGTTCGTTATTCCGGCTCCCATAGGGCGGCGCATAATTGATTTAGTATCGGGCCTCCCAAAGGCCGCTTTCCCCCCCCCCCCCCTCTATCTCTATCATGAAGCACGTATATATAGGCAGCGCGAGAAAGTGTAATGGATTGTAGCCGGCCGCAAGATTTGCGAGGCTAATGCCGTACTGCCGTCAGTCTCTGGCGCCGGAGTATCATCAGCTTGGATTTTGCTTCGAGGAGCATTGGATGGATGCAGTTTGACGCTGATGCGTTCTGGCTTTTAGACGTCCATCAGTGCGCTGACGCGAACGCGCGGTACAGGAAAGCGCCGTAGCGACTTTGATACAACTGGATACAACTGGTGTATGTACGTAGGTGGATCTATAGCTAAATGGCTATACTGCTACTGGCGCGAGCGAGCCATTGTCAATTTATAACGCTGAGGACGCAGGAGAGCCTGCGCATATACACGCACATAATCGCATCATCGCGCCGCGAGGTCGACGAAGGATATACACATACACGTGGGCGGTTCCCGGCGCGCTTTTCACGCTCCAACAATTTACTCACCTGGCATAATTGAAACAGTCTTAAGGGCTCTCAATACCCTGAACGTCCTGAGACCAGCGAGATTACCGACCTCCATTCCGATGGTCGCGTACCCGCTCGTAATTACTACGAAGTCCAGCCAATTCCACGGATTTCTCAGATACGTGTACTTGTTCAGTATGAATCCCTTGGCTATGGACTTTATCACCATTTCTGCCGTGTAGATGGCTAGGAAGATATATCTGTTGGCAGAAAGCACATAAGATTATAAGACGATTGTTATTAAATTTCGTTGCGTGCATAGCGTATTAATGGAAACGAAAAGCATCAACTCGACCGAATGAAAGCCGTACATAACGATTACCCGTTAACTCAGACGTAGCTGCAGCGGGCTCTTTTCGAAAATTAGATTTTTATTCATCGCGATGATATAATGCACCCAAGACACTATGCGTCTAATGCATTCGCCGAAGGCGTTGAGTGCACTGGTGTCTCGCATGAATTCTGCATACAGGAAGATCGCGTTACGCGAGTGAATAAAAAGCTCTCCTCTCTCTCTCTCTCTCGGTTTTAAATTAATTATGCGCGCCTCGCGCTAAGTGGTCGATATTTTTTGTGCGTGTGCCGTCGACGGGTAATAATAAATCATCGCGACGAAAAAAAGAAACGCGTCGTTTATAAATAGCCTCCGGAGAATTAAATTTACGTATGGCTGACCGTTAATCGATGAATACAGAATTAAACCGCCGCATCAAGAGCAAAGAACTCTCTATCTCTCTCTCTCTCTGCAAGCGTGTAACGTATTTTTCGCCGCTTGGAATATAGGTAAATAACTAAGTGGGGAGGGCGCGCGCGCAGCCTCGATAAGCCATGACGAAAAAATACGAGCGCGCGTATAATCGATCCATCGTTAATTCATCGGCCAATCAGCCGTTATAGCGGAGGGAGAAACGAAGCCCCCGGATGTATATGTATATAGGTATTATTTTCGCATTACGCGATAGTGTATATTTGTTTCTATAACGCGAGATTAACGAGCTTCCGGCGAATCGTCCTCGGCAATAACAAGAGTGACAAAAAATCTCGACTCGACGAATTACGACAATAATAGCGACCGTCAGGCCGAAAACGAGCGATCATCGCGGCTAATGATTTTTTTCCGTGTCCGCAATAATGCCACTCCTTGGCCTTAAACGATCCGCGCGCATTCATGCACATATGTATAGGTGTGTACCATAAAAATTGATCGCACCGCCGCTTCTCGCATACATAAATACATTGAGCACACGCGTTTGTGTATGTAAACGAAAAGGACATAGAAGCGGAGCGGGTGTCATTTCAGAGGGTATAGATTTCATTGCTCCATCGATTTGATACAATTAGTCGGGACGCAGCTCGCAAACAGTTGAAGCGGGCATATATACGTGTAAGCGAGACTACGAGCGCGCAATTATTAGGCCGCGATCCGCGCGCGCGTCGGTCAATATTAATCCGTACCGGCAGAGCAAATTTGCTCGGACGCTATACACGCTGCGATTTCTGGCCCGTTAATCGCGCGGAATCAAACGTACACCTATATACATATGTATGTACGTCCAGTATGCCCGCGCGCAGCTGCGTTTTCTCCGATGCCCGAATATATATATATATATATATATATATATATATATATAGCTTTGTTTTTTTCGCTGCGGTTGTTCGCCGCGTATAACGAGCCGTTGGCGTGACTGCAGGAAAGTTTGACGATCGGTCCGCTAGCTGCCCCTCGTGCGCGATGAATTAAAATCTCAATTCTTCGGGCAAGGAAAACTGTCGTGTCATAGTGTGCAGTAAGCGACGTGAAAAATGCTTCGGCTAAGAGGCTTCGATGGTATACTCGTGCCGAGAACTTTTTTTCACGAGCTCGTAATTAGGAGAACAGGGAAAAGGCTTTAGTGTGCATCAGGAGCCGGTCGAGCGGAAATTACTCTAAGCTCGTGGGATCGATCATGCGTCTGACCGAAGCGGACCTGTTTCTACTTTTAAAAGTATATTATGTGTTAATGCGATAAAAGGAATAATATATAGGATTCTTTGAGAAAACGGGGCGATCGATCGCACTACTGAATGCCATTGCGTATAGGCGCACAACGGCAGAACTGGTTTGAAATCATGAAATTAACTCGAGATCGGAATACAACTACGCGTTGCGGAGAAGGAGATTGATTTTTTTAACCGCTCGTAAACTTCGGACACAAAAGCCCCGACAGCGCGGTATGAATTCAACACGATCCTCGGCGTTTATGGACTTTCTTTTTAATATCTTAACGTACGTCCGAACGCTTTATGACAGGCAATAAAATTGTATTATTAGCCCCGAGGATATAATAACCAGTCTCTTTAACCTGTTCACGCACAACGCGCGACTCAGCGTCGTTAAATATTATATACATTCTGGTGCCGGCTTTATTCGTAGCTGAAAATTATTAACTTCTTCGCGTGCCGGAGCTGTCACGCGCATATTAAGGTATATAGTATACCCGCGCGAATAATTATTCCGGAAGCGGTTTAAAGTCGAAAGCTGTATTACCCCTTCAACAGTTTAGATTATTTTGAGCCACATTTAGGGGAGAGAGAAAAATAAACAAAGGAGAAATAGAGCCAGCCCGAATTACAAGCGAAAAAAGGCGGAGAAGATTTAAAAGGGTATATACAGGCGAGAGGAAAGATAAGCCGCGTCCAAGCCATCTCGACCTCTTCCACCGCCGCGACGCTTCTCGCTATTTACCCAACGTCGTGGCGTAAAAAGAAATCTCTTTTCTCCCGGCCGTGCAAAAATTCAAAATTAAAAAAAAAATACCCAACCCGCAACTCTTCTGTAGCAGCTAAAAGCAGTTCTGTGCCCAAGAACTCCTGCAACGAAGAAAAAAAAAGTGCAGTCATCGGGCGCATTAAGCCGTGCGCAGCTCGGAAGAGGGTCATTATCGCGGCTCCCCCGGAAAGTTTCGAGAGCTCTCGACGAAAGAGAGAGCGCAATCTGTATAATATAGCTACGCGGAGCTCCGCCAGTAATTGTGTTTGATTTATATTTATGGCGACGCCTACGAAATCGTGCTCGGGAAAAATGCACGAATGATTCGTCATTGTGGCAGCGCACATTAGCTGCAGGGAGTAAACATCGTCTCCTCCCTATAGCTTGCGTGTATAGATAGATGCACTAGCTGGGTATACATAGATGTGTATAGGTATATAGAAGCTGAGCATAAGCCGATGGCACCGACGGAAGACAGTTTTCCCTTGGGAAAATCTATTTTTAAATGCGATTTATGCGAGAATTAGGGGCGGAGAGCTGTGTGTGAGAGAGAATCGCAACTGGCGAAAGAGGCAGGCTGTGTAAGCGGCTTTTCGCGCTCGAGACATGAGAAAGTATAGAACGAGTTCTCCGAACGAATTGTTATATTTTTAGTGTGTATTTAGGACGCAGCAGATAAAAGACGACGCGCTTAATTTTTCAGTTTCGCCATTAGTAATTCATTAGAGAAGGGAATTTCAGAATAATCTTACGTACAAACATCGGAGATACACCGAGAGCGAGCTTTATGTAACGACGCGCAAATCCGCGCGGACCGAATGTGTGCGCGACTTGAGCCAGCTATATATACACCCTTGTGGGACTCCGGGGCTTCTTCGCGTCGACGATAAAAAGGAGACGGCGAACGATTGAGCTGATGGCTTACGAGCGCGTGTAATACACTTTTTTCCTGGGCCATCTTATTTAATATCGCGCCGCGTGAATGGGATTTCCCCTCTGCTCTCGGGCTCTCACTCTTATTCTCGAGAGTTTTATTGCCGCGTCGGCCGATGAATTCGACCGGGAAAGAGGCTTTTACGGCTTGTGATCGGGATCTCCAGGCGCGAGAAATACTTTCTTATCGTGCGGAAAGGATTCTTTTCGAATTTTTCACACTGGTGCTGATGTTTATTCTACTCTGTTGTAATGCGATTGTGAGTTTTTAGATTACGATTTCTCGTGCGTATTTTATTTTATGATGTACTTACTCGGCTTCTTCGATAGTCTCGGTCATGGCTAGGAAGACGCAGTTTAGTATTATGGTGGTCATGACCATGTAATCGAAGTACTGATTCGTGCTAAGGAAGATGCAGCAGCGCCTTATGGGATTCCACGGTGAGAAGATGAACCAGCTCTTGGTCGCTGTGAAACGATGAATGTAATTTTTGCGAAACCTCTTTGACACCACGCAGAACGTCTGAAACAGAGGAATTCATTTCGTTGTACAACGCCATTTATCCATATTATAATACTGCGATTAAAATTATTACTACCATCGGCAATCGATGATCTAATATAATTTAACTAGGGATGATGCATGAGTCTACATATTGTATAAGTTATATTGAGAAAAAGAATCATCCCTCTATATATATATATATATATATAGATATACTCTCTGATAGCGGTATAGACGTTTCGATGTGCGTGTGATGGGTATTATTGCATAGACGAATTTGATAATATAGTTAATTAAGAGCCACTAATATACCAGTGAAATATTACAGCAGTTCAGGATTACTTTGAATAATAAAGCTGGACCTAATTAAAGTACACAAATCTTGTTAATCTTGCTGCATATTCATTATTGTGCAGAATGCGCAACGAGTATACAATTGCAACAGAATATTTTATCACGTCGCAATAATAACCCTCTCATATATATTAATCAGCATTTGTACGGTATACACGCGTACAAGTGCAATCGTTAATCACCGTGGAAATTTTCATTAACTCCGCGGTAACGAGCTCCTCGTAAATCAACGCGGCTCGAAAACAATAATTCAGCCCCGAAAAATCCCGTCCAGCTCGCAATTCCCATGCGGCCGAAGAAAGAGTATAGACTATACAGCACACACCCTCACGTCCAGCCAGGCGCAATGCAAATACGCGCCGCGGCTATCATGTCGGCGAGTCGATAAGGATAAACAAAATTTCGCCGCTTGTTTGCCCGACTCGGCGCGCCACCGTCTATAGAAATATATGTATATATTCTCTTCTTCGGATTTTCTTCGACTCGGTCCCAAAGTGCAGAAGCTGTATTGGAAATGCTTTTTGAGCGGAGAAAGAGAGCCGAGGGAAAGGAGATTATCGCGTGGAAAAAGTGCGGCTTTCGCGAATTCATGAATGGCTGAGCGGAGCCCTGCGGATTTACGACTGTCGTGTTATGTGTGTAGTGACGAATTTGTTTTTATTCGGCTCTGCGCGGAGCAGTTTGTTTTTCGGGCCATAGTTATAGGATCGATTGCTCGCTCGCGCGCGCGTGGGGAACAATACTTTTTTCCTTTTTTCCAAGATTAATACGCTGTTAAACTGCGGGTCGAAATCTGCATGCGCCCAGCTGCCAGGGTACCGTGAGCTTTTAACTGCCCCGAATAAATACTCGGAGCACGGATGCGTGTATACTCGAGGAATCTTTTTTATCAACGCTCTCAATCTTCTCCAAATCAAATCCGCGCGCGCGCGCGCGAGTTCGTTAATAGTCGGATGAATAAAAAACGACGTGTGTGCAAGGTTTACGAAAAAATGTAGGCGGAAACGAAAAGAATTTCCGCATGTTAATTGGCCTACATCCGCAGAGAGGGAGGAAGCTACGGTGAACGTATGAAATTGTCGGCTTTGCAAACACCAGTCTTTCTCCTTTTTCGCAACTTTTAATTAAGTTTTAAAGATTTAATTACCGGCGCTCTCTCTGCGCGCGAAAAATGCGCAAACGCCGGCGTTTCATCAGAAAACGCGCGATAGACTACTACATTCACATCTACATCGGGTGGCGGTGACGTGCGTGTATGGAGTATATACAGTAGTCATGCACGTGTATTTTTCCGCAGTCCTCTATCTCACTCGGGGCGCTGCGCAAAGCCGAGGCCGCTGTTCCACTTTCGCCCCCTACTCCTTTCCCATTGTTTTTTACTCCTGCCACCTGCACCGCTTGAGTGCTTTAACCTGTCGGTTACTCCTCGCTGTCTGATTTCCGCGCTCTACATGTATATACACATACTAGCTCGTTCAGCTGCTCTTCTTCTTTTTGGAGCCAAGTTTTCTTCTCTCTTTCTCTCTCTTGGTGACGGCGAAGTTTAGATTCCGGATCGATTTTAATTGGAATTTTGATCGAGAGTGCGGTATGATACGCACAGGGAAATTCCCGAGCTGTCACGCGGAGTTGATTCGGAACGAGTTTGTTCGCGCCGATTTTATTTCTGCTCTGCGAAGGGACGAAAAAGCGCAAAGTTAATATGTATAACGCACCGCGCTCTTGGTTATATATTAAATTTCGATCGATTCAGCGGCTAGTTCGATCCGTCGAGTTTGATGTCTCAGTCGTACTTTACTGCATGATGATATTACATCGGTGGAAAATTTAGTCGAATTTAGTGTACTCAACGAATAAACGCAGGATTTGTATGCGCTCTGCGCGCGACTGCTGGGAATTGCTGTGCGCACTTATAAGTCACTCATATGCATAAATGCACCCACGCGGTGATTGAGTGCTATACTGCAGCTGCTGTTTTTTCCTCAGCCCATACAAGAGTGTATATGAAAAACGCTCCGCGCGCGAAAGTTTCAGCTCCGTTGCGGTGTCGGCTGGGGGCGATAATTTGTTTCGTGAAGAATTTGCCGATTGCCGCTCTCCTGGAAGGCTTATCTGCGGTTTATCTTCGAAGCCGCGTGTTATTGTATGGTGCATCCGACGTGGAATCGTTAGATGCACGCCAGTTCCGCGCTGAACTTTTTAATATCGGCATATAATAAATGGAGTAAATAAGCATAGCACTTTATGAAAAATGTATAAACTTGAATTTTTTTAGCTCAGTCCACGCCGTTTCTGCTCGTTAAATCGAGCCGAACTTGAATCGAATTCTCGCTCGTCGGATGCATTACTCGCGCGCGCAGTTCTATATACCTATATCCACAAAGTATAGAAAAGTCGATTTCCTACGACTGAGCCGAAGAGACAGGGGGGAGGAGAGCTCTGCCGATGGAAGAAAAAGATCCTCAGTGAGATGGCGTGTTTGAGCGCGGTAATTTTCAGCTTTTTCGCGTTAAATTGAAATTCGATCAGAAGCTGTCTGTGCAAGCGCGCAGTTCCACCGGCGGATGATTGAAATTGCTCGTGAGAGACGGGAGCTGCGACGCGGCTGATTATTTTGTTAGTCTGATTTATAATTTACGGTTGGAATTCGCAGGACTGCGATAATTTTGGTCTTTCGCAAGTTATTTTTTAATTCGAAATCGCGAATGAACTTGTCAGATGTCGGCTATATAAATACTGTACGAGTATATAATGGGATGGTGGCGCTGCAAGTTACATCAGGAAATCACTCGCATGCATACTGCAGAATTTCAACTAGCATATTTAATTCCTATTCATGTCCGATTGAATATTCCATGATATAATACGTATATTTTAAATTTGCAAAATTACATCATGCAAATCATTCATCGCTGGTTTTGCACGCGCAAGTTCGTTTATAATTCAATACCATAATATAAACATATATTTATCAATTGAGAGTTTATAACTCTACTTTGAAACTCCTCGAGGATGAAAAATTAATCGCTTCCTAAATTGACAAAGACAAAATTTCGCACTCAAAAACACACGGCATCAGTCTCGAAGTTAGTCGTAAACCGCATCCAACGTCTTTCCCGAGACTTTTCGAAAACAATAGATCCCGCTCAACGATAAAACCCAATGGCTCATCTCCATCGTCCAACTGGTGCTCCCCCCCCCCCTTCATCTCTTGACACCGGCATTGAAGTGCTCGACGATGCGCAGCGCGGCGTCAAGAGTGAATCGTTATTTAGCAAACTCCATTTCCGGCGCGGCGCAACTAGGCCATGTGCCAATAAGAAGCTCCTTTCACGATCGTCGCTTTGACCGACGCGCACAAAGCAGAACGCCAGCAACGGTATAGGTAGCATGCGGAGAGTGTGCTCTCTGTTTTTGCAGCACAGCGCGAATCGCAAATCAGCGCCTCGCAACAAGTTGAATCTGGCGCCCTTATATTAGATTGCGTGCGCTGAACCTGCGCGGCTGGCTATAGAATTAGGAAACAGAGCGAGGGGGAGATCAGCCGTGTGGCTTTAGGATTTATGAGATGGGATGTACTTCTGCTGCTGCTGCTGCTGATGAGTGTGTTTTTCTTTATATATATATATTGGGAGATGGAATTTGTGTATTATGTATTTGTTCTCGGTCTTATCGCGTGCGCGTTTTTTGGCTAGAATAAAAAATTGTGGTGGATGCATGTCAAATGGCGGTGAAAAGAAGATCATATAATAATGGAAAACCGAATAATACGCTTATTCCGTCGGCAGCGATTGGTTTCAATGCGCGAAAAATTCAATTGCGATATGAATGCGCGGTGACTCGCTACAGTCGTGTGATTACGCTTCTTGAATTATAAACGCGCGCTGACAGGTACAATTACCCGTTCCAATTGTACTGATTGGATATTGAAGTAGCTTGTACATATACGCGGTATATGCGGTCTGCTCGCGTATGTGATATAATGGTTTGTTTCACGGTCGCGAATTCATACAGACCTCTGATTACACTGAACTAGCTCGCGAAAAAAGAAAACGTATCAATCAATTGGTTTGAATTTCGTCACTTATACCGCGTGATCGTTCCCAGAATCTCGAGCGTCGTCGTGGGCCTCGATCTCCTCCCACTCGCCATCACCGGGAGTCTTTCCCTTCCACGACATCGGCCCCTCGTCATCATGACCCCCGAGTTCCTCGCAGTACCAGAGATAGGCGTTGACGCGGTCGCTCTTCTTCCAGAAGTCCTCGGAACTTCTGAGATACTTTTCCCAGAAGCCGGTCTCCGCGCGGTAGCGTCTCCTCATCCTCTGGACCTTCCACCCAGCCTCGGTCCAGTCGGCTCTGGAATCCACCTGGCTCTTGTAGTCCCTGGCCAGAGAGTCGACCGCATACTTGCACGCACTGAGTTGAGGATGCGTCAACAGGTGTGGCAACGCAACGTCCGCCGACTCGAGCAACACGAGGACCACGCGCTGGGCCATCCTATCACGACGGATCAGTAGCCGCTACTGAGCCCAAACGCGATAGAAGCTGTTTTATACGTGTGGTTATGAGCTTCAAGTGAAAAATTGCCGCATTGACGTCAGGTGCTTCGAGATTGGGATATTTTTCACGAGCAGCGCGAGTATATTAGAGAAGAGTTTCGGAGGATTCGCTGAGCTTTGCCGACGAGGAATAATTCGCGCTAGGAATAATGGATTTTGGCTATTCCCTTTGTTCACAGCCGCCAGCTTCGCTATACTTCAACTATGCAGGAGGTAATTAGGAATTCAGAGAGATAGAGAGAGTCGGCTGGGCTTTTCCGAAAATGCAGTGCGTTGCGAACTCTTGAAGCATCGGTTAACGACGTGGTCTGAGCTTTCAGGTATTCCACGTACGGAAAAGTATGAGGTAGTTATTCGCGTTATGGGAGGAAACATTTGTTGCTCGTCTATACGTAAGCTACGCATCGCTTGTCGAGCCGTTTAGAGGGGGAATTTATTGCAGCGATCGGCGCGTTCTTTTGTCATTTTTCGACACGTCGCATTCGTAAAACGTCGAGGCCGCCACCGCCGCTCGTGATTTATCGACGATGATTCCAACGACACGCTCCCCTCGAACGATTAATATAGTTACGATGCATCTATAGAGACATAGATGGCGAATGAGTCGATATAGCCGAGAGTGATATAACCGTTGATTTCACCATCTAGCTGCAAGAATTTATGACCCAATTATTCAAAAATCCGAAGACTGCAGAGTCTCGCAGGCAAGCTGTTACGGAATATCAAATGCGTCGAATTATAAGGCGCATGGAAGTATCTTCAGGAAAGCGCTCCAGCATACACGGGACATAATTCCTCCTCTATCTCGAGGTTCTCGCGCGGGAAATATCAAACGGAAGTAGCCCGAGCCAAGCGTTTGTTCCTCCTGGCTTGGCTTCATATATATATATATATATATATATATATGGACAAGAGATAAGGGGGTCGGATATCCGACGTGCAATTTACGGATCGACTGAATAGCAGCTATATCTACGGTAGCAAGGGAGAGAGAGAGAGAGAGAGAGAGAGAGAGAGAGAGAGAGAGAGAGAGAGAGAGAGAGAGAGAAAAGGAGAAGGAACGAAACGTCTACGAATTTAATTCGATTATCTTTCGAGCCGCTGCAAAAAGACGATACATTCGAAGCCGTTCTCAAGAAAGCTCTTCCTCAGCGTCTGTTCCCTGCGCACTTTATTGAAAAATGCTTCCGGCATTTTTCCGCGCTTTTCTCGCGCGCCTCCTTTCTCCGCGTGCACTCGCCGCGTAACGCGTGAATAACGAGCCATCAGCTCGCGCGACAAATATTTCGTTATACACGAGACCTGTGTGCTCCGCGCGTGTTTTACGAATATCTCGGAAGATCGAAGACTCGACTGTGTGTTTCCGACTCGAAATCGAAAAAAACAAAAACATCTCATACCATTAAAATTCAGAGCGCCGATAAATCGTCGCCTTTCGAGAACGACTGTACACGCAGAACACACACTGCAAGCTAGCGCGAAAAACAAAAAAAAAAAAAAACAAAAAAAGAGTGGCACACCCGAACTTTCCCCATTCCACACGTGGAATTTCGCCCGCGAGACTCGAACTTCTCACACACACAGACGCACAAGCTTCTTATCTTATTTCAACTCCATCTATCTTTATTTTCATTCTACATCCTCCTCGGGGATCTGGTGCAATCTACTTGCGCGCGCGCAGCAAAACAAATTGCGGCGAGAGAGTATAGCGAACGGTATCGAGAGCCGATGCCGCCACGGACACTGCGCCGAAGAAGAAGAAGAAGCGGAGGAACTTTCCATCGCTCGCCGCCGCCGACTCTAAATCTTTCGCCGGGCTATATGCGGTGCCGGGGTATAAAGTTTGTTCCTCCTGGAAATGGAAAATTGATCGCTCGGCGATCGCATCTCAGCTGCGCTGCGCGGGAACAATTACGCCTATACGGCTGATCTACCCTTCCAGACGTACGTATCTGCGCCCTTTCCCTCTTTTTCTCTCTGCATGTGTAAGTTTTATTTAATCGCGGAATGATCGCGAGAAGACGCGAGCAGATAGTTAAACTATCGGCGGAGATGTAATGGATATGGAATGATATAAAGAGGGAAAAATAGTGCAAGCTCGATCGAGCTCGATTTATATCTGATTCGAAAGTTACGTAATGAATATACTTGCTGGGATTCGTATCGCGAACGTATTCGTTACATTGTTAAAGTCGAAACGAAGCGTATTTTCAGGTAGGTATACGAACTCTTGAAACGCCAATACACGTATAGCATAAACAAAACTCCGCCCAATCATGCGCGCGATTCCGCGCGGGAGCTATAGGCCGCGGATTCGAGTAATGCGCTTTATTACGCAGTCGGTAATAATTTCTCGTTGCGGCTCCCGAAAGCCCCTTCTTTAGCTGCGCCGGTTCTCATTAAAATTTATTCCGCCGCTAAACACCGCAGCACTACTATACGCTCGCGTCGTTATTAATAAACAATGCTGCTATAAGCTCTATAGCTGATACGCTTGTTTGAAATCGAAAATACGCGATCGATTTTCCCTTCGGATTTCTTTGATTCGGCCCTCGATTATCCTCTATCGGTTTTTTCGACGCGCTATTAACCCGCTAGCCGCCTGGCTGGCCTACTTTGTTTGCACTCCGGGGGATACTATGTTTCTCTCTTTTTCTCTTCGAATATATCAGAATATAGCTACGACCCTTCTCTCCTTTTTCGAGCGACGTGCTGGATCTGTTTTTCGAGATTTAGCTCGCCGTCTCGATTACCCGCGGCTGTGAGGGCTCGAATTTTTTACGAGGAGCTTTTTTCAGAGATCGTTTAATGGGTAATAATTGACTCTATAACTTGATTTAACTTGTCAATTTCTGTACGTATGCATAAGCAAGTCATAGAGGTTGAGCCTTGGTTTCAGAGCAAGCTCTCCTCGGTGTGATGTAAACAGCGAGAAATTATGAACGCGTTTTATGCCTGGCGCATAAACGTGCGGAATTACAAAGCTCGCTTATATTCAATTTTCCATCTCGTTATTCTCACGCAGTAACATAAGTTGCATTCGCAAGCGGGGCAAACAAAGAGTCATATATTAACTCAATCCACTCAGGACAAAGAGCGCATTTTTTCTGGCTTCGTTATACGAGCCGAGAATAATCCCCGAATATTTTAATTTCACCCCGAAAAGCTCCCGACCCTCCGCATTATCGAAATTAAAAAACGCCCCGCCTAAAACGGCGATTCCCTCTCGTATAATTGAAGGAAAATATTTTTTTTCTTCATTCCGCCAGTCCAATTAATGCGTTAACTCCTAATTAAATTTTAACGAACTGAGTGCATCCATTCATCCCCTCAACCTCTCACAGTTCCATCGCCACGTGACCCAGAACTTTAAATGGAAGGAAAAACCGTATGGGATTTTCCGCCGAGTACACACTTTTAGTGGATTCACCTAACCGTGGCATTGATGCGGCTTCTGGAAGTCGGGTAAGAGACGCGGTGCTGTTAATTAAGCTGCGCCGGGGAGTGTGCGACGAGGGTCTTGATGTTTTCACCTTCTTCTGGGATTTGGGGGATACACGAAAGATTTTTTGGGAAATTAAATTTTCAGGCCCGTTGGGAGCGAGGAGGGCGAATCGTGTGTCTGATATGAATAAGCCACGAGAGCTTCTTGGCGTCGAGTCGAATGGGTATTATTCTCCGGATATACATAAATGTGTCGGATAGCTTGTGTTACTTAACTGTATACGCTCTTAATTGAATACCTCATGAAGTTAGCCCTTAATTGACTGAAGCGTGCCGCTGCATAAACAATAATGGACGTCTGGCGCACTATGAGGGTAATCAAGAGCAAGGCAGAATTAACGACGACGGTATACCCAACATCGGCCGAGATTTCGCTTTGGCTGAGAGATAAAAAAAAATTTAATAAACCGATCCCCACGGGCACGCATCTCAAGCAACTGCGGATTTCCATAAAAGTGAACCGTCCGCGGCAATAAAAGCGAAGCTAAAATTTCAATGTATTCTAACCCGCACACGCAGCGCTATCAATGTTTATCGCGATCGCCTACGGCGCAATCTTAGAGCTTGCGTCTCGTAAAGCTCTCTTTTATGGTCTCTCTCTCTCTCTCTCTCTCTCTCTCTCTCTCTCTCTCTCTCTCTTGCTCTCTCTTAAGCCCTCTCCATTCACTCACGAAATCATTGTACGGAGCGAGGCGCGGCTGAAAAATTGTACACTGCTCGCGCCGTGAGAGAAATAATATAGCCGTGCATATAATGGTGATTTGCTCTTTGGAATTAGTCCGGTGGCTTTTGCATCGACCGCCGGTCTTGTGGAATTCCGTCGCGGTTTTGTCTCATTGTTCCAGTTCTTGCCTTTGTCAACGACGCGACTCATTCTCCCTTTTCGTCTTTTGCCTCAATTTGTTCGTTTCGACGTTCGATTCTTGATCGAGACCCGCGGAAAGTTATGCGCTACGCTGTATATGTGAGAGGTTTTCGTTGATTTACGACTTATTGACTTTTGACTCGATTTATACGGGTTTGTTTAATAATGAGCAAGCTTTTCAGTTTATTCCAGCCCGAGTCGCGAAGTAATATCAAATGACTTTCATTCGAGTTCTCATAAAGCTCTCGTCACCCCCTCAATCGTCCTGAAAATTCCTTGAAGTAATAAATATGCAAATTTTTAATTACAAATGCGCTGCAGAGTCGTCGTTTCTCGGATCCAAACAAGAGATATTAATTCATTCATATACGCAACGTACTTCAAAGAAGCGCGTATAGTTGAGAAATCTCGACCTATTCAACTTCTATATATATATATATTTCCAAATACGCGCAAGCTTTTCGAAAGCAACGAATCCAATACGCATTTCCCATCAGAATCTCGACTACACGTTCCACCGTTCAACGAAACGAGACGAGGAACTCTCAAAGCATCTCCTTTTCATCGCGAATCGGGCGGGCAAAGCTTCTGCGTCTTTCCTCGAATCGTATGGACCCCGCTGCGCGCCTTTTTCACAGATATTAATCCGGAGGAGGCGAATCGCTGCGCCTTTACCTACTAACACGCTCTCGAGTGTATAAACTCGACTGCTCCGACCCGAGACTGATGCGAATTCACTGCAGCTGCGCGACTATCTCCTCTCGCGCGAGGCTTGATTGGCTAATGAGAATACGCTCGCGCAGTTTCATGGATGTTTTTTCTCTACGACGTATATGTACCAATGTTGTCGTAAACGCGGAGTGTATGTGTTTGACCGTACGAATTGTTCCCGGTTTTCACGTTGGTACACGCCATCAAACGCGCTTCGACTCTACGGCGCGCTTTATGTGTATTCCATTATCTGTTAGGGCGTAAAAAAGCCGTCCTCTTTCTCTCTCGCGGGTACGGGCAAAGGCGCGCATATTATACGGTTATGGCTCGCCCGGGACTGAATATTGATTCAAAATTGATGTTGACTTTTATTACCGATATAACGCGATTTACGAACTTTTATCCGCGGTTCCGCGCGCGGTACTCTTTCTTTTTATATTTATACCTGATGCGCGCGGGCGCGCTGGAAATTTAATAATAAATTACCGCGTTGTCGTTGCTGGTTTAGCCCGAAAAGAATTATCGTCTCTGGGGACAATGCTCTACGTTTTGCGTACGTCAAAAACTACGATGCGAAACGAATGAAAAGTTGTCTTCCAATTACATCGACGTATAACAAGTTGCCCGTGTGTATAGTCTCCGACACTGGCGTCGCGACCAAGAAGTAAGTAATATCTGTACATTTGTCGAGGGTATACGTTTAACACGTGTGCAGTAGCGAAGCACGCACGGTCAAGGCGTCGAGTTTGCGTATTTCTTCCTTATCTCGGACTCACGCAAGCTGGAGATCGAAGAGCCGATAGGAGCTTTTTTCTCCACGTTTTTTCCCTCCTTTTCGCTGCTCGCCGTGTAAACGTCGTGCTCGCGCTACTTAACGGGTCGGTGCGATAAATAAGAAATCCTATATATCGGCGGAGATTTTTCTTTCCGCGAACCGCTCTCGCGTGGCTGTCTGTTTTTACAGGAGTTGGATTGATGGGGTAATTAATATCATCTCGATCTCCGATTTGAATTTCCAGCGGAATATATCTCTCGTCTGAGCAAAGAATATAAATATAGGAATGTATAAAAAAATTCTTTCCGACTTCTGTTCGAGAATTGTTCCATTATATCAGCGAAGCCAGATTGAGCGATTGAAACGGAGAGCTATCGCTTACTCGTTCGCGATAATTTTCTCCCCAGAGATATAGAGAGTAGCTGTATAATTACTAGATTCTTTGCACGCACGCTTTTGTAGTGTACGCAAGCTCCTTCCTCGGAACTTTATCATGCGCGTACATACTTCGTCCCACGCAAGCTCACGTGCAGTATACGAGAATCGATAATCGGCGGCGTTTGATCATTTTAATCGCTGGTTTTTCAAAAGTTCTAGACGAACTAAGTAAAAAAAGTGACGGACAGTAGCTTTGAACCTGTTGATCGGTTCGCAAGGCGGGCAACAAGTCTTGCGAAATCGAGCGGCGAAAACGTGCCGGCCGACGCCTGCCAAATATCTTCGCGCGATAGACGCCGACGATTGGCTTCGCTGCGGATACATATGTATACAAAAAGCTGTTGCTATGTGGAGCTGGGCTTCTTTTTCTGGCATTGCTATTTCGGAAGGAGACGCAGTGTGCCTATATAGATAGGTGCGCGCGGGGGCGAATAGCAGTGTGGATAGAGAGAGGAGCCGGTTCGCCAGAGGGTTGCTCTAGTCGTGCGCAAAGATTTTACGAGGCGCTGTTTAAAGCTCTTTCGTCCGTTATTTATAGAGCAGAGAGGTAGTGGCATACGGTGAAAAGCTCGAAATGGAGCTTGCGAATATTTTTGGTAGCGTCTTGCGTATAGTCGTGCGAGGACTGATGTTCGAAAAATACCTTATATAAATACCCAGAGAAAAGGTGAAGCGAAGTGGTCGTATTTCGAACAGATATATGAGAAGAAGCAAATAGATTCACTCTCTCGACGGAATTGTTCGACTAAATCGGGGCAGTAGCAGGAATATTCTTCGAGGCATAAAAGACATTCAGCCGCGTGATAGAGAAGAAAATTTAAATAAACCCTCTCGACGCGCCCCACCCACGCGAGACCCGGATTCTCCCCCGACGCGCTCGCGCGAGCCAGCCCCTAAAAAAATCAACTACCGGCCGCGGGTGCCATATCCACTTGGTTTTAACCTTCTTTTCCGGCGCTAAAACGCCTCTCCTATCTCGCGTGAGCGGCGCTCCCACCTCCGGATCCAAATGTGCAACGAGCCTCCGGTGCTGCCGAGCTTTCGAGCTCACACGCGGCGCACGCAATTTATTTAATAGTCCCTTGAATGATCCTTTTTAGTGCGCTCGCGAGATAGGCGCTCGTCTATATGGATATGTCTGCGACGGCTTGCGAGTTACAAATGTATTAATTTATAGCTGTGTTTTCGCGATCGGATTCGGCTGTTGCCATCGGTAAAGTAATCCCGATATCCTGTAACGCAATAAAGCCTCTTTTTGCGCAATAACCATTCATCTCTCTCCCTCCCTCTCTCTCTTTGTCTGGATGAGGCGCGTGTGTAGTTGCCGGTAGAACGAAAATTACGACGCAAAGCAAAGCTGCACAATAGCTCATTGCCTCATTCGCGATTCAATTTACTTTATCGCCCACTCTCGTTCGTTGCAAATGCATACAACGCTGTGTATACGTGCGCAGTGCGCCGAATCTTCGTCGTCCTGTGAAAGATGCAGTGCCACTGCAATAGCTACGCACTCGCACACTGCACACACACACAGGTGAGAAGCGGAACGAATGGCGCAGCGCTCAATTTTTAAACATAGGTACAAGGATTTCCGTTAACACCGCAGAGAGGACCCCGTTGTGCACATTTATCCTATCATATATAGGTACACGTGTATCTTGTACACGTATAATTCAGCAGCGAGAAGAGTAGGAGAGTAGAAAAAGGCTCTACGCCCGGGTGAAACTGCGCGGGCGAGAATTTTTGCCATGATTGCAGAGAGAAAGCGGTTACTGGCTACGTGCCCGGTCTTGATAATACCGTGATTTACATACTCTCCCTCGCTAGCTCTTGTCTCTGCGTTATAAGCAGCTTCGTGGATACGTGTATACACTGCTCTCTCTGTGTCTGTGTGTGTGTGTGTGTGTGTGTATGCGTTGGCATAGTGTACGGCATACGCAGAGTCACGTAGTTTAGGGGACGAGTTGCCTTGGTATATCAGTAGAGGGGTTGAAACGACGATGGACCGCTCTCGCGATAAGAATCGCCGAGGTAGAGCCGAGTTATGTATACCGAGGTGATAGGCTGCAAGACTTTTGAGATTTGAAGAAATATACTGCTAAGGTTTTGTTTTAACGAGTTAGCTATGTGCGCGCGTTCATTTGTGGTAGTAGCGCGAGATTTTTGCGGCCGAGCCAGATAAATTACCATGTAAGCCAACCATATACAAAATTCATTCGAATCCAACGAGTCGTTTATGAATTTTTCACGAGGATCCATAAAGTTTTATGAAAAATTCGTCCACGTGAGCAAATTGTCGTTAACCGAAATTCATCCACGCAATATTCCCCCCGAATGCCTACGCAAAAACGGGGAAAAAAAAAAATAAATAACATGCACCCAGCCGAAAAGTTAATCCATCTATGCATTTTGAAACGCCAACCATTATCCATACACACGCGCGCTATTTGCCTTGTTACACCACGGTAACACTGTCCCGCACGTGTCCGCTTACCGCAACGAAAATAAACGTCGAGCTTGTATTTTCACAAACGTCATCTCTTTCCCTCCCGCGCACGTCCCTGGATTAACCCCGACAAAGTCGCGTAATATTAATTCACTTTGACAGCAATCATTTTTATTCAACACAAGCGATCGATCGTCACATCGCCGTATCGAATTCACCAAGCGTTATATCCGTGACCGGCTCATACATCTCTTCTCCGATGTCCGCGTACTCAGAGATACATACCAACGCATATTATAGTTACGACCGTAGCTGTATCGCGGATGAACGTATATATACACCGAAGGGATATATTGACCGCCGGATTACGGCTGCAGGTATGTACCTATACGCTCGCGCGTGCGTTTCAAGATGACGTTGACGCGTGCTTTACGAGGAGGCGCGGCGCACGTGATACGGTTGATTTATATTAAGCCGCCACCGCGACTCCAGCCTGTTGCATTCTTTGAACAGCTGCGGAGCTCATAGAAGAAGAAGGTAGTTCGGTTCGAAAGAAAGAACTGCTTTGTGCTCGATCGCGGTGAAATATTGCTGTTAGCGGCTACCCCGACGCTGATTGTACATTCGCTCCCGCGAGCGCAGCGAGACGAGAAGAAGCATCGCATTTTTTTATTCGAGAAAAAAGAGCGTACTCTCTCTTTCCTGAAAATTAGTAGACTGCACAGTCAACACACCGCGGCAATTTGCAGGCGTGGATGCGCGGGATCGATCGAAGATAAGCGCGGGCATCTCTCGCGTTTGACGCAAGCCAGCGATTCTGGGTCAACGGCAGGCTGATAGGAAATTAACCATTACAAGCGAGCGAATTACCGCGGAATTAGTCGGATTCATCCCCGGCATAATGTAAGACGTCGCTTATCGTTGACTAATGATCCTCGTTAGCTAATAACACACGCAGTGTCGCTCAATCATCGGCGCGTTATTTTTTAACGAGGCAGCTGCCAGTCTCGTGCATTTTTCAGAGACACATCAGCTACGCCTTCAACTCGGGCAAGAATCCAGCGAGATCGCTCGTTCGGAAAGGTTTAATTAGATTCGAGTTCGATTGATTACAGCGCGTGTAGGGCGGAAAATTGAATTATCCCTCGCAATCTGCCGATTCGACTTGAATAATGAACGGCTGCTCTATAATCGCAGGCACATAAATTCGAAACAGTTTATTATTTCGGCAAAGCTGCAATCGACGGCGTGTTTTTCATTCGATAACAAAGACAGTATAGCTAGAAGTCCCATCACTCAGCCCGTTGGCCACAAATCTCGCGCAATCAAGCCTCCACTGGCCCGGTTCACCGCCGGCCTCTCTACAACAATAGCCCTTTCAGCCCCATAGTAGCAGCAGCGTTGTTTCACAGCTAACGCCGTTCTCGCGTACACGCGTATACGTATGTGCAAAACGCATCCGAAACGGAGTAGCAGCTGCAGCAGCCGCGCGGAACCGGAGCCCGACTACTACTGATACGATGCGTCGTCGTAATGTCTCTCGTCTCTCGAAATTCGATTCCACGACCCTCGTGCTGCGGTTAGTTTCCGAAAGTTCAATTCTCGCGCGTAATCAGCGCCGCGTTTCCAGGAGGATTATCCGCAGCCTCTTGGGCTCGACTGTACGTTGGTACGCGACAATAATTCGATGGAAAAGAAAGCTATTTCGCAGCAAGTGTCAACATAATAATTGAATAACAATTCACACGGCGACAAAGCGCGCGCGAGAGAGGGCAATAGAAGCCTCATAAACGGCCTCGTAAAGCGTGCGCTAAAAAAAATTCAAAGCCGCCCACGACTGTGAGCTTTATTCGCAGAGCGTCGTGCGAATCGATTATGTTATCAGCGCAAGTGTATATAATACACCACCGCGCGAGCGCGCAATACATAACCTCCCGAATTCTTAACGCGCGCCGCCCATACGTGTGACGATATAGTAATAATGCTACAACTTATACAATTTTACAATTCATGCTCCGGCCCGTGCTGTAAATTCCGCCGAAAGTAAAATTCGCGAGGAAAAACTTGGACGACGAGCCTGACGCAGTGTCACGTATTTTTATACAGAGGCGCGAGTAAAGAGGTAAAGGCTAACGCGTTTATAAAACATCGATAGACCTTTTTTCCAGCGTGAGCTTGTGCGCCTACGTTTGCCACACATACTCACAGAAGCTATAGCACCAGTCGTTTAATTTTTCTTTTTTTGTTCTAGCGCGCGAATCGCGATGTCTGAGCTAACAGCAAGGGGTTATAAATATCAGCGCGAGTCGTGCGGCACAGCATTATAATATATCTCTCGAAGCTGCGATAAGAGATTTCATTTGCTGCTCATAACGGGATTCGATTCTTCGTCGAGGTGTATAAGCCTGTACACACGTGCGCGCACGAGATAATCTCGCTGCATTGTATTCTCGCCAACGAAAACAAGAGGAGTACAGCGGGTCAAGTTTTATCTCGCGAAAAATTGAATTTTAAATCCATCATCACTCTCGCGCAGCGGCCATATGTGTGTATTATGAACGAAAATATGAATTTTCGAGCTGTTGCGTAAGAGGGATCAAGGAATTAAATTCTCTTCCGCAGAGCCGTTATATTGCAGTTTTTGTCTTTGCAGTTCTGCACGCCGCCGGTTTTAATTTTCGAATTTATACGAGAGCTCGTCGTAAAAAGCGCAAATGTTGTTTTTAATAGTATATCCTTTGAAATCACTACTCAGCTCCGGGACAATCCTGTGCAATATACACACGATGTGCTGTATAAAACGCGGTGAGTCGTCGCCGCATCGCATTGAAACGGAAAATCAGCATATTCATTGTTATACCAGTCGCGTAAAATAATTCCTCCTGTCGGAGTTCGGACGAACACACCTGCCGCTTAATCCCTCGCCGGCCGCGTCAGGCCGGAATCTCCGTCATACGAATTTGCATGCGCGCGCTTCAATTTGAATTTTATCACCTCGCGACATCTGCAGCAGCGCCGCACATACTATGCAGAGTCGGCGATGGAAAAAAACGCCGCGTGTAAAAAATTGATCAAAGAACGTGGTGTCTGATGCAGACAACGATGAAATCGCAAAAACGCGCGCGGAACGTGTAGCAGTACAGATATGGAATATATAGACAAAAGAGCCGCATACCTCCGACCAAACCGATTGGAAAGAGCAGAGAAAAACCAGATTAGTCACGCTCGGGAGGCCGAAGCAGCGATGATGAAAAAGTGCGCGTATCCGTTTTTTTACACGTTATGCGCTGGAAAGGCATTCGTCGGGCTTTTTAATTACTATTCACGTGGATCGCACGTGCTAGCGCGCAATGAATTCAAATATAAGGGCGAACTTATACTCCTGATGTACAACTGTGCGCGAGGTATATCGTTCGAAAAGTTTGCTTTATAACTCGGAAATTGTGCGCTATGAAAGGGCTAATTTTTTTCCTCGTCGCTTTATTAAGGTTTAACGATTTTTCTTTTAGGAGCGGCGCGGCTGAAAAAAGAAGTTCGCGCGACACGGAGAGAAAGAGCTGTATATAGTTATACAGCGGAAAATTTTTAAGCGGACGTCTTGAAAAAGGCTATATATACACCGCACAGTCGGCGCTGCTGAAAGCCTTTTCCGTACGACTGCTCGTCCGACCGTTTCTGTTTTTTCTACTCGAGTTATAAAATTACACGTTTCCGGCTAACGAAATTGTGACTTTTATTATATTCAACGCGCATACCGTCTCAAAATCTAATAAAGCCATTAGAAAAAACGAGCCATGATGCACATTCAACGAAATGTCCCAGGGCAATTCCTCGCGCGAGTATATATCGGGGGGGAAGAAAAACACGAGGCTCGCGCTCGAAAATCCAATAACGCATCTCCGAAAATTCCAGGGCAGCAGCAATCGAAACCGCACAGACGATCCGAAATCGCCGACAGCTGCTCCCGAGCTCGCGCAAAGAGTATATGAGCCAAACAAGGCGGCTCGCTCGTGGCCAAAAATCCCGGACGAGATACCGCTTCCCCCGCAATAAAATCCCTCGATGCGCGCCACGATGCAAATAAAGGCCAGCAGAGCGTAGACGTATATAATATACATATAGGCGAGAGCGCACTTACGTCGTCGTCTCTCTCTCTCTCTCTCTCTCTCTCTCTCTCTCTCTCTCTCTCTCTCTCTCTCTCTCTCTCGAGCTGCAGCCGCGAAATATCGATTCGGCGTCGCGCGCGCGAGTCTGGCCGAGCGATAATGCTCCCGTCCTTTTTCTCCTCTCGGAGCTCTATTCAGAGCAGCAGCCGTCCTTCGTTCCACTTCTGTGCGGCGCACGGAGGACAAAGAGGCCGCCGATCGTTTCTCTCCCGCTTTCGAGGGAGAGACAGAGACGAGCGCCGCGGTATCCTCTCGAGGCCGGATCTCGGCTCTTTGTGCAGCGAGACTTTCAGACGGCGTTCTTGCGCGCGCGCTCAGGTGCGACGGAAAGACCGAGAGTTGCGGCTTATATGTACGCGCTTGCGTCGTATCCCCTGTACTCTGTGATGCGGTCTCTGAAGCTGTATGCGTAAGGCGAACAAAGATTCATGTATTAAAGGAGCGAAACTTTAAATCCCGTGATGGATAACGGCCGCCGTTTCAATGTCCTTATTAATAGCACCGCGACGCGTTACAACGGGGCGTCGCTTTCTTTACGCGGTGCATACAGTGCCAGAAGATTTATTTTTTCAGAAAACTCACGAGAAAGTCGACCAAACTCAGACAAGACAGGACGACATTTCTATTTTTCTATTAGCGAGAGACGAGTCGCGAGTTTTGTCGCTAGCTCTTACTTATACACCTATATATATATATATATATATATATATATATATATATATATATATATATA